>CM066573.1:18756802-19076802 GCA_033816785.1 Picus viridis | reverse complement strand
CCAAGGGCATCCTGGCCTGCATTAGGAATAGTGTGGCCAGCAGGAGCTGGGAAGTCATTGTGCCCCTGTACTCAGCACCGGTTAGGCCACCCCTTGAGTCCTGTGTCCAGTTCTGGGCCCCTCAGTTTAAGAAGGACATTGAGACACTTGAACGTGTCCAGAGAAGGGCATCGAGGCTGGGGAGAGGCCTTGAGCACAAGCTCTATGAGGAGAGGCTGAGGGAGCTGGGGTTGTTTAGCCTGGAGAAGAGGAGGCTTAGGGAAGACCTCATTGCTCTCTACAACTACCTGAAAGGTGGTTGTAGCCAGGAAGGGTTGGCCTCTTCTCTCTAGCAACCAGGACTAGAACAAGGGGACACAGTCTCATGCTGTGCCAGGGGAGGTTTAGGCTCGAGGTGAGGAGAAAGTTCTTCACTGAGAGAGTCATTCGTCATTGGAATGTGCTGCCCAGGGAGGTGGTGGAATCACCATCCCTGGAGGTGTTCAAGAGGGGATTGGATGTGGCCCTTGGAGCCATGGTTTAGTCATGAGGTCTGTGGTGACAGGTTGGACTCGATGATCTTTGAGGTCTCTTTGTGATACTGTGATACTGTAAATAATTCTACAGTATCATCTCTCTGATCCTTTCCTCATCCAATATCTGTGTGGGGAAACTCTCATCATCTGTTCCTAGAGGCTGCATGAAGACAAAAATAATGTGCTGGCTAGAAAAGCTGTGCCATGTCCACGTATCCCAGCAGTTACAGGGACTATAATCAATGAGTAGGGCAGAACTCTATGCTGAAAACCATTGCAAGACAACAGCCATGAAATGCTAGGGAATGGCAGCAGCCCCAATCTGGAATTTTGCTTTTAAACACAGTTTGCCTTTTTTCTTTAGAACACAAACTTTTGGAGCAAGTTTTATGGAGCCATTTCTGGAGAAATGTACCAAGAAACCGGAAAACATAACAAAACATAGGTTCTAACTCAAGACTCAGAAGGAAATAAAGGAAGGAAATGCAACATTCTACATTGAGGAATACTACCCAACACTTTGTACACAAAATAGTGTGACACTAGATGTGCTTGGAAAGAGTGGTGGTATAGATGGATGTCCTTTCTTCTCCCCTTTCTTCTCCCCACCTCACATTTTACTCTGCTGAATTAGGATCTCAATGATCCTACTATCAGCACTGGTTGTGTGGTCAGATCTCAATGATCCTACTATCAGCACTGGTTGTGTGGTCAGGCATCTCTTCATCTGGAGGTTTTCTTCCCCTCAGATCTGTTAGCAGGTATAATTCCCTGTGTGCTCCTTAATCTGTTTCAGCGAAGAAGACATGGTTCAGAAAAGATCAACACTTTGCTCTCCTTATTCAAGCTCAAGTGGATGAAGGAGCAGTCACATGGAGATCTCCCTGGAAGACTTGAGGGAACAGAAGGGTCACAGCAGTAGCAAGCATGGCTCTCAGGGTGGCTGTTTGGAAACTACCAGTCTGTTTCTAACTAAAGAATCTGGTTCAGGTTGCCCTGCCCCTTGACTTAAACACCAGATTGAATTATCTTAATTCAGAGAACATTTTGGAGCATTTACAGGTTGTAAGCACCAGACTCAAGCTTTCTAAAGAGGACAGACCTGGGGCTCAGTGGAAAAAAAGAAAAGCCCTTTGAACTGCAGCTTCTGTACATGAAACAGTGTCCTTTAAAATTAGAGGAGAATCAGGCTGCAGGTTTACAATAACCAGAGCAGAATGACAAAGTATTATTGCTCCGAGAATTCATCCTAATGTGCCATTCTCAACATCTAGAGATAAGGTTCAGGACTAATGAATGTCCTGCACTTGTAAAATCATGCTTAAATACACAGTAAAATGTAATGCTACAGGAATGTGTCTCTTAAAAGTCCTCTTTTCAATTGGTCTGAAGGTTTTTCAGAAGATTAGTCATTTACTTTCCAAAACATGTTTATCCATTGGTTACAGCCCACAGGATTCCAAGAAACCCTGGAATATTTTAAAAGTTACTTGAGAAAAAGCCAAGCAAAAAAAAAAAGTCTCCACCACTTCTACAAGCTGATCTGAATTCCAGTCTTCTTTTACAAGTAGTTATTGCTTTTCCCACTTTCCCCTCCCTCCCCTCCCCTCCCCTCCCCTCCCCCCTCCCCTCCCCTCCCTCCCCCCTCCCTCCCCTCCTCTCCTCTCCTCTCCTCTCCTCTCCTCTCCTCTCCTCTCTCCTCTCTCCTCTCCTCTCCTCCTCTCCTCTCCTCTCCTCTCCCTCTCCTCTCCTCTCCTCTCCTCTCCTCTCCTCTCCTCTCCTCTCTCTCCTCTCCTCTCCTCTCTCCTCTCCTCTCTCCTCTCCTCTCTCTCTCCTCTCCTCTCCTCTCCTCTCCTCTCCTCTCCTCTCCTCTCCTCTCCTCTCCTCTCCTCTCCCTCCTCTCCTCTCCTCTCCTCTCCTCTCCTCTCCTCTCCTCTCTCTCCTCTCCTCTCCTCTCCTCTCCTCTCCTCTCCTCTCCTCTCCCCTCTCTCCTCTCCTCTCCTCTCCTCTCCTCTCCTCTCCTCTCCTCTCCTCTCCTCTCCTCTCCTCTCCTCTCCTCTCCTCTCCTCTCCTCTCTCTCCTCTCCTCTCTCTCTCCTCTCCTCTCCTCTCCTCTCCTCTCCTCTCCTCTCCTCTCCTCTCCTCTCCTCTCCTCTCCTCTCCTCTCCTCTCCTTCTTCACACAGTTGGCTGTCAGACTGCTGCAGTCAATAGTAAAGGAACTGCTACACTACCAGAGGCTTTTTTCCCCCTCACACTTCTCTTGCTCTTTCCTTCATACACAGAATTACCAACCAACATAAGGATGTGTTGGGATATGTTTAACATTCCTTGCTTATTGAAGTTCCCATGTGTTTTAATGAGACACATAAGTACAGAGGCAATGCGCTTGCTTATCAGTGAGATCTATGACTATAGAGTCAGAGATTATAATCTCATATCTAAAGTCCATGTGGATCAAAACCATTCCATGCATGGCAGAAGCAGAAAAGATTTGGTGAGTAGGAGTAGGAGTAGAGGTATCTCTAATGCGAAACATGCATGTAGGTGATCTTTTGATCTAGTTTTAAACCACAGTATTTACATATAAGGCTGTTTCTCTTAGACATTGTTATTCACAGCGTCTCTGCAGAAAAATTATCTTCCAATCTGTGTTTTAGAAGGAAGCTTTTATCATGTCTAGGTGGACAAATGGTCTAAATAAAGATGGCAACCGTGCTTCCAATGCTACTGATATTCAGAGGATATGAATTCTTGTCCCTTACTTAGATTAAATCCTGCTTAAAAGTTTTCTTCAGAGTGGTTGAGTGCTTCAAGTTTTCCATTTCTTATCCTCATCTTTATATCTTGCAGTTTCAAAATTGAATTCAAGCTAAAGAAGTTCTCCAGGGGCTTGTAATGGTAAAGGAACTGCTGTGGAAAGATTATGATGCAGAGTGCTCTACTTTCTGTTTCATCCAAAGAATTTCCCCTTGGACAGCCTGATGCCTTTCCAACCAGAGCAAAGGCAACTCCACGTGTAACATTGGTGTTACTCTTCACCTAATTGCCACCTATAGTCCCAGATAGCTAACCTGAGATAAGCTGAGATTTGCTATCAGGCTGGATAGTCTTTCAGTACAGGCTTTCATGGTAGTCTTTCGAATGCTGAAGACCTTTAAGCTACTGGGCAAATTTCAGTCAAGTTCTCAGTGTGTTCATTAGCCACTGTGTGCTCCCACAGTCCCTCCTAGAGATGATACATACAGATTCCTATCCTTTCACAGGTCTTCTGAAGTTTCTGCAAGCTGGTGTCACCTGTCTTCTCCACATTGAAGATCCTCCCCTGTTAAGACTGCACAATTTCTGGCATTTATAGCTAGCTAGCTGAAGATCAATGTAGATTGACTTGTAGTTCTGTGGTGGGCTACGAGAGGAGGCTAGTTGAGAGCAAAAGCTCAACCTGGCAAGTGCAAGGGAACTTAAACCTATCCAGAGATGCTGTGTGATACTTTAAAGCATATAGCTACAGAATGATGAAGTTAAACCTATCCAGAGATGCTGTGTGATACTTTAAAGCATATAGATACAGAATGATGAAGTGGGTGAAAAATTGCAGGCCAAGGAGTCAGGAGAGTTGATTTCGGGCCTTGGTTGTGCTGACAATCCACAGGACAAACTTGTGCAAATTATTTCACCCCTACATTCTATTGTAAGCATCCTGATAAAATGAGTACACAAGGGTAGGCTATTATTATCTTTGTTCTCCTGCAAGTCTGTCTTCCCACTCTAAGCATCCTTTTTAGGTGAGAAAGAAAAACTGAATAAACGGTGTTGTTCCAAATGTACAGCCTTAAAAAGCTTTTCCAATTGCAAAGAGGGAAAGAGAGGCAATACAATAGTTCTGACTGGAAGCAATAATCGACATCAAGACCGTGAAAAGAATAGCAAAAATATATGAATCTCTCCTTGTCTGTGTTTACTGGAGCTGCTTGTGCACCTTAAGAGTGAGAAAGAAGATCTGTGTTACAGCAGATCAGTCATATCCCCTCTCTTTGCTACAAGCAGTTGCATTTAATGAAGTTGTAATGATCCATTTGTCTCTATTCAGTCAAAAGGATTATGTGTTACTCTATACATTTATATTATCTATGCAGTTATTTAAAATCAACACGCTGCCTTTGTGTGCCCTCATTCCCACACCTCTCATTTTTCTTCTGCTTTAGCACAGGGAAGAAGTCTGAAGTGGGAGGAGACAACTGAATCATGCCTTGGATGTACGATTCTGTGTGTAGGAGGCACCTCCTGCCCAGCTGAACTACACCTGAGCTTGTTACTGTGATATTATTTTCTCTTTCCCAAAGGTCTACTTCATCTATTCAGTAGAGTCCAAGACAAAAATTCTCTCATCCTAAAGCAGCTCTCTAGAGCAGGGCAGATGTCTCACATTTTAAAATACCCACATCTCCCCAGTGACCACACAAGGCTAGTTGCTCAGCTGTTGACATCTAAAACATAGACATCTGAATCTGGGTGAAATGAAGACTGCAGGGCAGAAGGTTATTGGTGAAGCATCTTCAGAAATATTCAGCTGCCTTTGCTGCCAAGGGCAGCCTGGTGCATAAGTGACACATGTGCCTGGGATCTGCTGTATATTATGTGAATGGTCACAACACAGCAGTGAAATCACAACAAAACCCCAGTAAATCACTAGGGGCACATGAACTGTAGCTCATATGCCATTATTTATTGAAAAAATAATATCTGTTGCTTGTTTTCCTGTCTCAGTATCTTGTGTGGAAGAAAGATGAAGAGTCTGCTCAGTTGCTCTGGTTTCCTAAAGAGGCAGTGACCTGAGTTAGTTGTGGGGTGCTTAGACATTCCACATGTGTCCCCAGCACATGACACTCTACATCTTGCCCTTGGTGGCAACGAAAAACACTGGCCAATTTGCAAATGGAATTGGGGTCTGTGTACTAGAAGAGGGAAGAAGAAGCATAGGAAGCACAGCACACAGACCAGGTGGTTGGCAGTAGTTCGACAGCAGACCTACGCACAGTTAAACATAGGTATAACCCACAGCAGGATCAGGACTTTGCCTGGAACGAGAGGACACAGTCTCAAGCTGTGCCAGGGGAGGTTTAGACTGGATGCTAGGAAGAAATTCTTCACAGAAAGAGAGTTTGGCCATTGGAATGTTCTACCCAGGGAGGTGGTGGAGTCACCATCCCTGGAGGTGTTTAGGAAGAGACTGCATGGGGTGCTTGGTGCCGTGGTTTAGTTGCTTAGATGGTGTTGGGTGATAGGTTGGAGTCAATGATCTCAAAGGTCTTTTCCAGCCTGGTTAATCTGTATTCTGAACAAGCTACAGAAAATAAATGCCATGTTCTGGGCAATAATTATGTATATGGACATGGACATAGACATGGATCTGAATAAGGATATGGATATGAATATCGATATGGATATCAGTATGGATATGGATACCAATATGGATATGAATTTAATACCTTGAAGATACAGTTGCAGAGAAGTGAGACAAACCTTGAAGGTCCATCTAGAATAGAATAGAATAGAATAGAATAGAATAGAATAGAATAGAATAGAATAGAATAGAATAGAATGGAATGGAATGGAATGGAATGGAATGGAATGGAATGGAATGGAATGGAATGGAATGGAATGGAATGGAATGGAACAGGTTGGAAGAGAGGAATCATTTTACATATAGTACTAAAAGACTTTGCACTTAGAATATCTTTTTGTTGATTTCCTGAGAGCAAAATACCAGAAAGAACTATTGGAAGGGAAATGCCTATCATCTTTCAAATTACTTCAAGAATCTCTTCTATGCATAAAGAGACATGCAAGAGAAAAAGCAACAAAGAGCAAAGTGGAACATAATAGAAAATAAAGATCATGATTTAGTTGATTAGATAGTGTTGGATGATAGGTTGGACTCAATAATCTCAAAGGTCTTTTCCGACCTGGTTAATTCTATTCTATTCTATTCTATTCTATTCTATTCTATTCTATTCTATTCTATTCTATTCTATTCTATTCTATTCTATTCTATTCTATTCTCCATTCCATTCCATTCTCCATTCCGTTCCATTCCGTTCCATTCCGTTCCATTCCATTCCATTCCATTCCATTCCATTCCATTCCATTCCATTCCATTCCATTCCATTCCATTCCATTCCATTCCAATCATGGGCAGAATCTGTCATCAACTGATTTCAGTTAGATTTACTAAAACTCCTTTGAAGAGGCATAATTCAAAGAGGTAAGGATGAAATTCATCTGACCAAATACAGATGCCTGCAGCAAAGACAACGCTCATGGGACTCTTACATGGATTTAGTTATTGTGAGCAGAGAGCAAAAGGAGCTTGAAGAGCCAAGCTCATCTTACAGAAAGGTAGATAGCCAATGTGCAGGAGCTGATTTGCAGCTTGATGATAAGCCTGTAAGGGGAACTCGGTGTAACTAGTTCTGCTGTAAATGTCATCACTGAAGGTATCTGAAGGCAATTATGATTAATCTTTCCATTTGCAATTTATCTGAAGCCAAACAGCAAAAATAGCTGAGAACTAGAAGTCACTGAGGTGTATAAATGCCTCCTTTAACCCTTAGAAAAAAACCACCCATTTCTTCAAATTAAATCTAAATCCATTTTCATAATTAAACACAGAAATTAAATCTTGTTCTGAAGCCAACCCTTCTGCCTGTATTTCACTGCTGCAGCTGTCCTTGATCTGCTTAGATTATTTACTCTCCAGGTGAACAGCAAAACGTGGAGGCATCAGTTTGGCTTTAATTCAATTAAACACCACATTTAATGATTATCTGTGCAGAAGCTCTGCAAAATGTGGGAGGATGAACAAGCAAATTCCTGACTGCTAATCAATGAACTGCAGCATCCGAAACCATGATGAGGCATCTTTTAATGGATATCTGTGAATCGTTCCTTTTACTGGCATTCCCTTTCATCCAGCCTTCTCTCTTCTTCCAGCCTTCTGCTCATAGCAGGCTGCTATGAGCTTTCTACTGGGTATGAAGTGAGGTGACCTTGCTCTAAGTGAAGAAGTCTTGAATAGTCTTCTCTATTTAGAAATGAACTCTCTTTTTCTCCTCTTGTCTGGTCTGTTTATTGTACCTGTGCAAGCTAAAAAGCAGTTTTGGAATACACCTCCCTTCTACCCTTGCCTATTATGTTCATGAAGAAGCATGACTCCAGTCCTTCCTAAATCACCTGACATGGGTGTAGTAGTAGTGACAGCTACATCATAGCTTGTGCTAGATTCAAAAGGAGAAAATCAACTTTCTGGACTGCTTTTTCTTCATTGAAAATTGCTTTCCATGCTCTACAGGAAAAAACCCAAACCCTTGTTTGGGTAGAAGCTGCCCATGGGCCACCCATTAGTGCTGTCCTCAACACAAGCAAGGTGACAACAGAATTTCTGCAGGTAACATGACATTTTCCAGTATGGCTGAGCTGCTGCACACTACATGTCTTGTGCAAAAGGTTGTCCAGTTTCCTGTTAATGAATGAACGATGAAGTGTTAAAGATATCTGGTACAGAAATGAAAGAGAAATTCCAACAGAATCCCCATTCCCTCTTTGCAACATCTAAAACTTTCTGAAGAAAATCCCTTTGACCTCAGTCTAATTCCTAATAGAGCAATATTAGCTATGATCCTGTAGTTTAAATGCTATTTAAAGCCCCCACCAGAATCATAATCCAATAGAATATCTATAACTATACCATCTATATCTACATCTACATCTATTTCTATCTCTATCATCTCTATCTACATCTGTATTTCTATCTCTATCTCTGCATCTGTATCTATATCATCTATATATCTATAACTATTTCTCTATCTCTATCTCTATCTCTATCTCTATCTCTACCTCTACAATACAATACAATACACCAGGTTGAAAGAGACCTTCAAGATCATCGTGTCCAATCCATCAACCAATCCAACCCACCTAAACAACTAAACCATGGCACCAAGCACCCCATCAAACCTCTTCCTGAACACCTCCAATGAAGGTGACTCCACCACCTCCACGGGCAGCCTATTCCAACAGGCAATCACTCACACATAACATCCTGACTAAAACTCCCCTGGTGCAGCCTGAGACTGTGTCCTCTTGTTCTGGTACTGGCTGCCTGGGAGAAGAGACCAACCTCTGCCTGGCTATCTCTATCTCTATCTCTATCTCTATCTCTATCTCTATCTCTATCTCTATCTCTATCTCTATCTCTATCTCTATCTCTATCTCTATCTCTATCTCTATCTCTATCTCTATCTCTATCTCTATCTCTATCTCTATCTCTATCTCTATCTCTATCTCTATCTCTCTCTCTCTCTCTCTCTATCTCTGTCTCTGTCTCTATCTCTCTCATCTATATCTATCTCTATATCATCTCTCTCTCTCTCTCTCTATCTATAATGTTATATGCTATATATAATGATATGGCTGCCCAGAGAGGTTGTGGAGTCTCATTCTCTGGAGACTTTCAAAATCCACCTGGACACAGTCATGTGCAACACGCCCTGAGCAGCCCTGCTTTAGCAGAGGCTTTGATGTCCCTTCCACACCTCACCATTCTGTGATTCTATGATGTTATAGTTTATTCTCATGATGAACAATATAAGATATCATGATATCTTATCATGATAAACAATACAAGATATCTTTGTTATTCATAGTAGCTGGCATGCGTGGTTTGGTAGCTATAGCAACACTGATAAGTTCTAAATTAATGGCCCTTATGTGATTACTGACAATTAAAGTAGCACACAACAATTGTGATTTCTTTGTGTAATCAAAAGCTGTAATCAGTGAGGTCCCCCAATTCCCAAATCCTTTGTGTGTGTGTGTGTGTGTGTGTGTGTAAAGGGAACACCTCTGGCTAGCAACAGGACTGAGTTTTATCTCGCTGTACCTCAGGTGCTTGAAGAACCAACGCACACTTTGCTCTATAAAGTTTGCTTAAGTCTTAAGTGCTGTTACAGAAAACCAACACAATAAATAGCAACTAAGTTGAACTCTTGGAAAATGATGAAGTTATCAAGCTAAGGTCTGTAGAGATCTTCCTGCCAGCATTTCAAACAAATTAGCAGTGCTATAACATCCAGGGTGCAGGCAGTGTAATTAGTGCCTAACACCCTACCTGTGAAGAGTGGAAATGACTGCAAAGGAAAGCCCACGGATCTGAAGAGCTAAAATTACTCCTTTAAACCAAAACTAAGGCAAGTAACATATAGACATTGAAGCCTGCACAAAATAGCCTGGTGAAATGTTAGATTTCTTTAGAAATCCATCAGAAAGTAAGAGGTACAAGATGATGGTCTGTGCCAGCAGAGACATCTATGTATTTATTGAAGGGGAAGATATGTTACACAGATCTACACAGAGACAGGGTATGAATGTGGACATCTACTGTGAAACATGAGGTAGAACATAGTCCTGAAGGGCAGGCAAGTCCCCATCCTCCCAACTGTTCAAAAGCTTTTAAGAAATCTTTGTTGTTAGTATACAGAAAATGATTTCTCCCTTTGCACACCCACTTCAGATTTCTGAAATGATCCCCTGTGCAACTGTTTAATGTTCACTTACGTTTCTCAAGAAGTGTCCCTGAGGTGGTCTGGTCTACTGTATTCACATGTGCTGTGTTTGGGGATGTGGAGTTGAGGATAGAATCATAGAATCAATGAGGTTGGAAGAGACCTCAAAGATCAACCTGTCACCCAACACCTCATGACTATTAAACCATGGCACCAAGTGCCACATCCAATCCCTTTTTGAACACCTCCAAGGAGGGTGACTCCACCACCTCCCTGGGCAGCACATTCCAATGGCAAATTACTCTTTCTGGGAAGAACTTTGTCCTCACCTCAAGCCTAAGCTTCCCCTGGCGCAGCGTGAGACTGTGTCCTCTTGTTCTGGTGCTGATTGCCTTTATGTAGTCACAGATGTCTCTGCTCACTGCAGATTGTTGTACTATATGATTTTTAAAGGTCCCTTCCTACCCAAACCATGCTATGACTCTGTGGATATCACCTAACTTTACTCTCATTTCACACTTAATTGAGTAAATTAATTCTCCTTGGCTCTCTCTACACAGCCAGCAGTTCAGGTTCTGTGAACCACTTTTAAAGACAGTCATCTCTCACCCTCGATTACAGATGACACCTACAAAGTCATCCAGGGCTGTTCCCCACCAAAAAGGACAAAATGAGCTCCATTAGTTTAAATCATTCCTACCAACAAATTGCTGTAGGGCTATATGCTATGATGTGTGGATTTATTCTCATGATGATGGCAAACACCATAAACCACAGAAGATACCTTTGCTATTCATATCTTCAAAATATTGGCTGGCATACAGAGTTTGGTAGCTATAGCAACACCGATAAAGCTAAAATTAATGGTCCATACTTGGTTAGTACAAAAAGGTCAAGGACTCAACACTACCAATGGGAAGAGCTTGTTTGAGGATTAACTGCTGATACTAAAATAGGTGAGGAGTTGGTGGGAACATTCTCCATCCTGAAAGAATCAGTCCCTGGCCACAAGGGGACTAGAGACTCAAAATAAAAAGTATGTGAGTGACAAGTTGGTGGCATGGAATTCTAACTTGCAATGACATTTCTTCACAGAAAGGATTGTCAAGCACTGGAACAGGAAGCCCAGGGAAGTGGTGGAGTGGTGACTTTTGAATCTGTGGGGGGATTCCAAAGCCAGGTAGATGTGGCACTTAGGAACATGCTTTAATGATGACCTGTCAGTGTTGGGGTGTTGGTTGAACGCGATGACAGAGTGGCTGGAAAGCAGCCAGGCAGAAAGGGATGTGGGGTTACTAGTCAATAGTAGGCGGAACATGAGCCAGCAGTGTGCCCAGGGGCCAAGAAGGCCAATGGCATCCTGGCCTGCATCAGGAATAGTGTAGCCAGCAGGAGCAGGGAAGTCATTCTGCCGTGTACTCAGCACTGGTTAGGCCACACCTTGAGTCCTGTGTCCAGTTCTGGGCCCCTCAGTTTAGGAAGGATGTTGAGATGCTGGAAGGTGTCCAGAGAAGGGCAACAAGGCTGGGGAGGGGTCTGGAGCACAGCCCTGTGAGGAGAGGCTGAGGGAGCTGGGGTTGCTTAGCCTGGAGAAGAGGAGGTTCAGGGGAGACCTTATTACTCTCTACAACTACCTGAAGGGAGGTGGTAGCCAGGTGGGGGTTGGTCTCTTCTCCCAGGCAATTAGCACCAGAACAAGAGGACACAGTCTCAAGCTGTGCCAGGGGAGGTTTAGGCTCTAGGTTAGGAAGAAGTTTTTCACAGCAAGAGAGATTGGCCATTGGAATGTGCTGCCCAGGGAGGTGGTGGAGTCACCATCACTGGAGGTGTTTAGGAAGAGACTGGATGGGGCGCTTGGTGCCATGGGTTATTTGTTTAGATGGTGGTGGGTGACAGGTTGGACTGGATGATCTCAAAGTTCTTTTCCAACCTGGTCTATTCTATTCTATTCTATTCTATTCTATTCTATTCTATTCTATTCTATTCTATTCTATTCTATTCTATTCTACTGATGGTCATGAAAGTCTCTTCCAGTCAAAAGTATTGTGTGATTCTATAAAAAGCTCAATTTCCATTTATTTTTTTCTCAGAGTCTGAATGGTTTTGTAATTCTTCAAGTCCACCTAATGGACTTCAAGCTGTCCCAGAAGTAGGCTAATAGTCTATGATAATGAGACATTTGTCTCTATACAAGGGCAAATATTGACAGAGAACATACACGTAAAAACTTGCTATGATCCCTGCTGTGCCTCCACCCTAACTCTTATTACCAATACTTGGGGTAGGCTTTTTATCAGAGAATTAAATACACTAACATTGCCTTATGCTGAGCAAACAGTGATTGAAAGCCCAGGAAAACACATCTGAATGGTTTCACTTTGGAAATTACATAGGTGTTCTGAAGTCTCTCACATCAGTATCTATGCTGGCTTTAAATGAGAAGTGCTGAAGGGGAGCGGATGAGGGGGCCACAGCAGTATCTCTAGGAAAGACTGCAGGTTCCTGTGAGGTTTCTTACTTATACACTACAGCAAGAACAATTTGCCATCTGAAATACTTGTCTGCATGTGGAGAATTGCTCAGGGTGCTGAGTAGGAGCAGAAGTGGTCTGAGTTCCAGAGAGCTTCAGCTGATGCAGAAGAAGAAAGGGGTAAAGTCCCGAGACTGGTAGGATCTGGCAGAACTAAAAACCAAGAGGAACAAGGTGCTGCCAGTTGGCAGACACCTCTGGAATGGGAATGGAACCAGTGATTCATCTGCACTCAGTCTCAAGACAAACACCTTTCAGTAGAAGCTGTTAATCATTCAGAGTGGTGAGGAGGTGTGAGGGTGTTCATATCTAAACTCTGACTAGCATGGCCACCTCGAGGAGTTTCTCTGTCAGTCTCTACAGAAAATACCTGATAGGTGATTGAGTACAGTATGAATCATAGAATACCAAGTTGGAAGGGACCTCAGTGATTATTGAGTCCAACCTTCCTTGGAAAAACATGGTCTAGACAAGCCAGCCTAGCGCCCTGTCCATCCAGATCTTAAAAGTCGCCAATGCTGGGGACTTGACTACTTTTCTGGGGAGCTTATTCCAATGGCTGATTGGTTTTGTTAGAAAAAATTTCCTCTTGTGTCCAATTTGAATGTCTTTTTCTTTCCATGTGACTCTGTGAATTTGCTGCCTTCTCTTTCTGAAGAGTTCGTGAGTCTTTACCTTCTATGTAGCCACCCTTTAAATACTGGAACATTGTGATAAGATTTGCCCTAAGCATTCTTTTCCCAAGGCTGGACCCAGTTCTCTCAGCCTTTCCTCATATGGCCCTTCTCTGGACCCTCTCTACCTATCCACATCTTTTTTTGTATAGCAGGGACCAAAACTGAGTCCAGAATTCCAGATATGGCCTGAAAAGTGATGAATACACTGAGATAATGACTTCTTTTGTCTCTGCTGGTGATGCAGAAACAAGGTGCTGATGAAACCTAGCATCCCATTGGCATTCTTTGCCACAACAGGACACTATTCACTCATATTGACCTTGTTGTCCACCAGGACACCCAAGTCCTATTCCACAGAGCTGCTTCACAGTTTGCTATATCCCAGCCTGTGCTTCTCTCTTGAAAAGAGTAGGCAAGGAGGTCAGCATCTTCTCCAGACACACTGGGCAAGAAGCATGCACCATAACTGATTTCACATAATCTTTTAGTGGCACACATAGGTGCTTTGAAAATCTGGAGAGCCTCTCTTCTGCTGGGGGAGAATACAGGTGAGAGTGTTCTGAGCTGCTTCCTAAGGAAGACATAACTAATGCAGCTGAGGGGTTTTTAATCTTTAGGGTTCTTTTTTTTTATTGTAGAGTTTGCAGGATGATCTCTCCTCTATGCTTTACTGCATGTGAATGTCCCTTTTAGTGGCAATCCAAACAAAGCTGGGCAGTAACTCCAGGTGTTCCTCACCACCTCCACAGCATATACACATTGCGTTACCACATATGCACTTGAGTAAGAAAAGCAGCTTGGAGATCTCTGAGCCATCAGGCTTTTTTCCTCTGCTCCCAAACACACACATACTGGATCATGTGATGGGGGAAGAAATCTGACATGCCAGATAGTGTGACAGATAACACATGTTATTATGAGCTCACATCTCCCAGCCTCAGGAAATGCTGCAATGTTTCTCTGAATTGCTATTATCTCATATGCTAGGCTATTTCAAGCACTGTGTCCTTAGAACACAAACTTTTCACATTGGAATGTGCTGCCCAGGGAGGTGGTGGAGTCACCATCACTGGAGGTGTTTAGAAAGAGACTAGATGACACGCTTGGTGCCATGGTTTAGTTGATCGGATGGTGTTGGATGAGAGGCTGGACTCGATGGTCTCAAAGGTGTTTTCCAACCTGGTTAATTCACTTCACTTCACTTCACTTCACTTCACTTCACTTCACTTCACTTCACTTCACTTCACTTCACTTCACTTCACTTCACTTCACTTCACTTCACTTCCTTCACTTCTATTCTCAGAGCAAAAAGACCATTGAAGTCATCTCATCTGATTTTCTATGTGGCATATACCATTAGTGTTTCCTAAGTTAATTCTTGTTCAGTTAGTACTTACTTATGAGAGGAAAAACCCCCACAAATTATAACCCCCCTGGACCATGCCAAAAGTACTTATTCCAATTGATACCTGGTTGCACTTGGTACAAAAAGGCAACTTCATCCAAAAATGTGGAAACAAGTCAGTAATTTATTATTGATCTAATTCTATTTTTCCTTATCAATTCATTATTACTTAACATACACTAGGAGAACCCCCAAGTATTTCTGAAATGCAAGCATACTTACAGCTCACTTTTCATTCTTTAAACCTTCCACTTCCCAGTATCCTGGGGCAATGAGTTCTGCTATCTGCTTCATTTTGATAGAATCAATAAGGTTGGAAAAGACCTCAAAGATCATCAAGTCCAACCTGTCACCCAGCACCTCATGACTACTAAACCATGGCTTCAAGTGCCACATCCAATCCCTTTTTGAACACCTCCAGGGACGGTGACTCCACCACCTCCCTGGGCAGCACAGTCCAATGGCCAGTCACTCTTTCTATGAAGAACTTCTTCCTAATATCCAGCCTAAACCTCCTCTGGCACAGCCTGAGACTGTGTCCTCTTGTGCTGGTGCTGGCTGCCCGGGAGAAGAGACCAACCCCCACCCGGCTACAACCTCCCTTCAGGTAGTTGGAGACAGCAATGAGGTCTCCCCTGAGCCTCCTCTTCTGCAGGCTAAGCAACCCCAGCTCCCTCAGCCTCTCCTCACAGGGCTGTGCTCCAAACCCCTCCCCAGCTTTGTTGCCCTTCTCTGGACACCTTCCAACATCTCAGCATCATTCCTATACTGAGGGGCCCAAAACTGGACACAGGACTCAAGGTGTGACCTAACCAGTGCTGAACACAGGGGCACAATGATTTCCCTGCTCCTGCTGGCCACACTATTCCCGATATAGGCCATTATGACAGAACACAAATATTCCTGTCTTTCAGAATCTCACTGGAGGCTGAGGGGCTGATGATTAAACTGTGTGACTCTGCAACAAAATGTAAATGGGAGCCAAGTTTGTGTCACTTGATTTGTAGCAAAGGCTACTTCAGTTAACCGAAGTCTGAATGGCTACTTGCTCATTTAATGTGGGGCAAAAGGCAAAGTGCAACACTATCTGCCTATCCCCTGATGGCTGCTGAACCTGGCATGACTTCTCCTGAGCAGTGATGGGGAGGATTTTTGATATTTTCATCTACTGTTATGTCTCTCACATCACATTATTTTAGGCCTCATCTATGCCTGTTCAGCTTTCGCTCCTTGACAGATGGTCTGCCACAGCTCTTAATACTCGACAGTAAATGAGCAATAAGCATTTCTACATCTTTATTCATTTCTAAAATAAAAGAAAATAAAATAATTTTTAAAAATGGAAGTACCTCAGAGTGCCAGAAATACTGCTGCAGAGCTGGTTTTAATGGTACCCCTGAAATCCCATGAATTGTAGTCAACTGAGGGAGAATATGTGTGATGATAAAGGGTCTTTCAGGTTAAGCAGCCTGTTTCTCTGCTGTGCTCCTTCTGAAACATCCTTCTCTTCTGACTTTGCTGCAGCTGAACAAGCTGTTTCCATCTGACATTTAATTTTTGCCTATCCCCTCCTCCTTTCCATTTTGATATCTAAATGCTAATGAATCTTCTGGTGGGATTTTAATAATTCATTCCCTCCCTTCCCCCCACTTTTAGGGTTAGGCTTTTGAAAGCTTCAATTCCAGCTAGAAATCATTGTCCATTTTCCTCCACGTGTGCCAGTAACTGAGCAGAAATTTTCAGCTCTCTTTATATGGGCCACAACAAAACATTGACCAGGTTAATGCACATGAGACTGACTGACTGGTCTTATTCTAGGTGAGACATGTCACACAGAATCATAAAATCACCAAGGCTGGAAAAGACCTCAAAGATCATCAAGTCCAACCTGTCACCACAGACCACATGACTAAACCATGGCACCAAGTGCCACATCCAATCCCCTCTTGAACACCTCCAGGGATGGTGACTCCACCACCTCCCTTGGCAGCCTGTTCCAATGGTTAATGACTCTCTCAGTGAAGATCTTTCTCCTCACCTTGAGCCTAAACTTCCTCTGGCTCAGCTTGAGATTGTGTCCTCTTGTTTTGGTGCTGGTTGCCTGGGAGACGAGACCAACCCCTCCTGGCTACAACCACCCTTCAGGTATCCCTGCTACAAGGGATAAAGCTGCTCAAGATGGTGCATTAAGACACTAATATGTACCTTAGAGCATCTTTCATCTGGTTTTCTGTCATCTAACAGACTTTTTGGAGGGATGTGTCAGGAGGAATTCTAGCACTAGAATAGCTGAGCCTTTGAAACCTCATGGATGACCATCTCACTTTCATTGTAATCAGGTTAAGTGGTCTGAATCAGAGCAGTGGTCTGCATGCAGCCATAGCCACCGGCACCTCTTGCAGTCTGTCCTTACCCTTACACTGCTGGAGTCAGTGCTTGTAGTGATCCTTGTGTCTGATTTTTCCTTAAGTGCATTTTTAACAAGTGAGTTTCTGCTTGGGTCGCTTTGTGACTTGGTTAGTTAAAGCTCTTCAGAATGTGCTACAATCCATGCAGACTCTGCTAAAATGAGAACAACTCCACTATTGATTGCATCTAGCAGAATGAGCTCTCAAGTATCACAAGAGGTAAACTCTTATCTAATACTGGAACACACTGTACCATCTATTAGTGCAGTTAAAAACACCTGCCAGTTGGCTTGTTCCCTTGAACTATAACAAGAAAGCAGTCAAATCAATACCTTTGGCATATTTTCCATTGCCACAAACTGTCCATCACTGAGAATTCCTATGCTGCCAGACTGATGCAGCAGCAAATACGTTGAGCAGACATGGTGGTTCTTCAGCTCAGCAAAATGATGTCATCCAAAGGGCAACAGCTAATGGCTAAAAATGAGCTAAGCAAGAAAACAGCCAGTATAAACTCCAGTTTTGGATTATGTTCTACAGAAATTCCATTCCTAATTTAGATCTCGTCTTGCTTGAGTTCCTGCATTGTATTTTAAGACTCCTGAGCCCCTCACACAGGCTAAAACCAAAATATTTTGGCTTGAGAAACCTTAAATGCCCAACAACCCTTCTCCTTTATCATGGTGGAAGGCAGAAAACCAGAAATGTTTGTGTTACAGGACACAATTCCTGTCAATTTACTTGAACACGTGTTCTCAGTATCTCTCAGTTCCTTATTTCTTTATTGTCATTTTAGTACACAGGCAGAAAGGAACCAAATGTAAGTAACAGTTTAAGGATATACTCAAATTCCAATCACTGCTACAGAACAAAGTGAGCTTTTCCCATGATAGCAAACTGTAATTCTTTCGGATCTAAGTGTCTAAACACCTCCAGTAATCAACTCAACCATGGCACCAAGCACACTGTCCAATCTCTTCCTAAACACCTCCAGTGATGGTGACTCCACCACCTCCCTGGGCAACATATTCCAATGGCCAATCTCTCCTTGTGTGAAGAACTTCTTCCTACCATCCAGTGTAAACCTCCCCTGGCACAGCTTGTTACTGTGTCCTCTTGTTCTGGTGCTGGTTGCCTGGGAGAAGAGACCAACCCCCACCTGGCTACAACCTCCCTTCAGGGAGTTGTAGAGAGCAAGAAGGTCTCCTCTGAGCCTCCTCTTCTCCAGGCTAAGCAACCCCAGCTCCCTCAGCATCTTCTCATAGGACTTGCACTCCAGACCCCTCCCCAGCTTTGTTGCCCCTCTCTGGACACGTTCCAGCAATTCAACATCTTTCCTAAACCGAATGGCCCAGAACTGGACACGGGACTCAAGGTGTGGCAGAGTATCTGTAGCCTTTTAGTGAAAGGACTTGAACTTGCAAGGACATTCAGGCACACCTGCACCCACCTCAGCACTGTGTTCTAGTAGCTCTGGGTTATCTCCTGTCTCCTTAAAATTATCTGTATAATGAGGAATGAACACAGATCACTGCTCTTGCCAAGGGAGAGCAACAGCTTCCTCTGAAGGACTGTAGACTAGATGGCTTGGATCCCTTTTTCTTTTTTTGTTGTTTTGCACTTACCTCCTTGTCCTAATTTTAAACAGAAATTGAGTAAAATCAAGTGGAATCAACATAGTAAATAAATAATGGTTTGCCTTTATATAGCTATTTCTATACAACAGCTTCACAGAGTTCTTGTGATTGTTCTATTTCAGGCATTTTGCATCTTATGTAACACAGCAAGTCCTACCACTGACTTTGAAATTGATTGCTTTTGACCTCCAAATAATCTCCTAACAGTGTGTACTGCAGATCCTCAGCTGTCTCTTCCAGTAAGGTTTAATGCTTGCTTGTGGTCTAGTTTTAAATGTGCAAAGTAAAAAGCAGAGTCCTGCTTTCTCCAGGTTAAGTGTTCAACTGACAGGTGCATCTTAATAGCAGAAAAAAATGTTGGAAGGACATGGAGCTGATAGAGCAGGTCCAGAGGAGGACCATGAAAATGGTCAGGGGGTTGGAGTAGCTCTGCTATGAGGATAGGCTGAGGGACCTGGGGGTGTTCACCCTATAGAAGAGGAGGCTCCAGGGAGACCTAATAGCAACCTTCAAGTACCTGAAGGAGGCTACAGGAAGGATGGAGAGAGACTGTTTGCAAAGGCCTGTACTGACAGGACGAGGGACAATGGCTCCAAACTAGAGCAGAGCAGATATAGATTGGTTGTTAGGAACTAATTCTTGGCTATTACAGTGGTGGAACAATGGAACAGGTTGCCCAGGGAGTTGGTTGAGGCTCTGCCCCTGGAGATATTCAAGGTGAGGCTCGATAAGGCCCTGGGCAACCTGGTCTAGTTGGTGATGTCCCTGCTGACTGTGGGGAGGTCAGACTGGATGAGCTTTGGAGGTCCCTTCCAGCCTGGACCATTCCATGATTCTATGACTTCCCCCTCCCTGTATATCACTTACTTCCCACATCATCAGTTGTATTTACGTGAAATATTCTGTACAACATGAAGGAAGAGAAATAACATTCAAAGCTGTGTGCACATAGAATAGAATAGTGTAGAGTAGAATAGAATAGAATAGAATAGAATAGAATAGAATAGAATAGAATAGAATAGAATAGAATAGAATAGAACAGAACAGAACAGAACAGAATAGATTAACCAGGTTGGAAAAGACCTTTGAGATCATCAAGTCCAACCTATCATCCAACACCACTGAATCAACTAAACCATGGTACCAAGTGCCCCATGCAGTCTCTTCTTAAACACCTCCAGGGATGGTGACTCCACCACCTCTCTAGGCAGCTGCTGCTTCTTCCTTAATGGTTGGATTCATAACAAAATCAGCTGTCCACTTGCTCTGGTCACCCTATCCACCCTTTATGGTTAAAGGAGAGAACAAAACACCACCAGGAGGGAATTTGTATTGCTATAAAAAGGACATCCAAGAGAAGCTGGGTGGAAAACCTTCTGGAATTGAACAGTTCTATAGGTAATGCACTGTGTGTCTTGCATCTATGAAGTGAAAACAGAAAGATAATTCTGAATTTTAGACATAAAGACATTACTCAGCCCAAATCTGGTCTGGAAGATGGCATTTTGCTAGTTTGCACTTGTGAAATCTTGAACAAAAAGTGCTGATAATAACCTAAAATATTTTTCTTTGATAATTTTTGTGCTGTACTATTTTCTTGTTTATTATCATGATTTTCTCTTTTTTTGCCCCCCCAATAAAATAGGTCAGTTTAGTTCTAAATATAAAGCCATAAGTACTCCAAAAATATTCAAAGTGCTTGCTTGAGGAGAGATTTGTTTTTGCTGTTTCTCTTTCCTTTCTTTTTTTTTTTTTTTTACATTAGGGGTGGGTTTTTTTTCACATGCCTCGAGAAAGAACATAGTGTTCCTCTGAAACCAGGATAGCCTGTGCCTGATTACATCAGGCTATTTAAATAGCAGTTCTTTATATACTGCAAAGTATTGCATGCATTTATTCATTTTTTGTTATTATTCTTCCAAGCTGAAATAATTTACCCTACTCACCGACAATGAGTTATAAATCATTCTGCTCTACAAGCTGAACACGTCCTAAGGAAACACACTGGCTAATCATGAACAAGTATCCCTTGAACTCAAGGTCAGTTTTAGAATGTGATGGAATGGGATGGAATGAGATGGAATGGAATGGAATGGAATGGAATGGAATGGAATGGAATGGAATGGAATGGAATGGAATGGAATGGAATGGAGTGGAATGGAATGGAATGGAATGGAATGGAGTGGAGTGGAGTGGAATGGAATAGACCAGGTTGGAAAAGACCTTTGAGATCATTCAAGTCCAACCTATCACCCAACACCGTCTAATCAACTAAACCATGGCACCAAGCACCCCATCAAGTCTCTAAACTGCCCCTGGCACAACTTGAGACTGTGTCCTCTTGTTCTGGTGCTGGTTGCCTGGGAGAAGAGTCCAACCCCCGCCTGGCTACAACCTCCCTCCCCAGCTTTGTTGCCCTTCTCTGGACACCTTCCAGCAACTCAACATCTTTCCTAAACTGAGGGGCCCAGAACTGGACCCCAAGGTGTGGCCTAACCAGTGCTGAGTACAGGGCAGAATGACTTCCCTGCTCCTGCTGGCCACACTGCTCCTTATACAGGTCAGGATGCCATTGGCCATCTTAAATCCTATTTGCATTTGATTCACATAAACTTGTGCTTCATGAATTCAGTTGAAATACAGCAAGGAAATGTCTTAATGCATAAAGCTTTATTTGAACTCTCCTTCCAATTGTCAGTGTAATAACACTATCCATAGTGTTACACATTTCTGAACCCTAAAAATTACTTTCCATCTCTTCCTGAATTTTGTTTTGGTTTGAGTTTTGCAGTGGAAGGAAATCTTTGTGCTTTAAATGTGTCTTGGCTTTTGTTTTCCTGAGATCTGGCTTCTGTTTCTGAAAACACAGAAAATAAAAATCCCCCTGCATACTGAACTCAAACAACAACAAACAAGGCAAAAAATATACATATGCAAAAATGTGTTTGAGTATACTAAAAAGATGTATATGCATACACAAAAACCCATATTGAAATATCTATATGTGTATGCAACAAAAGTCCTATGCAAATGTTTAGTTAATGACAACAATGTGAAATTGGAGTTAGGGCACTGAACTTCCCAGGTGATTTTGATTGACTGAATTTGCAACATGCCTACATTCAACATATCATTCACTCCAGAGGGTACTATGTCTCTGCATCCATCACAGGCTCACAGGATGTTAGGGGTTTGAAGGGACCTCCAAAGATCATCAAGGGGACACAGTCTGAAGCTGCAACAGGGGAAGTTTAGGCTGGAGATGAGGAGAAAGTTCTTCACCGAGAAAGTGATTTGTCATTGGAATGGGCTGCCCAGGGAGGTGGTGGAGTCGCCGTCCCTGGAGGCGTTCAAGAGGGGACTGGATGTGGCACTTGGTGCCATGGTCTCGTCGTGAGGTTTGTGGTTACAGGTTGGACTCGATGATCTCTGAGGTCTCTTCCAACCTTGGTAATGCTGTGATACCGTGAAGTCCAACCCTCCTGCCAGAGCAGGATGGCAGAATCTTGCACAGGGCACACAGGAATTCATCCAGATGGGTTTTGAATGTCTCCAGGGAAAGAGACTCCACAACCCCTCTGGGGAGCCAATTCCAGTGCTCTGTGACCCTCACAGTGAAGAAGTTCCTCTTCATATTGAGGTGGAACTTCACATTCAGACCTCAGGTTGGAAAGGACATCTCATGGAGAACGTTAATGCTAACAGCATCAATTTGTAGAAAACAATTAAGGGGGGGGGGAACTTTTAGCCATGGAGGTTGGGCAACAGGGGAAGGACATGAATCAGCTTCAATATATCTCTACAACTATCTGAAAGGAGTAGTCAGGTGGGTGTTGGTCTCTTCTCCCAAATAATTAGCTCTAAGAGGAGAGGAAATGGCCTCAAATTGCACCAGGGGAGGTTCAGGTTGGATATTAGGAAAAATTCTTTCCTGAAAGAGTGGCACTGAAAAGTGCCAATTCAGGCATTGGAACAGGCTGCCCAGGGGGCTGATTCTGTGGTGGAGCTGCCATCCCCGGAGTCATTCAAGAGACACGTGCACATGACATTTCAGGACATGGTTTAACGGCCATGGTGGTCTTAGCTTGACAGTTGGACTTGATGATCTTGGGGGTCTTTTCCAACTGAAACAATTCTGTGATTCTACGATTTGCCATTTCTCCTGCTTACACACTGCTCCCTTTTAACATCTTGACCTTCTCAAGAGATCCACAAAGACACCAGAACAATATCTGATATGCTACCGTGTAACTGAGCTCCTTGTGAGGAGGAAAGAAATGATACTTTAGGGAGAGAAAAAGCAGGAGAAGAGCTTATCAATAAGCATGCTAACAATTTCTTCTTGTCTCTTCCAATCCATCCACAAGAACAAGAGAAGGGATTTTATACACGGACAGAATGAACAAAGTGAAAATAAACCCAAGAACATTTTACAATCTCAATTCATTTGCGGAACAAGGAAGAAATGAGTGTGGTGGCGAGAACAAATAGTTCAGCTAGGCTTTCTGATTTCTGCCAGTGTTTTCTTGCAGAACTGCTTGACTTCTCTGTGCTCCAGCTTTGCTGTGTGAGCAGCACTGAAATCAGTCTTCACCCTCCTGGCAGCAGTTTCATAAGGCTGATTTGGCACTCGCAATATGCCCAGCGCCGGGAGGCTTTTAAAATGCAAAATATCTCCTCTCTTGTTTCTGACTCATTTTGTTAATGCGTTAGTGTTTCACCTCTGAATTCAGTGGTTTAGCTAGAATAACCTTGCCTCGATTTGCAGCCCTACATGGTTTTAGTTACGCTTCTTTTCCAGCTGCTTGAAGTATGCACTTGGGTTTATCGGGATTGAAAACGCGTCTGACAAAGACAAGCTGAAGCCCCTTGCGGTTCGGGAGGTCTGTCACAATTCAGCATAATCTTGTCTAAGCCCTCCTGGTTCGTCCTCGACTTTATCGCACAGACTCTGCCAAGATCAGCCTCTCCTCCATTTATCTGCCATTTCACAGGCACACTGGCCAAATCCAGTTGCCTTTCCTCACCCCCAAAATTCTAAAATCACAGAATCACCAAGGTTGGAAGAGACCTCAGAGATCGAGTCCAACCTGTCACCACAGACCCCATGACTAAACCATGGCGCCAAGCGCCACGTCCAATCCCCTCTTGAACACCTCCAGGGATGGTGACTCCACCACCTCCCTGGGCAGCACATCCGTCCACCTCTCCAGCTGGTGAGGAGCAGCTGAGGGAACTGAGGTCATTTAGTTTGGAGAAGACAGCACTAAGGGGAGACCAAATGATTCCCTACAACTACCTTAGAGGAGGTTGAAGCAAGTATGTGTATTGGTCTCCTCTCCCTCTTAAACAACTGATATGATAAAGGGAAAGGGCCTCAAGTTTAGGTTTAGGTTGAGTATTAGAAGAAAAGTCTTCACTGAAAGAGTTTTTAAACACTGAAACAAGCTCCCCAGTTGGCTGAGTTCCCATTCTTGGGTGTGTTTAAAATATGTGGTGCTGAGGGACATGGTTTAGCTTTTTAGTTTCATTAGCTCTCACAGCACTTTCAGAGAACTTTAGGTCTAATGAAACATTGCAGTTCCATTTCTCACCCTCTGGCCTGATGAGCCACCCATGGAGGTGATCGACCACTACTATGATGGATTTGATTTCATTCAAACTTCTTTCTCTCACCCAGAATTGCTGCTCTGAGGAACACTTCTGAGAGACAGTGAACAGTTCTTAGGTGTTTAAAACACACAAGAGCATAAAGGGACCATTTTTTTTAAGAAGGGCTTCTGGCAGCCATTTTAGTGGAGACTGATTTTGAGGAAGGGCTTGCTTTTCACTGGGGAAAATCCAAATCAGAGATACAAAGCTGCTCCCACCCCTGTTGCCAGCTCCTTCATTCTGCCACGTTAATTTTATGGATTATGTGAGATGCTCTTCATGATGCTGGCAAAGGCAACAGGCTGTGGCTGTGGCACTGTGGGAGATGAGACTCCTTTTTGCTTCTGTTTGTGGTCTCAGATGCCTGTAGCAAAGAAGCTGTTCCACCACTCACTGTCATACAAATCCACATCTCTAGTCCATGTATCATGACAGGGCCAGGCTTCTTGAACACATGCCTCTTGGACAGCCTGGAGACATAACAAATATCCAGAAGGTCTGCAAAGCTTTAAGTGCCAAACAACCCACAGCTTGAACTGAAGCTAATGCATTTAGAGGAAGGGGTAGAAATAGCACAACTGATTTTGTGAGATTTAGTTAGCAAAGCCATGACACTGCCCTTGCAATAAAGCATCAAATCATTCACAACTGGATGTGAGAGAAGTATTCATAGACTATAAGTACAGAAGCAAATGATAAAATAGGCCAGAGACCTCCCTCTGGCCTTGAAAATGAGTAACATATGAGCTCACATATAGATAACTGAATTCAGTGCTTCTCCCCAGATCCATGTGGTCACAGTATCCATCCTCTCTGCTGGACACTTCTCCTAGACTGTGCTGCTCCACAGATTTTGACTGGATATAGTCCGAGAATAAGCTGATTTGTACAGAACAGAACTGTCTCAGGAAGAATGATAAGAAATTAATTCCACTGCCTTTCATAATGCTAAGCTCATGCCTGAGCCTGAAGTCTAACCCTGAAACACAGCCCCATATAATTTGCTCATTTAGCATTAACAAAATCAATCAATCAATCATGAAATAAACTTCCACCAGAGTGAATCCTGCTATCCATGTGTAAATATGATAAGACAAAGCTTTTGCAGAGTCTGTCATGGGGATGTTTCTGGTTTGCCTCCATCAATCCTGTCATTTATAATTGGTTTCCTGATGAGCCCATACCAGAGTGGTTTTGTGCTGTATTTCTCAGTCAGACATTTTTTGGTCATCTGACAAAAAAGACTAATTCTACCCATCCCAGTAGCCACTATACCAAACCATTGGGCCCAGACAGGTTTTTTTTTTTTACTATCTACTTAAAACAGTGTCACATGGATTTGCAAGTGCTGAAAACTGTGTTGAAATATCCCTTGAATTGCCTTGCAGGGGGTGTGTGTATTTTATGTCTTTATTTATTTACTTTTTAGGATCCATTTCCTTTATAATAATAAAAATGCAATATAGTATTTATGAACAGCAGCCAGCAAGAGCAGGGAGGTCATTCTGCCCCTGTGCTCAGCGCTGGTTAGGCCACACCTTGAGTCCTGTGTCCAGTTCTGGGCCCCCAGTTTAGGAAAGATGTTGAGATGCTGGAAGGTGTCCAGAGAAGGGCAAGAAAGCTGGGGAGGGGTCTGGAACACAGCCCTGTGAGGAGAGGCTGAGGGAGCTGGGGTTGCTTAGCCTGGAGAAGAGAAGGCTCAGGGGAGACCTTCTTGCTGTCTACAGCTACCTGAAGGGAGCTTGCAGCCAGGTCGGGGGTGGTCATTACTCCCAGGCAACCAGCACCAGAACAAGAGGACACAGTCTCAAGCTGTGCCAGGGGAGGTTTAGGCTGGATGTTAGGAAGAAGCTCTTCATAGTAAGAGAGATTAGCCCTTGGAATGTGCTGCCCAGGGAGGTGGTGGAGTCACCATCACTGGAGGTGTTTAGGAGGAGACAAGATGGGGTGCTTGGTGCCACGGTTTAGTTGATCAGATGGTGTTGGGTGATAGGTTGGACTTGATGATCTCAAAGGTCTCTTCCAACCTGGCTAATTCTGATTTTAAAAAGTTGTCCTCCTTTTTCCTCCTTTTATTTTTTTTTAATTTTCCCCCAAATAACCATTTTCTAGAAAGCTTACACAATGAAACAGGTGTTGTACAAAAAAAGCCCCAACAACCACAGCACCAAAGAAACCTAAGATATAATTATCTGAGATCTGAAGAGTTACTAATGCTCTGCAGAGAGAATGAGAAGCAATTTGGTCATGCTATGTTAATGTGCAAAGTGATTTATAAGGGGAGCAGTAATGAATGTTGTCACTTCTAAACAAAACAAAGCACTTGCAAAGAATATTGATCGGGTTTGTGTTGGTTTTGTAGTTGTTGTTTTTTTTTTCCTCAGGACTTAGATGGATGAAGATTGTGATAGCAGCAAGTACAATGAAGTTGATTTACCACTGTAATACAAACTTTTTCAGAGATGCTTCTCTGAGGGAGGCTGTAGCCAGGTGGGGGTTGGTCTCTTCTCCCAGGCAACCTGTGACAGAAAGAGAAGACAGAGTCTCAAGCTGCGCCAGGGGAAGTTTAGGCTGGATGTTAGGAGGATGTTCTTTCCAGAAAGAGAGATTGGCCATTGGAATGTGCTGCCCAGGGAGGTGGTGGAGTCACCATCACTGGAGGTGTTTAGGAAGAGACTGGATGGGGTGCTTGGTGTCATGGTGGAGTTGTTTAGATGGTGTTGGGTGATAGGTTGGACTTGATCTCAAAGATCTTTTCCAACCTGGTCAATTCTATTCTATTCTTTCTACTCTATTCTATTCTACTCCTATTCTATTCTACTCCTATTCTATTCTATTCTACTCCTATTCTACTTCTATTCTATTCTATTCTATTCTATTCTATTCTATTCTATTCTATTCTATTCTATTCTATTCTATTCTATTCTATTCTATTCTATTCTATTCTATTCCATTCCATTCTATTCCATGCCATGCCATGCCATTCCATTCCATTCTATCTCCTATGCAAAGAAACAATTTTCCTTCGTAGCCTATTTCAAGTTTGATCCCCTCTCTCCCCTCAAAGACAAGTGCACATCCAAATAAAGCAAAGGAAACAAGGAATTGCTAATATTAATATAATCTTCCTCGAGGTGACAACTGGATGATAATTCTGTTGTATTACCTTTTGTTTCCCCCCCCTTTAATCAAGAACACTTTGTCCTTGCTTAGAGGCAAATTAATACAAGCCTTTTATTGCACACCATGCAATCTATACCAAATTATTCTTCAGTCATTTCTCTTTTAGCTGTGGGTTAGTTAGCCATTTGGTAGTTTAGTGTGACAAAAGCGTGTCCAGGAACTTCTGTGATGCTTCCCTAAGTGTAATCCCCTATTCATTTATTGTTTATATTTCTTTAGCACCCAAAGTAGTTTGAATAATGGAAGCAACAGTAAGCTTAGTAAATGTGGCATTCTTGATTAAAAAAAATATTAAAAGGCAGGATGCATGTTGGGTATTGTAACAAGAAACAATGAATAAATATTCTTCTGAGACAGTGAAGTGGAATTAATTGGGAAAATTAAACACATTAGTGTGCAAAATATATCCACTACTTTGCCTATCAAGGAAGGTCAAACTTCATGACATTTGCAGAGTAATCTTTCATTTCTCAAATTAAATACAGCCAAAATGCATTAGACCACTATCCTGTTCCCTTTCTCTCAATCTCAGAGAGAAAATAAGGTCTTTTTTTGCTACTAGAATCAGGGGGAAACAACCTTCACTTTACCCAACAAAGGATTCCAGTGTGTGAGAAGTCATTGAGGGAAAAAAAGACAAGTTTGTCTGTAAGTTGCAGCTGAACATCTTGGGTGTTTGGGTTTTTATTTGGACTAAACATGCATCTCTCTCTCATCTCCTGTTACCAAGGATGGTGATGTCCAGCTGCCATTTGGCCTGGGACATTGGCGGATGCATAAGAGAAATCCCTCCAACAAACACAGTGGTAGAGTGGTAGAGGCTGGATGTGGGGAGCAAGTTCTTCCCCATGAGAGTGGTGAAGGCCTGGAATGGGTTTTCCAGGAAGGTGGTTGAGGCCCCATCCCTGGAAGTGTTTAAGACCAGGCTGGATGAGGCTCTGGCCAGCCTGATCTAGTGTGGGATGTCCCTGCCCATGTCAGAGGGGTTGGAACTAGATGATCCCTGTGGTCCCTTCCAACCCTGACTGATACTATACTATGATATTATGGAATCATAGAATCAATAAGGTTGGAAAAGACCTCAAAGATCATCAAGTCCAACCTGTCACCCAACACCTCATGACTACTAAACCATGGCACCAAGTGCCACATCCAATCCCCTCTTGAACACCTCCAGGGATGGTGACTCCACCACCTCCCTGGGCAGCACATTCCAATGGCTAACAACTCTCTCTGGGAAGAACTTTCTCCTCACTTTGAGTCTAAATTTCCCCTGGCTCAGCTGGAGACTGTGTCCTCTTGTTCTGGTGCTGGTTGCCTGGGAGAAGAGACCAACCCCCTCCTGGCTACAGCCTCCCTTCATGTGTCACACACTGGGTCATCATCCCGTGCCATGACCCAGTGTGAAGAGCTAGGAAGTATTCCATTTTCAAAGAACTTCAGGATTTTATCCAAGTAAAGAGTACAGCAACATTTTTTAATAGAGAACTGAGTGTAAAAGTGAACAAACTGCAGTAATTTCTCGAGCCATGTCAAAAGACACTTGACAGAATCAGCCTGAATTAGAGTACACATCTTCCAATTCTAAGTTAATGTGGTTTCAGTTCTCATTTGACTTTCATAATGGAATCAAAACACAGTGAAATTGCTTGGACACTTCTGTGATAGATACAAATTAGTTCTCCTTCATAGCCTCTTTGGAAGAGGGCCTTAAGATATTTTCCTGCTGTTCTCCAGCTCTTTCTACTTATTTACTAAGGCTCTGTAATTATGATGAGGCAAATACATCTTGTTGACTAGCAAGAGTGGAAACACTGAATGAAAACTATGAAGAACTTCTCTCAAGCCTGCAAAATAATTGTGCTGCAAATGCTTATTTAGATGCCATCAGGTTAAAGCATTAGAGCTCTACCAGGATACAAGAAAATGTGGTTTTGTCTGAAACCAGTGCTACTGCCATGAGGTGAGAGTTCCAGAGTCTAAGTTGGAGGATAGCAATGATCACTGGAGATGAACTAAATCTGCTCAACACACAGATCACAACAAGCCCTTGACTGACAGAACAACTCAGGATTTTTTTCTTCCAACATGGCTGGAAGAGTCCTCAGACTAATGAAGACTGATTGATACAAAGGAAGTGATCGATGCATCGATTAGATGCTGTAATATGTAGCTTAGTGCTTCACAGCCAGGTGTGACAGCTTCAGATCCAGATGTGGCAGACTATTAGGTCTTCAAGAGCACTCACCCAAAAAAAGATCATGGAGTAATAACCAGTTCTACCTTCATTTGTTTCTCTTGCTTTTATAACCCAAATTTGTTGTGTCAGATGGGAACGGTCTTTATGGAGACAAGCTCCCCTCAGCAGATCTATCTGACTTTCCTCAGGTATTCAATCCTTTTCTTTTATATTTAACCTCAATCCTTTTCTTTTATATTTCCCTCACCTCAAAATCCTGGGGATAATTAATTCTCTTCTAGTATCCAGATTTACCTCTACTGAAGTTTTCACTGTGAAGGGGAGGGAGGGGGTAGCTGGCTACAAGGATTAATTCCTTAACACATCCATTATTCACAACATTAGGTCAGATTTTTATTGTTTCTTAGAACCTAATTCCTTACTAGTTCCCAGGGAGGCACAGTCATTTAGAGGAACATTCCTTCTCCACACAAAAACTGCCAGGACTTTCCTCTGAAAAAAATCCAGCATCTCCAGTAGAGCCCCAAAGATATTTCCCGAGGCTGTTCAGTGCTCTGAATTTCCAGGAAAGTCAGTAGATTGGAAAGTTGTGTATAAGTTGCTCATAAATCCTGAGCTCTGCACTTCTGTGCCTTGTAAACAAAATCAAAGCAAAATCAGGATCCTCTTGTCGTGACTTAATATAGAACATCGTCACACTGCAGTAAATCATTTATATCTGCAGTGATTAGAACTGTGATTTAGAATCATTTCAGACATCTACCATAAATAATAAGGCTTCTCAGTGGTTATTATGTCAGCAGACATCCTGCAGCCTTCCTGTTCGATTCCCTTTTCAGGATTGTGTTTTGAGGACCTACAGGAATTTATATGGATTGTCTGAAACTCCGATTTTTGCCTCGATTCTCTGTGGGTCTGACTCACAAGCTCCTGGGCAAGCCAGCAAGTTCCCTTCAGGAAAGCCTCAAGAAGCTGTTGGCAAGATAAACCTGATTCCAGACAGTTGGCTGCATGTATTTATGGATGTGAACCATGTCTAATTTGGCTCCCCTTCATTTGCTTCCCTTCAGCATCCAAATACTTCTTCTCCCACCCACAAATACGCCTGCTTTGAATCAGGGAATGAAACATGCCCTCACTGCCACACTGTGAGAACAGAGCTCTCATGAATCACAGCATTATGCTCTGACATGGGAGGAACACCTGCAACACACCCCAGCAATTTCATTGCAGTGCATCTCCAAATCATCTCTATCCCTGCCTCTCCCCACCTGTGTTCCTCTCCCCAACATCTGACAATGTCTTGCACAAACCCAAGACGCTTTCTACCAGAATCACATAACAAGCCCCATACTCACCCCCTGCCAGCAGCTCCCTTGCAGTCTGTGGGGTGCTCCAGGGACCCTCTTGGATGAATCATGTTAATGGAGATCACTATGGACCACAGGTGTCCAACAGCCCTTGTTGCAGCCAGGGTAGGGGTTCCCTTGGCTCTGGCTAGATGATGCTTCTCTGCCTGCCATTTGCCTTTGTGCTCCTCTGTGATCAAGGAGATGAGCCTTTCATCACACCACCAAGCAGCATGAGATATTGTAGGAATGTCAGATCTGAAGGGACCATGTCAACAGCCTTTGAGTCACAAACACGTGAGTAGAAAACATTTAAGCTAAGGATGCCATTTCTTCTGCACACATGTATCCCAGGGTGGAATAATAAGAGTGTGGCAGGAAGCTGGAGGGAGGTTCTCCTCCTCCTCCTCTTCTCTACACTAATGGGGGCACATCTGGAGTGCTGGGTACAGTTCTGAGATTCCCAGTTCAAGAAAGTCAGATAATTGGTTCAGAGGGAGCAGGAAAGGGCTGAAAAAAATTACTAGGGGACTGGAACATCTCTCTTATGAAGAAAAGCTGAGGGACTTGGAGCTTTTTAGCCAAGAGAAGAGCAGACTGAGGGGGAATCTCATAGATGCTTATAAATACTTAAAGGGTGGGTGTCAGGGGGATGAGACCAGTCTTGCTTTTCAGTGGTAGCCAGTGACAAGACAATGGCCACAAACTTGAACATACAAAGTCCCATTTAAATGTGAGGAGGAGCTTCTTTCCTTTGAGGGTGGCAGAGCACTGGAACAGGCTGCCCAGAGAGGTGATGGAATCTGTCTCTGGAGTCATTCAAAACCCACCCCGATGCTGTCCTGTGCAACCCACTTTGGGTGACCTGCTCTGGCATGGGGATCAGACTAGATGACCTCCAGGGGTCTCTTCCAACCCCTACCATTCTGTGAAGTTTCTGTGAAGTCGAGAGTCAACACATCCTTTACTCTGCTACACAAACTTCAAAACTTCTGAAGAAACCCAAAAGTGACAAGAACAATTCATCTGAGACAGATCCACTGCTTTGTGGCAGCTATCCTAATAAAGCAAACTCAGTGTGTTTACTCTGCAAGATGTAATCATGCAAACCAGCAAACTTTGTCTAAGTGCAAGCTGTGTCTTTTAAGGACACATTTCCTTTGTTCTTCATCAACTGATGAGAAAATGAAGTTAGAACTTCTCTTTTTTTTACTTTATTTTTAATTTTGCATTATTTTTTTTTTTTAATTGCTGCATTCTGGATGTGAAACTCTTGAAAAATTTATAGCAAATAAGCAAGAGTTTCAACTGCCAAAGAGGTGGGTGGGAGGGAAGGGAAAGAGCAAGGTAGGTGTTAAAATAACAGCAGAAGAAATGTTTTTATTCTTATTTTTTAAAATAAATCCATATTAATTCCAAAATCAAAGAATAAAATGGCTTTGAGGGAGTTACATGAGCAGAAAACTCTCTGCCTGGAACTCTGGGCTTTATGAGAACTTCTATCTCCACCCAATGCTACATGAGAAGGAGAGATTGGCCATTGGAATGTGCTGCCCAGGGAGGTGGTGGAGTCACCGTCCCTGGAGGTGTTCAAAAAGGATTGGATGTGGCACTTGGAGCCATGGTTTAGTTAGTCATGAGGTGTTGGGTGACAGGTTGGACTTGATGAGCTTTGAGGTCTTTTCCAACCTTGTTGATTCTATGATTCTGCCTTGTCCTTCTGCCCAAGTACATGAGCTGTCCCCTGGCTGTGCTATGGTAAAAACACAGCTTGTTGTCCGCAGCCATCAAGGACCAACTGATGTTTTTCGTCCCAGAAATGAAGACAGATGTTTTGTCTCAAGCAAAGTAAGTAAAGTGGGCAACTGAGCAACAACAGATTAAAAAAAACACCTTTGAGTTGCTGGAGTGTGTCCAGAGAAGCTGATGAAGGGTCTTGTGAGGAGCATCTGAGAGAACTGGGGTTGTTTAACCTGGAGAAAATGAGGTTGAGGGGAGACCTTCTGGCTCTCTACAACTCCCTGAAAGGAGGTTGTAGCGAGGTGGGTGTTGGTCGCTCCTCCCACAGAACAAGCAATGGGACAAGACAGAATAGCCTCAAGTTACACCACAGGAGGTTTAGGTCGGGTACTAGGAAAAATTTCTTTACTGAAAGGATGGTCAGACTTTGGAACAGGATCTCCAAGGAAGTGGGGGAGTCACTGCCCCTGGAGGTGTTCAAGAAATGTGTAGACATGGCACTTCAGGACATAGTTCAGTGGCCGTGGTGGTCTTAGGTTGATGGTCAGACTTGATGACTTTAGAGGTCTTTTCTAACCTTAATGATTCTGTGAACCTAAAACAGGAGTCACAACATGTTTGTTTTTTTTTTCCCCCAAGCAGACATTTCTATGCTGCTTCTAGCTCTACAAAAAGTCTCTCCTTTTTTAGGAGCTAGCAGAAAACAGATCTCTTGGAGACACAGAGATAAGGCCGTGTGGTAGCTACATAGTTTAATTTTTTTTTCCCCCCAGGTTAAAATGCTTTTGGCCTGTCTTCTCTCACAGATGTCTTTAATACTTGTTGAAGATGTGGAAATATTTCTGAGGCTGCTAAAAATAAAGACTATTCCAGCAGTAATGGAATGAAATGCCAGGTAATCCATTTTTGCCTGGCTTAAAGTGCTCTGCACTTAACACTCTTAAGTCAGAGTTGAGGTTTTACATAAGAAGTAGGTGTAAACAAAACCCTTTCATTTTTTTTTCCTTTGGGATTCCTATGAGCAAAATAACATTTATTGTTTTATCTTTGAGAAGAAAAAGGAGACTATTTTAGATTTTTCAATACATCCGAAGTTCCATAACATTTCCAGCCAGGACTAATGCAATGTTCAAAGCATTATTTATAGTAATATAGGATACTATATACAATGTGTGTAAAATGTATACAGTATAGAAGTGTATATTAAAAAAAAAAAAGAAAGAAAAAAAGAAAGGAAAAAAGAAAGAAAGAAAGAAAGAAAGAAAGAAAGAAAGAAAGAAAGAAAGAAAGAAAGAAAGAAAGAAAGAAAGAAAGAAAGAAAGAAAGAAAGAAAGAAAGAAAGAAAGAAAGAAAGAAAGAAAGAGAAAGAAAGAAAGAAAGAAAGGAAAGAAAGAAGGAAGGAAGGAAGGAAGGAAGGAAGGAAGGAAGGAAGGAAGGAAGGAAGGAAGGAAGGAAGGAAGGAAGGAAGGAAGGAAGGAAGGAAGGAAGGAAAGGAAGGAAGGAAGGAAGGAAGGAAAGAAAGAAAGAAAGAAAGAAAGAAAGAAAGAAAGAAAGAAAGAAAGAAAGAAAGAAAGAAAGAAAGAAAGAAAGAAAGAAAGAAAGAAAGAAAGAAAGAAAGAAAGAAAGAAGGAAAGAAAGAAAGAAAGAAGGAAAGAAAGAAGGAAAGAAGGAAAGAAAGAAAGAAGGAAAGAATGAAAGAAAGAGGGAAAGAAAAAAACAAAGGAAAAAAGAAAAAGAAAGGAAAAATGAAAGAGAAAAGGAAAAAGAAAGGAAAAAGAAAAATGAAAGAAAAAAGAAAGTAAAAAGAAAGGAAAAAAAGAAATGAAGAAAGGAAAAAGGAAAAAAAGAAAGAAGAAAAAGAAAGGAAAAAAGAAAGGAAAAAGAAAAAATGAAAGAAAAAAGAAAAAAAAGAAAAAAGAAATTAAAGAAAAAAAAGAAAAAAGAAGAAAAAGAAAGGAAAAAGAAAGTAAAAAATGAAAGTAAAAAGAAAATAAAAAAGAGGAAAAAAATGAAAACGAATGAAAAAAAGAAAGAAAAAAAGAAAGGAAAAATAGAGGGGAAAAAAGAGCCAAAGTGTAGCAGTTAAATTGAAACACAAATATTTAGACATTTCAGAAACAGTTGATTCAAAACGATTGCCTTTACCATTTTCTCCTGGCATTTCACTTTTTGATAGCCTGTGTAGCTCCATGAAATGTTTGGATTGGATTCCAGTTTTCTCTTTTGATGAAAAGTGTTTTACTGGATGCTTTCCAGGGGTGCCAGCATCTCCTTTCAGTGGGGGTGGGGAAGGGAAAGACTGTCCATTAACTGAGCAGTTATTTATTCAGGTCTGTATCTACAGAAAATTGCACCTGGCTCCTGCTTGAGGATCTCAGTGTCCTTTGTGCCTGACCCGCCACCTGCTCTCTTCTCTCCCATCATGTACTGCCCTGTAGATGATCTGTACAGCAGGGTACAGTTTCTGAGGCTAAGGCAGAAAAACCACAAGTTCCCAGCTTTTGTCAGAAGCCCCACTTTTCCTCAGTCATTGATTCAAATGTTTGGTAAACAACTAAAATGGCTAAAAATGTCACATGAAGTGTTTCAGTCTCTGCAAGGGGATGACCTTCTCTTGGCAAGAGAGTGCCTCTTGTCTTTCTTTGTCTACACCGGGCCAAGCCATGTAATTTTCAGATCACTGAGGTGAGGCAAAAATCAATTTCATCCTCACAGCTCAGTTTTTAAGTATTTAAGTATTGCTTAGCCTGGAGAAGAGGGGGTTCAGGGGAGACCTCTTTGCTCTCTACAGCTACCTGAAGGAGGCTGTAGCCAGGTGGGGGTTGGTCTCTTCTCCCAGCCAACCAGCACCAGAACAAGAGGACACAGTCTCAAGCTGTACCAGGGGAGGTTTAGGCTGGATGTCAGGAAGAAATTCTTTACAGAAAGAGAGATTGGCCCTTGGAATGTGCTGCCCAGGGAGGTGGTGGAGTCACCATCACCGGAGGTGTTTAAGAAGAAACTGTTCAAATTTTTGCCCAATACCTCGCGCCCTGTCACTGGGCACCAATGAAACGAGGCTGGCCCCAGAAATAAAAAGCCTGATTCACCTGTATGAGTGTGTGTCTGTTTAAGCCATGTTTCTTCTGAAAGCACAGAGACACACCTCCTTTTTTGTGCTTCATGCTTGAATGAACTTCACCATCAGCATGAACTTTCATACCTTCTCACACTTGATTCAAAGAAGAGCAGAACACTCTTCCTAACTGCACATAATGCACCAGTGTTGCATACAAGCAGAAGCTATTGCACAAGACTGGGATGGAGACTGCCAGATAATGGTTCTCCTTGTTTTGAGGTGTTTTCTTTGTTGAGTCTGAGCCAGCATGTGACACCTTTAGCAAACTGAGTGACAGCTTACTCTCAGTGACCCCACAGAAATCAAAGGAACTCTCAGTGGAATTCTATGCTCCAAAAGAAGAGAGGCAAAACAACTTTGACCCATGAAACCGTGTAAAAACCTATCCCATCACACAGGATTTGGGCAGATAGATGGCTTGAGAAGCTCATAGTAGGCTGAGGGACAAATCCTTCATCTGACACCGTCTGGGACTAGTTCTGTCCTCTAAGTTGTTGTGCATTCCCATTCAATGGACTTTAGCTGTGACCATGAAATGTTCTACCTGTTCACCCATGTGCAGAGGTGATGCCATTCCCCTTTTTTATGGTGAGTGTGCATAAGTCTGTGCTGCAGGCAGGGAAAGGAACTTTTTTTTTACCCCCACATTTCAGGCTGGATTGCACCTTTATCTAGCAGGTAATTTATTATTACTGACTTCTCTTAATGGAGAAATGGCAATGGTTTTAAACTGGAGTGTATTTAGATTAAAGAAGAAATTCTTTACCCATAAGGGTGGTGAGATGCTGGAACAGGTTGCCCAGAGAAGCTGTAGATGCCCCTTCCCTGGAAGTGCTCAAAACCAAGGTGGATGGGGCTATGAGGAACCTGGTTTAATAGAAGGTATCCCTGGTTATAGCAAGGGAGTTGAAGCAGACGATCTTTAAGGTCCCTTCTAACCCAAACCAGTTCGTTATTCTGTGAAATTTTATACTGAACAGTATAGGAAGGAACCAAATATTTTGGTAGCACAAAATGAAACTTCTCCTGAATGCCTCCTATGAAAAGGAGGTGATGTAATGGTAGATGTGTGCAAAAAAACCACCCCCAAACAACCAAAAAAGCACAACCAAATCAACAAACACACACAACCCACCCCCAAAACCTTGAAGAATTGCCTTTGCTCTTCATTGGCCATGATTCTTGCATCCCATGGCTTGTTGCTGGTCTTCTATATCTATTTTATTTGCTTATGAGAGGGGAATGGGACTGAAGGCAAGGATGGTGAGAATCAGAACTCCACCTGGAGGAAAGAATGCAGCTGGGGAATGCGCACAAACCAAAGAGACTGGAACCATTTTTGAGGTCCTCAGCTTTAGGCAATTTCTCTGCAAAGAAAGACAGGCTATCTCTTCTGGCTCTGCCTCACTTTACCCAGATGCAAAATGGAGAGTGGAACATTTATTTCTCAGGAGTGTCTGAGGCCCTGTTTAACACTTGGGGGGGTGGTAGGGGGGAAATAGCCATCCTAGATTTAAAAACTGGTCCTGAACACCAAGATATTACTTATGATGACAAAAGGGATAATTCCCACACTCTCTGTTTTACCTCTTTGTACTTTATATGGCAAAGTCCCTTCAATCATGAACTTTATCTGCAGCATAATCATAAAAATGTGTGAGTAAGGGTTGGACATGATGACCCCCTGACCACAACTGTGCCTCTGAAGCTCCTTGGTCTGACACAGCGCATTTTAAGTTATAAATGAGGCATTTAAGGTGAAAGTGGGGAACTAAGAAAAAACAGAATAGAATGGGATGGAATAGAATTAACCAGGTTGGAAGAGACCTTCAAGATCATCAAGTCCAACCTATCACCCAACACCATCTAATCAACTAAACCATGGCACCAAGTAGCCCATCCAGGCTCTTCCTAAACACCTCCAGTGATGGTGACTCCACCACCTCCCTGGGCAGCACATTCCAATGGCCAATCTCCCTTTCTGTGAAGAACTTCTTCCTGATATCCAGCCTAAACCTCCCATGGTGCAGCTTGAGACTGTGTCCTCTTGTTCTGGTGCTAACTGCCTGGGAGAAGAGACCAAGCACCACCCAGCTACAACCTCCCTTCAGGGAGTTGTAGAGAGCAAGAAGGTCTCCCTGAGCCTCCTCTTCTCCAGGCTAAGCAACCCCAGCTCCCTCAGCCTCTCCTCCCAGGGCTGTGCTCCAGACCCCTCCCCAGCTTTGTTGCCCTTCTCTGGACATGTTCCAACAAGTCAACATCTTTGGGGCCCAGAACTCTGTGTGTGTGTGCTCTTATAAGAGGCTGCAGCAGCCTCAAAGTAAAATGACATCTCACTCTCCAGAGTTCACTGTAACTTTAGATGTTTAATATACAGAAAGCAAATGTTTGACAACTTGGAACTCCACGGATCAGAGCAGTAAAGGATATTGTTTTACAGTGGTATTTTTAGGCTGAATTAAAATAGCTGAAAGTCAGTGTTGGCAGCAGAACATTTTGTTGCAGAAGTGACTGAGAGGGTAGGGATTGGTGCTGTCTTTAATTAAAATAGATACTCCCACTCACCTCCCTCACCTCCTATCAAAAGTCCTCTGGAAATTACTATATATTTACTCTGTATAAATAGCCAGATAGGGTTTTTTTTTATAGCTCATTCTTGGCCTGATCAACAGCAGGTTTGATTTCGAAGGAAGCAGGATTTAGTCTAACGAATTTTATCATTTTCCATTTCATTTCTTGCCACACAAATGTTATTATTTAGTTTTTCCTTTCTACTTTTTTTCCTGTAGTCATCCATGCAGCATCTTGTATGGGTTCTTTTGTTTTGGTTTTTTTTCCTATTCTATTTTCTTTCTCCATTTTTTCCCTGGGCTGTCTTTCCTTTAACACATGCTCTTTGTCAGTGTTTGCTCCACAGCTGAATATTTCACATCTATCTGAATTAGGTCCCATTTCTCCCTGTAACATTGATCTTGTATTCAAATTGTCCCTGTTTTTCTTCATCTGGCTACTCCTAATTTCTGAAGCTTTCATCTATTACCTTGAAACATGCCATTTTCAATACTCCAGTCATAGTTATTTATAAAAGTATCAAAAACCTGCAGACAGAGAACAGATCTTTCCACGAATCACTGACCCAGATTTGCTCTGAGCTGTTTTCAGGTGGAGTCCATTTGCTGTTAGAACCCTTCATTTACACAGAGAAAGAAGAAAATGTTACAGGAAATGGAGCTAGGAGCATTTATAATGTTTAAGCCTCTTTTGCCTTGTGTTTAGAAGAGTGTTTGTGCCCCCAAACCAGAAAGAAGATTCATTTAGAATAGAATAGCATAGACTAGGCTAGAATAGAATAGGCCAGGCCAGACCAGGTTGGAAAAGACCTTTGAGATCATCAAGTCCAACCTATCACCCAACACCATCCAATCAACTAAATCATGGCACCAAGTGCCTTGTCCAGGCTCTTCCTAAACACCTCCAGTGATGGTGACTCCACCACCTCCCTGGGCAGCACATTCCAATGGCCAATCTCTCTTGCTGGGAAGAACTTCTTCCTAACATCCAGTCTAAACCTCCCCTGGCACAGCTTGAGACTGTGTCCTCTTGTTCTGGTGCTGGTTGCCTGGGAGAAGAGACCAACCCCCACCTGGCTACGACAGGCCAAGAGGAAAGAGGCTCAGGTTGAACCAGTGGAGGTTTACGCTGGACATTATCATAGAATCATAGAATTGATGGGGTTTGAAGGGACCTCAAGGATCATCTAGTTCTGACCCCCTGTCATGGGCAGGGGCACCTCACACTAGATCAGGTTGCTCAGAGGCAGATAGATTTAGAGTGGACATTTGGAAGAAGTTCTTTACTATAATGGTGGTGGAACACTTGGTTGCCTAGAGAGGTGGTGGAGGCCTCATTCCTAGAGACATCCAAGGCCAGGTTTGATGGGGTTGTAATCAAACCAATCTAGTTGAGGATATCCCTGCTTAGGTCCCTTCCAACCTAGTTTATTCTGCAGTTCTATGATCTGCCAGCAAATGAACAGAGGAAAAGGGATGGGGAAAGAGAGGAAAATAATCATGTTATACTAGAATCGATATGATTAGGATACATTATGATTAGCAGGAAGAAAATCAGGATAAAAGGCATTACAAAATTATTTCAGAGACATCAAGTATAAATTTGTGCTTTGCATGAGATATTAACAGCAAATTGTCAATATTGGTTTCTTCTCAGAATCTAGGGACTGCTGAAGATGAGAAAAATGTATGAACTTTACCATCTCCTTTCCTCCTTTATTTTTCCTTTTTCTTTTTCCTTCCTTTTTCTTGGACACTTTCCAGACTCATTTGAGCTATTTGAGACTAATTTGACTCCTCCATCGAAATGTTCTGACAACTAGTTGAGGAGAACCCCTTACAAAAGGCAGCTTGCTCAAAAGACAAAGTGTGCTGGCTGAATGTGTCCCTTAGTCATCAGTGACTCTGCATGTGGTTGTCTTTGGCATGGTAATAGCTCTTTAAAGAATCCCTTGGGAGAGAAATCACTAACTTATTAGTCAAATATTGAATTAAAGTATTTTCCAAGAGCCAAACCAGCATTTACAGTCTCTTTTCTACTGTAGGTTAAAAAAAAGGAATCTGCCTGTAGCATCTTCCATGATGCTGCTTTCTTACCCAGTGGAGATGCAGAAAAACTGTCTCTGACCACGATAAATCAAAGGACTTGGAATCTCTCTCTAATGATATTACACATGCTGCTGAGAGACAACAGAGATTAGCTCAGCTGAAGCCCAGCTAACAATGCTACCTGGCTTTTGAACCAAAAGCTGAATCAGTTCAGGCTTCCTGTGACTAAAACTAATAGCTCCTTGCTGGTTTGCTTTGCTCAAGAACTACCAAATCTGTAAGAGAAACAGCGTGGTGTGAAGTGTTGTTATGGAAGGCAGCCATGCTTTATTATTACTTTCTTTGCCTAGTGATGCGGTCTCACTGAAAGAAACTATTTTCCACAGTATGATTTCAATGCAGAGGTTTCAGCTAGCTCCAGTCACTTGATATCTCTGTTCCACACCTGAGTGAGTACAATCTCCATAAAGAAAGGCTGGGCAAGAATGGAAGCAGTTTCATTTAGCACTTGAAGGATCTTATTTTCTTACAGTATGACTTGTCTTACATCACCTTCGTGCTTGCACTGGAATAGAGATGCTGAATGCGACACCAAGTACATGAGTTTTGTCATGCCACGGACATAAGTTTTCCCAGGTATGGGAAAGCTCTCAGCTGGAATAGTGGCATCATGTCAGAGTGAAAAAAATATTGCTATGAAAGGAGTAAAATAAATCCTGTTGTATTGCCTACCATGATACCAGTGTGAGAGATGGTGGCACTTCTGTGTTTCTCCCAAGCGTCACTCATCATTCTGTAGCAACCATCGTCCGGTGAAATGCTTTCAACATTTCTCATTTCCCTTTGCTTTTACAAAACCAGAATGATAAGGAAGAACAAACCCTGCAGGTGCTCAGAGTGAAAAGTGGTAGGACTGCAGGAAATGCCTGTCCTATATTTCTTGCAGATGCCACTTTACCTAGAGGGTTGGAAACATTTTCTGGCAATTCACAGATAACAAAATACTTCTTCTGCAATTCTTACTTCTAATTTGAATCTTGTTTGTTGACTCGTGCTCTCTAGTCTGTGAGTGGAAGAAAATAGAGAAGAAATGTGAAAAAACAAGGAACAATCTGAACAAACCCGTGGAGGTCACCTCACTCATATCCAAGTGATGTTATTGTTAATAACAAGAAAGGAGATCCAGGAGTAGAGTTACCATGGAAGTCAGTGTTTAGACAGACTACAGCGGCTGAAGACTTAAGAGGCTTAAAAAAGGCAACCTTGGAAGTGTTCAAGGTCAGGCTGGATGGAGGTTTGAGCAACATAATGTAGTGAAAGATGTCTCTACCCATGTCAGAAGGGATCTTTAAAGGTCCTTCCAACCTAAACCATTCCATGGTTCCATGACTGTAATCAAGGCACATAATCACCCTCAGATGGGTTTCCCAAGGCCTTCTGTAAAGTGCAAATGTCTGGAAACCCTCACTCTTCCTTATTACCTGGTTTCTTTCATAGCCTAATAAACACAGCCAAACCCCAGTGAATGATTCCTCAGTGAGGCCTGAAAAAGGTCCCAATACCTGTTCTACTTGTTTTGGGTAAGCTCTTCCTGCTATGTTCCCTTGCAGCCTCTGCTGGCAGGGTGATGTGAGAGCCTGAAAAGTCCTCAACTTAATAGAAATGTTGTTTAATAACAACTTTAAAAAAAAACATATCAGTGTGTTTTCAACATTATTTTCATCCTAAATAAGAAACACAACACTAGGAAGAAAAGGAATGTTATTCCAGCTGAAACCACGACAGTCAGGTAGGTGCTGGTATTGTGGCTTAGGCAATTGAGGAGCTGAACTGGCAAATCCAGACATAATACATCTTGACATTTCTTCCCTTGACATGAATTAAAATGATAAATGTAACCCCCAGAGAGAATGAGATCCTCTTAATATTTCATTGCCATCATCAAAGACTAAGATTGGACTTTCTTTGATCAGTGCTTTTATGTATCCTTTGTCTTTGTCAAACTTCTGATGCTCTTTGGTCGTCTTCTATACTTCTGTTTTCCCACTGGAACCTCAGGGCAACACAGTGAAAGAAAATCATTATAAAAGACACCAAAAAAGCAATAATAAAGTAGATATTTTCTTGGTTGTCACACAATACATGAGTGACAAGGGAGAGAGAGAGTGGAATGGGAGAAAGTGCTTCCCTTTCACTATATTGCAGAAAATTATTTACCATTGATTGCTCTGGGGGTGGAAGCCTGCCTGGATAGAATCAGAGGCAGCAAACACCCATCATGTTAAATCTGCTTTCTAATAACTGAGAAGAGAGCTATCACAACCTTATGAAGAGGTTTGATCAAACATTACTTGCACAATACAGAATTTAATGGATAACTCTGTGGATTTGGCAGTCTAGGACTCCTAAGTTTGTTCTAAATATTGAATCATAAACCTTGAGCCACAACTGCCTTCTTTCTTGATCCCTGCTTCATATCTATGTATTGCAAGTGCTTTTGTGTCTCCTCTTCTTGTAGTGAACTTCTGAACAACAGGTTAGACCATTAGAGACTTTGCTTCCTTCCTTCTCTTTCCCCAATACTTCCCCACAATGGCACTCCCTGAGGTAGTCTGTCTTCTCAGATGAAGATCATATGAAAACCTATTTTTCTTTTCCTGACAGAGAACTAAATGAGCAAATTAGCCCCAAATTTAACATGTATTTAAACCAGATGAGCAGCCCCAACTCCTTCAGTCTGTCCTCACAGGAGAGGTGCTCCAGTCCTCTGATCATCCTCATGGCCCTTCTCTGGACACCTTCCAGCACCTCCAGATCCCTCTTGGAATAGGGGCTCCAGAAGTGGAGGCAGTACTCCAGGTGGGGTCTCACCAGAGCTGAGTAGAGGGGGAGAATCACCTCCCTTGACCTGCTGGCCACACTTCTCTTGATGCAGCCCAGGAGCTGATTGGCCTTCTGGGCTGCAAGTGCACACTGAGAGCTCCTGTTGAGCTTCTTGTCCACCAGCACCCCCAAGTCTCTCTCCTCAGGGCTGCTCTCCATCCAGTCCCTGCCCAGCCTGGATTTGTGCCTGGGATTGCCTCGACCCGGAGGCAGGACCCTGCGCTTGGTCTTGTTGAACTTCATGAGGTTGGCTTATGCCCACATTGACTCCTACTACCTAGACAATCATACCTTAAAAACTAATAAAAGGTTCTAGCAGAATAAGAATGAGAATTCAGCCTTTTTAGCCTGCACTGCTGTGATCAGAAAACTCTTGCAGCAGTTTTCTTCTGTGTTTGTTCCACATTTTCACAGTTCTATCTTAATTTCCAGTTGACATTAGCACATGGTTCAGGGTTGTCATAAGTTAACAGTGAGTCATGCCTGAAATTCACAGTGTCTGGGAGTCAGACCAAGGGGAAGTACCTGCAGTTAGGGTGTGATTATGGACTCCCTAGAGTAAGAAGAAATTTCTGGATGCAATTCATCTGCTCAAGTTTTAGCAGCACACAGGAACTACAGGACTTCACTTGTAAATGACTTGCAGGCATGAAAACAAATTTGTTCTTTAGCTACTCTTGTGCAGCTTGGTATCAGGACTATGTCTGTTCTTTCACACTGTATTTAAGCCACCAATTCCCTGGATGTTTCAGGGACTGACCAACTGGTTGTCTGCATAGCTGAGATAATGGACAGCTTTGAGGTATTGGACACAAATGGAACCAAGGGGCTGTCTGAAAAAAAATCAACTATTTAATAGGGGCTCCCCAGGTGGGAAGTCCATAGAGCTCTGGAGATTCCAACAGGTACATCCTGCTCAACGCAGTCCAATTTGTATTGCTTAAATAGCCTGATTAACATCCTAGGTAAAGTGACTCCTTGATTTGCAGACAGTTTCTTGCTGTCACAGTTTTTGACTTGTGCTTGCAATAAGCAATAAAAACTCTCCAGAAGATGCAGAAATAATGATGTAGGACAACCTTCAACAGGTGGCTAAGAGTTTCAGGAAATGTTTTGTGCATGGTTAGTATTGTCACTAAAGGTAGATGACAGGTGAGATGGATTGCTTAGAGAGGACAAGAAAACAGCTAAACTAAGTGAACAGAAGACTGGTTTGGGAAGCCTCACCAGAGTCTGATTAAGGTACTACTACATGGTTTTACAGGAGGGACCCCTTTTACCACAGGACACCCCCCAACAGTTCCATATCAGCAATTTGACGTCCTGGGTAAGCATGATCCTACAAGATGATACTAACAAATGATTTATACCCATCCCCACCTTATAACAAACATTCATCCTTTGAGCAACTGGGCAAAAGACCTATTTTAGGATGAATAGCGTTTCACTGAAGCATCCTCTCATTATAGTGGCTGGATCTCTGACCATAAAGAGAAGTGAGTGGCAAATGCTGCTACCACTACACACCAAGACAGGCTCAGTGTGGCTGGAAAGCAGCCAGGCAGAAAGGGAACTAGGGTACTGATTAACAGCTGGCTGAAAATGAGCCAGCAGTATGCCCAGGTGGCCAAGAAGGCAAATGGCATCCTGACCTGCATCAGAAATAGTGTGTCCAGCAGGAGCAGGGAAGCCATTCTACCCCTGTACTCACCATGGGTTAGATCACATATTGATTACTGTGTCTAGTTCTGAGGCCCCCAGTTTAAGAAAGACATTGAGACACTTGGATGTGTCCAGAGAAGGGCAACAAAGCTGGGGAGGGGTCTGGAGCACAGCCCTGTGAGGAGAGGCTGAGGGAGCTGGGGTTGCTTAGCCTGGAGAAGAGGAGGCTCAGGGGAGACCTTCTTGCTCTCTACAACTACCTGAAGGGAGAGTGTAGCCAGGTGGGGGTTGGTCTCTTCTCCCAGGCAACCAGCCACAGAACAGGAGGACACAATCTCAGGCTGTGCCAGACTGGGTGTTAGGAAGAAGTGCTTCCCAGAAAGTGAAACTCGCCCTTAGAATGTGCTGCCCAGGGAGGTAGTGAACTCACCATCCCCAAGGGTGCTCAAAAAAGGGATTGGATGTGGCACTTGGTGCCATGGTTGAGTAGTCATGAAGTGTTGGGTGACAGGGTGGACTTGGTGATCTCTGAGGTCTTTTCCAACCTTGTTGATTCTATGGTGCTAGCCACATGTGGTCAGTTTAATTCCACCCATACAAAAAGGTTTTATAATTACTACTTCAAGAAGCAGTGAAAGCTGATGGAGTGTCTCCTGTGTGTCTCACGGCCATGTAGACAACACAGTGGCAATGGTTCATCCTTATCTTTTGATGGTGCTATATTTCACTGTTGCTGCTTGCTTATTGAGCCTATTTTTGGTTCCTTACACTGTATGAAAGATAATTCAGCATGGCCTGGTGGAGTTCTATTAGTGTCAGTAGGCAAGCTGAGAAATCACACTGCACTCAGTCCTATTTTAAAAGTGAAATGTCTTCATACAGCTGTTGCAAGTGTACTTGGGGGTATCACTCATGTTGATTAACTGATCTCACTCAATTAAAAAGGAGAGGTGCCCCATGATTTTTCAAACACCAAACACTCAACACGTTCAGCTCAGCACATCCTTTATTCAGTTGTGAATTTCAATACAGTAGGATTACAGTGAACTGTGAAAAACATTATCCAGTTACATCCTCAGTTCTGAAGCTTCTTGTCCTCTGCTCCTAAAACATGGTACCATTACAATAAACCAAGTTGTTTTTTTCCCCTGCTGATGCAAATCTTCCTGCCCATGTCTTCCTGTGATTTTCCCAATGCCATATAGCAACAGCATATATGCATAAATACATTTCACAGCATCCTAGGTCTGAAAACTTCGTTTGCTTCTCCAGGCTACATAAATACCTGATGGAGGAAAATAGCAAATGCTGGGGGAAAAAAAAACAGGCCTGAACTGTTTAAAGGCCAAAAGTGTCAGGGGTTGTATTTCTTAAACTTGTAAGAAGATTCCCTGTGTGCATCTTTCCTCCCCACCTACTCACTGAAGCCCTAAAGGTCAGTCTCCCAGTTAGCTAGAGCCTGGGAATGACATCCTTTAAACTTGATCTGAAGCTGAGGCAGTGTAAGCTTCCTCAATAATTATTACAAACCTGAGTTTTCCTCAAGGCTACAGAAATTCAGTGAAGCTGCTCTCATGAAAGCCTAAAGGTCTTCTCCAGCTGCGACACTTCTATGGCTCTGTGTCAGTGCTGCAAGTTTAGCATCCTCCAGTAGCATCCCACTTATCTTGCCTTCACATAAGCCCACATGTCCTCAGAAAAACAATATTTACTGCCTCAATCCACAGCAATATTATGAATTTAATTAGCTGCAACATTTGCCAAGTGCTTTGAGAATGAATAGCGCAATAGAAGTTCCATGCACTATTAATATTCCAATTATTTCTTTGCTGTGTTGTAGGATTTAAATGAAGTCTTGCTGCCTGCCCCTGTGTGTCTCCAGAAACAAAGTCCCCCCTACAAGTGCCCACAACCGTAACTGGTTTTAGATGATTAGACTTGGAGAGAGCTTAGTCCCCCTCCAATCAAGCAGTTCAACTTGAGAGCAGTTTTGTAAGGAGGTCTTTGAAAAGAAGAGAGATTCAAGAACACAAGCAGGCAAGTATTCTATAGAATATTAGTCATTAAACTTTGATACTCTAACCTGTGGATAACGCTGAATCAATTAAAGCAAACAAGGAACTGCAGTGTGCATGAACCTAGAGAATACAAAGTGTGCATCATCATGGTGATTAAACCTTGTTATGAAGCACGCATCATTTTAAACAGGCTTCATTCTCTTTCATCCTCAGAGCTGAAAATTCATTTCAAAACCTGAAGGCTCCCAGGATTAGGAATTTATCTAATACAATTGAACCACCAGCCAGTTTATTACCCTTTCTTTTAGGGTATAGACAGCATCTTCCTCTACAGCTTCAAACAAATAAGCCACAGAGAATTTCCTCCACTAAAATACCTCAGTATAAAGAATAGTTTTGCAAGCAATGCCAACACTGTTATTACATTTCTCAATGTTAAATAACACAACAGATGATTCCAGTGTTTTCTGAAGTGCAGAAGGTTTGGTGGACCATGTTGTTGTTTATTTATAGGATCTACCTCTATCCTTCCTAGGGAACTTGAGGAAGAGACAAAGAGCAGGCATGGCAGATGACCAGTAGTGAACTGAGCTGAGACATCTGCTTGAGGTTCATCAGCTGCAGTGGTGCTGTCTTGGCCAACAGCAGAACAGGAGCTACAGAAAATGCAGGAGCTCATGAAGGAAACATTAACCTGCTTTAGGAGGCAACAGAATAATTGGCTTCACAGTGGACTTGGTGAGTGCTGCTATAGTCCTGGGAGTCTGAAGAAAAGAAAGCTTGGTGAACCAACAGGAGTAAGCTGGATCATAAACTTTGTTGATGCTTCTAAAACTCAGTATTTACATGGGCATCTTGTATTGATTAGACTAGATTCTGAGGAATTTGTTTCAAAACATTTGCTGAATTCTCTAGTAGAAACTACCTGAAGGGAGGTTGTAGTTAGGTGGGGGTTGGTCTCTTTCTCCCAGGCAACCAGCATCAGAGCAAGAGGACACAGTCTCAATCTGCACCGGGGGGAAATTTAGGGGGGATGTTAGGAAGAAGTTCTTCCCAGCAAGAGAGATTGGCCATTAAAATCTGCTTCTCAGGGAGGTGGTGGAGTCACCATCACTGGAGGTGTTTAGGAGGAGACTGAATGGGGTGCTTGGTGCCATGGTTTAGTTGATTAGATGGCGTTGGGTGATAGAGTCCAACCTATCTCAAAGTCTTTTCCAACCTGGTTAATTCTATTCTGAATGCTGGTTTGGAAACTGTAGATTAAGTTCCTGGGTCCTATTCCACCAGCTTATAACTTCATTGGTTACCTTACAGCAATAGAACTACTTTCAAGGAGTGCATGCATGAAGGAAAATTCCTTCTGAAACACAGGGAATAAGCCACATTCACTGTCAGTAAGGCTGTAAATGTTTCCTCTAGCTCCAGACTAAGAGTCTGGGATCTCCTAGCTCTTAAAAAAAAAAAAGAACCCACCCAAAAAACCCACAAACCACCAAAGCACCCCAAACCAACCAACAAACAGAAAAACAACAACAAAAATAGGGCTGTCATAATACTTCCTAGCCCCTGGTTCTCTACAGTTCATCAATTTATTGCCTCTTCCTTTCTGCAGCATCTGAGATGTGCTACATTGTGCAAGGAGTTTGCCACTCGTGCAGGTTTTGTGCCTGCCCTCTCAGTTGAGCACAAATTGATGCAGATGAGCACAAGATATTAGAAGTGGCTGGATATGGGAAGATGATTGAGAAGCTCTTGCCTGGACTGCCAGTTATTTACCTTTGTTAGTACAACTTGCATTTACAGTTACATTGCACAGCCAAATGGGACACGTTAAACCAAAGCTGCTGATCACAGCAGCATTCAAACCACAGCAAACCTCTTCAACTATTAATTTTCAGTCTTGTTTTTATAGGAGCCTGCTTAGCTTTTGGCAGAACTAATTTAGTAAAGGCAATCCATTTTGGAGCAATCACAGCAGGGTTGTTTAGATCAGGGGAGTTTAAGGAAAGTGATCATCATAATTATGAAGTGACCTTTTGCTACTCACCGGAACATGAACTTTATGAGTTCCAGGAAAAAATTCAGGTGTCACAGAAGGATAAAAGAATATTAAGGTTTCTCTTATATTTGACTTCTTTCAGTATTCATATTCTTAACATTTAAAATTCTGGTCCAGCTTAAAACATCTCTTTGCCAGTTACACTCCACTGTTAACACAGAATGGTTTGGGTTGGAAGAGAGCATTAAAGGTCATCTTGTCCAAGCCTTGCAGCCAGCAGGGACATCTTCAACTAGAGCAGGTTGCTCAGAGCCCCAAACAACCTGCCCTGGAATGGTTCCAGGAATGGAGCATCTAGTACTTCTCCAGACAACCTGTGCCAGTGTTTTACCACCCTCAGTGTATAAAATTTCTTCCTTTTATCTAGTCTGAATGTTCCCTCTCTTTCTTTAAACCCATCACCTCTTGTCCTGCCACAGCAGGCCCTGCTAAGAAGTCTGTCATCATCTTCCTTATAGGTCCCCTTTAAGTACTGCAAGGCTACAATAAGCTCTTTCCAGGCTAAAAACACCCCAATTCTCTCAGCCTGTCCTCATGGCAGAGGTGTTCCATCTACTTGGTTGTGAAGTGCCACAACTCTCCAGAAAAACTACAGGTATTTCCTCACTGTCCATGCAAGCAGGGAAAAGGGAAATTAAAAATGCATTGGCTACTGGTGAAAAGGATTAGAGTAATAACAGAAAGCACAGCTGGGACTTGAAGTGGAATTAACAGAGCAAAACTCCAACAATTGTTCCAACTGCAACAATTCCTGTGACAAAGTGACTTGGAAGCTTCTGTCCTTTGAGAAAGGAAAAAGTATCCTGTGTAAAAGCAACTGTGAAGGAGAGAGATATTCAAGTCTCTGCTGGGGGTTGAAAAGCATCTCTGGTTATTGTAATTTTAGTTGCTCACCAGGAAGGCTTCCCCCAGTGGCTAAGGTGAAACAATATTGGGGTCTCAATGACGAAAAATGATTCATTGTGTGCATGTGAAATTAAACATTACAAAAAAAACTATTAACTTTCAGGGTAGCATTTACTAAGTCACTGAATTAATCTGGTTTATTCTTGTGGACTTAATCTTTAAAGGTCATCTCATCCACCACCCCCTCCTTGTGAGGCATAGAAATGCCAAGATTTCATTTTAAGTTTTATGAACTTTGAATCTAAACAGATCTATTTGTGTGAGAAGCTTTCTCAATACAAGTTAGACAAGAAGCAGCAGTTTAAGGGTTTCCTGTAACCTGAGAGAGGGTTTAATTCTTCTATTAACTGAAGTATTAATGGTTAGGAAAGTTCTGAGTTTAAAACAGCTATCAAAACCACACAGAGGTCCTATGAGGAGAGGCTGAGGGAGCTGGAGTTGCTTAGCCTGGAGAAGGAGGCTCAGGGGAGACCTTCTTGCTGTCTACAACTCCCTGAAGTGAGGTTGTAGACAGGGGGGAGGTTGGTCTGTTCTCCCATGCAAGCAGCACCAGAACAAGAGGACAGTCTCAAGCTGCACCAGGGAGATTTAGGCTGGAGGTGCGGTGAAAGTTCTTCCCATAAAGAGTTATTTGCCCTTGGAATGTGCTGCCCAGGGAGGTGGTGGAGTCACCATCACTGGAGGTGTTCAAGAGGAGATTGGATGAGGCACTTGGTGCCATGGTTTAGTTGATTGGATGGTGTTGGGTGATAGGTTGGACTTGATGATCCCAAAGGTATTTGCCAACCTGGGTAATTCTATTCTAAGAGGTGTTGAGCAGAAGGTGGTACCATGAAACAGCATTAGATGGGAGCAAGAAGCCGTGTGAGGCAGGGCCAACAGGAGCAGCTAGAGGAGTGTGGCAAGTTTATGGAAGCAACACCAAAAGATTCGTGCAACTGAAGTTCACCATTCACCAAGTTATAAACTCCTAAACTGTCAGGTTGCTGCAAGAACAGAAAAATCATTCTTTAAGGTGAGAAGCTGTATTTTGTTTGGGATCAAATCCTGCCTGCTGCTTCCCTAACAGAAAGGTCCCATACAGGACCACTGGTCAAGGACAGTGCCTTTAACTACAGCAGAGCCTATCTCTGCAAGTGCAGAAGGAAGCTGAAAACCCAACCCAGGTGTGTTTTGCTGGGTCAGTGGCAGTTCTGCAGTGGAAACCCTGACAGCAGCCAAAGAATTGATATAATCCCTCCAGGTCCTTGCTGGAGTGACAAGTCTATAATGCAGGCCCTAGCCAGCAGTGAAAGGGATAATAGTGTGTAGGCTGATAAAGCAAGAGCTCTGTGAGGATTAAATTGGCTACACAGCTTCATCTCCACAGCCCATAAAGTGAGGTGTTTAATTCTTTAGAAAATGATGCTGTCTTTTCCCTGACAGCACCAACCCCAGCAATCTGGCTTTAAAGTGAAGCCATTTCCAGGCTTGTTTCTATCACAGGGCAGCTGGGAGAAGTCAGGAGGGAGCTTATTCCTAATGGACTTTTCTCTCTCCAGGTTGATTGTACAGCAGAATGGAAATGGTTTGGCACACTACAAGCACATGGCCAGAGGAGCAAAGAGTCCTGATATACTCTAATTGTTTTTTAAAGCCACTTTCCCCTCAAATGGGCAGGTGGGTCAAATAGCTACAGAGAAAGCCACCAGTTAAAGAGAAATGACCACTGGTTGGATTTCCCAAGTATGGGCTGTATGATTGCCTCAGACTGAGGGACTGCTGGGAGGCAGAGCTAATTATAGCTTACAGGAATATGACCATGCTGGCTTTGGCAGAGCTGTGGACCCCTGGGGTTGTCTCATGACATCTTATTTCCTTTTTGCTCCAGGCAGGACAGTGGCAATAGTTAGAGTCAGCAGCCTGTAAGGATGACCATGAGGATGTAAATGCATAGCTCTAACCTTTTTCACTCTTGTATGCACCTGTGTACAGCATATGAAAAGCTACAATCTGTATTCATTATGACACATGCAATCAGATCATTAAAGAACCTGCTGATACAGATCTTTCCTCATGACAGACAACTGTGACACAAATGTGTTTTATAAGCAGTTGTAGTAAATTTTTGACCAAGCTCCCAGAAATTTTGCTTCTATTGTTGAGCTCAGCCATGAGGCAAAAAAAGTCACAAATGGAGCCATGCAGCTTTTCTTGAATATTATTGTCATCCTAACATCTAGCAAAACTTTCTAGTCCCAGAAAGTCATTCTTAAGTCTCTAATATTAAAGTGTAGCAGCCAGAAACAGACAGATTGTGACATAGAATCAGCAAGGTTGGAAAACACCTCAGAGATGATCAAGTCCAACCTACTACCTAATACCTAACACCTCATGACAACTAAATCATGGCTTCAAGTGCCACTTCAAATCCTTTCTTGAACACCTCCAGGTATGGTGACTCTTCCACTGGACAATTACTCTGTGAAAAACTCTTCACCTTGAGCCTCCTCTTCTCCAGGCTAAGCAACCCCAGCTCCCTCAGCCTCTCCTCACAGGGCTGTGCTCCAAACACCTTCCCAGCTTTGTTGCCCTTCTCTGGACACCTTCCAGCAACTCAACATCTTTCCTAAACTGAGGGGCCCAGAACTGGACACAAGGTGTGGACTAGCCAGTGCTGAGGACAGGGGCAGAATGACTTCCCTGCTCCTGCTGGCCACACTGCTCCTGATGCAAACCAGGATGCCATTGGCCTTCTTGGCCACACTGCTGGCTCATGTTCTGCTGTCGATTAGTACCCCCAGGTCCTTCTCTGTCTGGATGCTCTCCAGCCACTCTGTCCCCAGCCTGTAGCACTGCATGGGGTTGTTGTGGCCAAAGTGCAGCACCTGGCACTTGGACATGTTGAATGACATCATGAAGGACTTCATAACCCTTTCAAATCCAGCATGGATTCCAGAGCAGCAGGGTAAGAAAAACAGTTACACAAGAGGATGAAACCGTGACCACATGGAGGCAGGGCGATGTCACAAACGTGGTGTTTGCTGATCTATCAGGAAAATTAGGCTGTAAGACTGAAGAGTAACAAATATCTTATACTGGCCTGTATCAGTAGTGTGGCCAGCAGGACCAGGATTATGCCTGGCACTGGGGAGGCCACACCTCAAACATTATGTGCAGTTTTGGACCCTTCACTACAAGGACACTGAGGTGTTAGAGTGGGTCCAGAGAGGGGCAAAGAAACCAGTGAAGGTCTAGATCACAAGTCTTGTGCCCAGCAGGTCTAGGGATGCTCTTCTCCCCCTCTACTCCACTCTGGTGAGATCACACCTGGAATACTGTGTCCAGCTCCCCACTGAGAGGCCTGAGCATTTTATTTTATTTTATTTTTTAATCTTGACAGACAGTCTCAGAGTTGGTAAAACCCATCAGTTAACAAATTAACAAATCCAGGCTTTAAGTAATGTCTGACTCAGCTGTTCACTCATTCAGGGACCACAGTCCAATTAAGAACCAGATTAGTCAAGCAGAATCTCCCCTCAGTAAATCCATCTTGGCTACTTCTGATAACCTTCTTGTCCTCCATATGGTTGATGACCTCCAGTCATCTCATGATATCCAGTCTAAATCTGCCCCTCTCTAATTTAAAGCCATTGCCCCTTCTCAAATACATCAAATATCTGTAATTGATACTATCAGCAGGTAGTCTCTCAGTACTGTAAGTTAAAGAAACCCAGACTGGAAATTATGATAGGTTGGACATGATGATCTTGAAGGTCTCTTCCAACCTGGTTTATTCTATTCTAAACTCTGCAGAGGGGGAGGAGGAGTAAATAAAACACCAAAAAAAGTCAAAACTCTAAGAGCTCCTAAATAGTTTCAGGGTGTTAAAAGGACATCCAGCCCTCTGAATCTTTTCTAGTGCAGCTACCCAAACAGTCCCAGATGTTAAGAGGCCTGTTTGTTCAATTAGCAGATTGCTAATGAAAAAATCTGACAGTTCCAACCTGCAATTAAACACTGATCTTTCTCCTGAAGGGAGAACTTTCCTCAGGAAGCACTGCCTGAATGTAACCATTTCATCCATCACTGCAAATGACAGCTCCTAGCAACATGTCAGAAAAAAAAGAGGGGGGGGGGAGAAGAGGAAAAAGGAAATAGACAGTATGGATCCAGGCTCAGCATGTTCTGTAACAACATAATTGTCATAACCCTGAAGGAAAAGTATTTGTCAGACACTGTCAGTTCCAGCAGCTGCAGAGTCTCAATTTCCTCCAAATTATAAGGTTGGGTTTAAGGACTTTTTGTAACAGAGTGGGGAGGGGGAAGCACACCAAAACCAACAAAAAACCCCAAAGTAACATATAGAAAAATGAAGTTTCTTATCAGGAATAAAAGATCCAATTAAACCTCCACAATTAACCCCCACAATGATGATGAGGTGAAGGGGGCATCCAAACTTGATTTGAACTCCGCTGTGCAAATACTGCAAAGAGCAGGGGGAAGTGTTTGTTACAGCAGAAGTTTGGAGCCTCAGGATAGCGGTTGAAGTAAGATGTTAAATAAGAAGTCATGTGCTGACCATCATCAAGTCAAGAGTAACCAGCTTGAAATAGTTAATAACTACCAAATCCTGTTCTGGGTCAGCTGAGGAACTGAGCAGCCACCGCTGTGCTGTGGTACACCCATGTACAAAGAGGAGGGGTTGATACCTACATTTCAGAACAGAAACAGTGATGAGAGCTTCCTTCTCAGCCACCTTTCTCACTCTTCCTTGCTACTTTCCACAACATTACAGAGTAGAGGGGAACAATTCTAAACATTTGAGTCCTTTTTACTTATTATTTAAATAGTTTGTTTATTCAGGAGAAGGAGTCCACTCATATTTCAGGTGTTCTGGTTAGTCTTGATAGACCAGTGCTTCCTCATGCAGTATTAAAAAACTCAAGTAACCCAAATGCCTAAAATCCCATTTCCCAAATACATTTTACTGAAAAACACAAAAGGATTTAGAGTTCTATCTCCCAATAAATTCCATGTATATATTTCACTAGCATACCCTTTGCAAATCTACTTGCCTTTAAGAAGCTGCTTCTTAATTGGACTGTGGTCCCTAAATGAGTGAACAGCCAAGTCAGAGACATTACTTAAATGAGCAAAACCAGGCTTTATCTTATGGGTTTCATCTGACTGTGAGAGACTATGGCTGTTAAGCTGAAAGGAAAATGAAATAGATCAGGTTGGAAGTGACCTTCGAGATCATCGTGTCCAACACATCATCCAACACCATCTAATCAACTCAACCATGGCATCAAGTGCCTCATCAAGTCTCCTCCTAAGTACCTCCAGTGATGGCGACTCCACCACCTCCCTGGGCAGCCCAGTCCAATGGGCACTCTGAGAAATTTCTTCCTAACATCCAGTCTAAACCTCCTCTGGCACAGCTTAAGATGCTCAGGCCTCTCAATAATGGGGATCATGTACCTGTCAGAATCAGATAAGAACTGACAATGTTGATAAACTGTATAAAGATTGTATGGATAGTCAAGCATGTCTCTACAGATTCATTTAAGCTACACAAATGTTTTCCTAGTGTTACTCAGTAAACAGAAAAAAATCAATGCAGCAAGATCAAGCAGAGTTGAGATTATTTGGGTGGGTGCCAGTATCAGCAGCAATATTAAAATGGAAAACAAAACATAGCAGAAAGAGAGACGGAACTTCTGCTTTCTAATATGAAAAAGTTAATGAAAGGAGCAAACATCTAAACCTTGTTTAAAATGTCAGGCCTGAAGGTCTGACAACTTCCTCTTTACAAAGTAAAGTGGATCTGAAACAGAAGTTGCATGTTTCAAGACTAATAGATGCTGAGAGAAGTGCAAGCTCTGTGCAGCTCAGCTAGGCTAGGAAGTTGCTTCAAAAGCAAAAAAGTCTGACACTTGTGAGGGTGCAGTAAAAAATTCTTAAAGCTGTTATCTCTACTGGAGGGAGCAGAGAGCAGCACAGAGACACCAATAAACTAAGTTCTGCAAGAAGAACTGCACACAGAATTCTGAGCCTTTTGTCCTGTCAAGCGCATTCATCTTCACCAGCAGTAGCCTCACCTGAGACAGTCAGCATTTACACTTCATGCTTGAAAGATCCAACAATATGGAAACACTTCCATCAACTTCCAGAAGAAAACAGTAACTGCAATGCTAAGAGTTGCCCCAGCTGGATCCAAAAGCTTCAGTTTATCTGCTGGGCTGGAATCCCACAATTCATTACTGAAGTGGTAATGGAAACCAGCAACACCTTTCCTAAAAGCTCTTTTAGACCACATCAGCCTCTATGTGCTTCAACCACCATCCAAAAGGGAAATGTACACATTAAATGACACAGAAAACAAAGGCTGGAATACGTCTTGTAGTCCAAGAGTTATTACAAACCACACTCCGAGCACTGCAATAACACACTGCTGCTTCTCAAGCACCACTAAACCCATTTAGTGAACACTCATAAATCTTACCTGATTGTAGTCTCAGAGATAAGGATGCAGTTGAAGAACAAAGAGTCAAACCTACCCCTTACAGCATGAGAAAACAGACAAGAACCTCCCAGTGAGATTAGATGTTATTCAACCTCCCTGTGAGATTAGATGTTATTCCACCTGATCTAATCAACCAGTTTGCAAGTGCCAGCAATGCAATCAATACTTATATATAACTTGGAATTAACCATCATACAGGTTTTACTTCCCTAGTATTTAGCAAGTAGAGTCTAGGGGGTATGGATGCAGGACCACAATGAGAAGTAGGTATTATTGCAGCTGTAGACAGAGTTAAGAGGCAGAATCATGAGAATTAGAGCTGATGAAATAATGGAGCTACTGTTTAAGGAAGAAAATGGGTTTAGGAAAACACAGAGAGTACCTGAAAGGCATACGGAGGCAAAAAGGCTGTGAAAGGGAGAATTATTCAGTATGCAGCCCTATGGGAAAGCCAGAGGTGTCCCTATCCTCTAGGGATTTTCATATTTCAGGGCAGATATGTTTTATATTAAGGTATTTTAAAGGTTTCATTCCAGGTTTGAGTAGAAGAGCAGAGCCACACAGAAATCACAGAGCCTTACCATGGTTTGGGTTGGAAAGAGCCTTTAAGGATTATCTATTCTAAACCCCCTGCAGTCAAAGACATCTTCAGCTAGAGCAGGTTGCTCAGAGTCCCAGACAACCTGACCTGGAATAGAATTAACCAGGTTGGAAATGACCTTTGAGATCGAGTCCAACCTACAATCCAACACTATCAACTAAAGCATGGCACCAAGTACCCCATCCAGTCTATTCCTAAATGGTTCTAGCAATGGGTAACCTGTGCCAGTGTGTCACCACCCTCAGTGTGAAAAAGCATTTCCTATCTAGTCTAAATCTCCTTTTTTAAGTTTAAATCCATCACCTCTTGTCCTGCCCCAACAGATCCTCCTAGTAAGGCTGTCCCTCATCTTTCTCACAGGCCCCTTTAAACACTGCAAGACCACAATAGGGATGACTCCAGAGAGACCTTTATCCAGGCTGTATTCCCCACTGATATCCCTAGTATTAGGGAAGAAATGTAAGAGGGATTTGCATAGCAAAACAACATCAGTTGTTTCAGTTCATACCTGTACAGATTTCAGCTCATATGCTCATGATTTCAGCATTTTCCACAGATATGGGAAAGGAGTTTCACCCAGGCACAGTAAGGAACCAAATGCAATTGACTTCTCCCTCTTACCTGGCTAGCATCAGTCTCTGTGTCCTTGGGGTCTTCCTGTGACTCCTATAGAATTTTGCTCTCACAGTCATTATCCATAATAGCATAAATACAGGAGGGGGCAGAAAAAAGCAACACTGAAAAGCCTGACTGCAGCAAGTGTTTGCCCCTTAACAAGGACTTCATATCTTTATGAAAACACAATTCCTGTGTCTTCAACCTGCTAACCAGCTCAGCATTTCATAGATTCAGCCAGGCTGGAAAAGACCTCAGAGAACACCAAATCCAACCTATTTCCTTCAACACTGGAAGGAAACCAGCTTTATCTCTGGCTATGGCAGAACATAAACTTTTGAGATTAGGAAAGAGAGCTGAAAGTAGAAGATTCCTAGGCCAGAGTTGCAAATATAACTTGTAACTGAAGGGATAAAAAGTCATAAAGAGCTGGAAATGGAGCAGTTTAAGGAAATAAAAAAAAAAGAAGCAGATATTAAATGTTATTAAGGTCTCCCAGAGAGCAAAGACGACTTCATTGGCTAAACAAGCTAGATGAGGGGCTAATTATTATGACAATATGTAGAGGATAGGTCCTTCTTACTACAAAACCCTCAGAAATGAGTCGTTATATCCACAAACATAATTAGAGCTATCTCCTAGCTCAGTATGTGCCTCCTCTCCTTACAACACTGAGTGCTTCAAACTAGTATGACCAAAAGCCCGGGGACAGTTCACTAAATAAAGCAGAGCCTATAGCTGAGGGAACTTCACTAAGAGAAGCCTAATGACCCGATAAGTCAGCCCCTCTCACCCTCCACCTCCAGCCAAAACAGCCATTAACACCTGCAAGTGAAGGGCCAGCAGGAGGTAAGAACAGTGGTGGAGTTAGAGAACTATTAATGGCAGCAGGAGCAGTCTGGAATCTATGCCAGAAATGGATATAGGAGCTCTGAACTTCAGCATGTTATGGAACAGTCTGCTAAAATTTGCTTGTTGTGAAGCTATCTACTGAATACTGTGCTTAAAACACAGCTTAAAGCAGTTAATTTTCTGGTTAGCATTACTAATCAAAGAGTGTTGAATTCCACCACAATAGTCATGTACTCCCTGATAATCTGAGGCTTTCATTTCATGATTCTGTAACAAACAGGCTGTAAACCTCTAGCAAACTGTTAGCAGATGGAGAGTCTGAAACCTGTTGATAACTTAGTCTTCAAGGGCGAGTTACCTAGACAGAAATCTCCTACAAGCTAAATATGAAGTGACTCAGAATTTTTCTATGTAGTTTACCTGGTTTTGATGTTTCATCTTTTGAGTCATGTAGTCTGAGGTGTACTTGAAAAAGAGTCTATATTCATGGGAAAAGATGTTCAACACTACCTGATGAACAAGACTCCCCTGAGGTGTATCAGGAACAGAAGCACTGCAATTTGAAGTTCTTAGTGGATTGCTTTAAGGAAGCATTGCATTTACCAAAAGGAATGAAAAAAGACATTAAGAAAATCCATTCCCAGGTGTTTCCATCTTTTCTTTAAGATACATAAAGAACTTACCTTTTTTGTTCTCCAGAATCTGCCTGGATTTGTGCACAGAGGACTTCAATCTGATGTGGAGCTCAGCCCTAGTAAAAAGGCTCAGGCAGCACCATGCCCCTTTATCTTTCCAAAGAAGCTCCTGCCTCCTCCACCCTGTCTATACAGCTCCTGCACCCCCACCACTATTTTTGCAACCATGCCAGAGCTGGGGGCAAGACCCTCAACCAGCCAAGATACCACAGTATCAGCCCCAGTAAGGAGGCCCAGCCAGCACCCGTGGAGGATATTGGAAAAGTCATTGATCATAGCCCTAACAACCGGGGGCCACCAGGCCCCCCGGCCTTTGTTGTCACCACCACCATCACCCAGTGTGCACCACAGGCACTCACCAGCAATGAGAGGAGGATCCTCAGCCCAGATGGGCTCAGCTTGGAGCTTCTGCCTTTCCTGGGGGGATTAAAAAGGGGAGTGGGTGGGGAGGGCCAAGTGGCCACAATTGGGGTGGGAGGAGACTCCAATAGAGCCCAGGTGCTCTGGGTTTTTTACACGGGACATTAGGGAAAAAATCCTTACAGCATGTGCTGCACAGGGAGGTGGTTGAGTCACCCACCCTGGATGTGTTTAAAGGTTGTTTAGACATGGTGCTTGTGGACATGGTTTAGGATTATGAGTTGGATTTGGTGATCCTGAGGGTCTTTTCCAACCTGAATGTTTCTGTGATTTCTGTGAATTTGAGTGCCCACATTGCAATGGTAGGGTGCAAATCACTACTGCCCCTTCCTCAGGTTCAATAGGAGGCAGACAGAAACTATCAGGCTTAATTATTCCTTAATATCATTATTTATGTTCTAAATCACTGGGAGCATTAGTGCCAAACACTTTTCCTGCGCTGACATGCTGCAAGGAGTCTCAACCAGTCCCGGTAACCCTTTATTTCTCCTTTTAGTGGCTTCTCTACAGGATTCCTTGCTGGTTTTGCCTCAGAGGCTATTACACACAGATTATTAACAACCCATTAGCAGGTCATTTCATGAGGAAAACATTTAGCTTTCCTTACAAAGTCAGCTCATGACCCAGCTGAGACAGATACATGTGGGTTTTTTTCATATCAGAACTGTAGGTAAGTGGTGAATGAGTACAGTCTTCTCACATCTGCTGCACCCTTGATGGTTATTCATTTTTTTACTGTCCTTGGTTTGAGACCAGAACCAATTCTGGCCAGTGATTTGACTTCTCAGCTCAGTCTCTGCTCAGTGAGGGCACTTTCTGAGGTTCAGGGCATGTTTGCACAGCCAGTGGCTGGTTTTGGCAATGAGAACCCTGATGGGGAGAGTTACTGCCAAGAACTGGACTGTGGAAAGACTCTGTCTTAGATTAGATTCTGTGGAGACCAAGGGCACCGCTAGATCTTGTGTGCCATGTTTGGGTGTTGTAAAGTAAGAGCTGGTACCTGTGAGAAGGAGCAGACAGTCCCCAAAGTGACAGACCCTAAAGTGACCAACAAGGAATTCCACCCCACTGATGTCATCTTCACAGTAAAGCTTTGGGATCGCAAGAGTCAAGTTCTCTTCTTCAACAACTGGTGTCTGAGAAGACCTCTCTACATTCTTGTCTTCCATCCCAGTCAGGGTGTTCCTGAGCCCAGTCTGGGATTTCCCCAGTGCCTGTTTTGCAGCACCAGTGATGACCATTTAGAGAATTCAATATTGATTTTGTATCTATTTAATTACTTTCTCATTAATAATTTATTGTTACTGTTTCATTAAAGCTGGTTTAGGTGTGATTTATATCCAACCCATCAGCCTCTCTCCCCCTCATTCCCTTTCTTTTTCCCTTCCAAGAAGGGAAAGGGGTTAGCAGAGAGTATCTGTCATTCCTTTAGTAGCCAGCTCAGCCTTAACCCCTTACAGTTAGATCAAAAGGATTATTCTGAAAGCTTTTGTGGATTTAATTTGGGGGGGGAAAATGTGACTAGTCCTAGCATGTTACTTTAGCCCCCAACAAAAGCCTACTCTGCATGTGGAAGTAGAGACAATGCCCTCAGCATGGCTGGATATTTTGGGCAAGTGAGGCAGAAACAAGATAAACCTGGGAGAAAGCCAGCTAATCTGGGTCACCAGATGGGATGCTGTACAGCAAAAGGCACAGGAGCAGGAACTATCTGAGTGACAGCAAAAGAAAAGAACACAGCCATTATCAGGAGCTTGAATGTTGTTTTTTTAGCTAGTGGGGATGGCAACAGAAAAAAATCTGTAGCAGACTTGTGTGTGCTTATAAAACAACAGACGTTTAAGAGAGCAACGTTGTACCAAACAGAGCCAGTAGAGGCTATTTATTATCAAGGCAAGAGCAGCAAGACAGGAATAATTAGTTATTGTAAGTTGAAATCCAGGAGAAAAAAAAACCACAAACCATCTATTTTGTCAGGGCTGTAGTGATTTTCTCCTGCATCTGCCTTTTGGCACTCAGGCCAAGCTGCCACACATCCATCTCTGAAACTTAGAGGGCAGCCAGCAAAATCCCCACTGTGCATTTCTGTGCGCAGCATGAGCGCTCTAATCAGCTGAACATCTTCTTCAGCCCCCAAAAGTTCTTGTTCAGTTTTGCCTTCAAAATGAGGGCTGAAGGCTCACATACAAACAATAACTTCTGCTCTCGTGAACAGGTGATGGGACTGGGAACTTTGGGACTTTAAATTGGTTGAATTGAAACATTTCCTAACAAGGTCTACACAATTAAAAGTAAAATAAAATAAAGTCCTCAGAGGACTTGCTTTAATCAACTGTGCTAGGTAATGGGTTTAGCTCACCAGCCTGATCTCTTTCTCAGTCTCTTCTGCCAACCTGCCCTTAATCACCAGCAGGGTAGCTGAAAACCTAAATGATCTCAGAGAGACTTGCTTGCAAGCAAAATCACTGCCTGTCACAGCATGGGATTCCCTAATTAGGACCTTAATTCCTCTCCTTCTACCATCAGTGGTCGTCATGGCTTAAAGCATAAATGACTTTTTAGTGCAGGGAAAGACTCTTAAAAGAAGATATTTTGCCACTTTACCAGCAAGTATGTACAGAAAAGATATTTAAAGCAATGAGATGGAAGATTTAAAAGAGAGAGAGTAGAAAGGTCCCCATTACAATTATAACAACCCAAGACATGTTCCCTGATGCATAGCTTTGTTGATGGACTCTTCTCTAGCATCCTTGTGTTTTGAGCATCTCTCTTCTAACCTTATTCTTTTTTTTTTTTTTTTTCTCTAATTAATGTGATAACTTGAACTCACAGCTTGACTTATTAATTTTTTTTTCTCTAATTAACATGATAAAATGAACTCACAGCTTGACTTACTCATCAGAGTTGGATTTTGTGGTTTAATGTTATCACACAGGAAAAAGACAAGGAAAAAAAAATACCACCCAACCAAACAAAACCTGCTCACTGGGGAAAATGTTACCTGGTGCTTTTAAGGGAGATCAAACAGACTGCAAATATTATCCAGCCTTATTATGTAGAAGGCATAGGTGAAGTGTTCCAAAGACAAACAGCACATTCATGCACACACACATGGTTAAAAGTAAAACCTATGGTTCTGCTCTCTGCTTAGCCCCAGAAGAGCAGAAGCTGGAGGCACAGGACCAGTCCCACTGCAGGGAGACTGCACATTTCTGGCTGTATTGCCTCAGAAGAACTTTTCCTTTTCTCTTGCAGTAATAGAAATGCAAAAACCTGTTTCCTTGAACCTCCCCCAACCCTGTGTCTTGGGTCTCTCATGCCCTGCTCCCTTCCAGGCAGTTATCAGGCTTCAGCACTTCAGGAATGGGACCTTACTGCAGGGGAGACCTTATTGCTGTCTACAACTCCCTGAAGGGAGGTTGTAGCCAGGTGGGGGTTGGTCTCTTCTCCCAGGCAACCACCAACAGAACAAGAGGACACAGTTTCATGCTGTGCCAAGGGAAGTTTAGGCTGGAGGTGAGGAGAAAGTTCTTCCCAGAGAGAGTTGTTGGCCATTGGAATGTGCTGCCCAGGGAGGTGGTGGAGTCACCGTCCCTGGAGGTGTTCAAGAAGGGATTGGACAGGGCACTTGGTGCCATGGTTTAGTAGTCATGAGGTGTTGGGTGACAGGTTGGACCTGATGATCTTTGAGGTCTTTTCCAACCTTGTTGATTCTATGATTCTCTGATTCAAATCACCTGATTTTGGATGCATTACTGAGGTGTCTTCAGCAACAGATGTGGCTTTTTCAAGATGCACTGGCATGGTAGAGAAGCTAAAGACACTAAACCAGCCTGATGGCTTCTTTGAGTCCCTGCTAAAATGTATCTCCCTCTCTGCTTTTTATTTTTTTTTTCCTTTCCTTTTCCCTTCCTCTACAGGGACTTTGTTTCTATGACTCATTATTTTCTTGTTCAAAGAACTTTGCTTAACAGAAAGGTAAACAGAAAGGTAAATATGACTTGGTACAAACCAGCTCTGCTGGCCTGGCCTGGAAGCCAAAGCTGGGTTGATTTAAAAAGTTTGATGCCATGTTCTCCAAAGAGAAAGCAAAATAACATATTTTAGGGGGGTGGGGGGAGGGAAAAGCACAGTATTTGAGGCATCTAATTTACCAACAAGTGAATAAAGAAATGCCTAGAGATTTACACCGAGAATCCCCATTTCCTCCCTTTTCTAGGGCTTGATTGTTCTTATGTTAAGCACAACAAAGTTGTTTAGCCTGGAGAAGAGGAGGCTCAGGGGAGACTTTATTACTCTCTACAACTACCTGAAGGGAGGTTGTAGCCAGGTGGGGGTTGGTCTCTTCTCCCAGGCAACCAGCACCAGAACAAGAGGACACAGTCTCAAACTGCACCAGGGGAAGTTTAGGCTGGAGGCGAGGAGAAAGTTTTTCCCAGAGAGAGTTGTTAACCATTGGAATGTGCTGCCCAGGGAGGTGGTGGAGTCACCCTCCTTGGAGGTGTTCAAAAAGGATTGGATTTGGCACTTGAAGCCATGGTTTAGTTGTCAGGAGGTGTTAGGCATTAGGTAATAGGTTGGACTTGATCTCTGAGGTCTTTTCCAACCTGGTTGATTCTGTGATTCTGTGAAAGTTAAACACGGAACAAATATCCCCAAGCTCTGTTTAGGCAGAACATTTCTCGCTGCTGCTGTTTCAGATGTGGAGTAAAGACAGTGTACTCAGAACTTTTGCTTTATTTCTTCCCCACTGTGTTTGCTGTTTTAATGGCAGCTACCACCTCTCTTTCCAGGTTTTGCTTCATTAAAGCTGGAAGCAATCCTGCTGTTGAGCAAGGTCAGATGTTTAACACTGTCATCATGCATGAAGCAGATAATCACAGAATCATAGAATTGTTAGGGTTGGCAAGGACCTCAAGGATCATCTAGTTCCAACCCTCCTGGAACTAGATGATAATGGACACGTGAGTCAAAGTTATTCTCAAGTAAGCCCTGAAAAGGTAAGGCTGATTGGACCTTATTAAGGCAGAGATATATTTTTTGAAGGCAGTGGAAAAAAAATCAGATTCCTGCACATTATTCCAAAAACTAAATTGGATCAATATTACAAAATAGAGCAAAATAAATAATAACACTAAAAAAGTCTTCCCCAACAGCTGTCATATTTGCCTAGCTCTGTTAGCACGATAGACAAAGAGTCAATGAATTCTTTTTCACAAACATACCCTCTAATTAGTGACTGCTGTTTGTAGACTGAATAGGCACTAAACATGGCAAAGTTTATCTCCAGGGGAAGGTAAATATGTACAAACATGCATAGATTTTGATAAAAGCACAGAGACACATGTATGTTTTCTATAGCTTGTAGCCTGGAGTCATAGAACCTTCCTTTCAGTTGCAAAAGACCCGTGAGGTCATCCAGTCCAACCATTCCCAAACTCTGCCTAGTCTGGTGCTAAACCATGTCCCTCAGCGTCACATCTCTGTGTCTTTTAAACACCTGCGGGGATAGGGATTCAACCACCTCTCTGGGGAGGCTGTTGCAGCGTTTGAGAACCCTTTCAGTGGGGAAGTTTTTTCTAATATCCAATCTAAACTTCCCCCGATGCAAGCTGAGGCCGTTTCCTCTCATTCTAACACTTCCTACTGGAGAACACAGACCAACACCCATCCCCATTCCAACCTCCTTTCAGGGAGCTGTAGAGAGTGAGGAGGTCTCCCCTCACCCACCTTTTCTCCACTGCTTACACAGTGTGTGGCTTACTGGGGTCATCATGCCATTAAATCTTGTGACAGTGGTTTTATCATCTGGTAGGAGAAATGCATCTGCCTATTTTACTTTGGAGATGGGAAATAAGCTTTAAACATTGCTTTAGAATTGCCATTTTCTGTCTTACTGTCATCATGTAGGGTGTTGCTATGACAGCACCTAGAAGCTTCAAACAATTTGTGGTCAAGATACTTCATTGTTTGTGAAGTTCCTTTAACTGCATGATAGGAAGACTAGAAACAGAGCTGAGTGATGAGAAGCAGAGGTCAGGTAAACTCATTTCCTTTTGAAATGAAGCCTTTCTGGGATTTGGCTGGGAGAGTACCTGGGGTTTGTGGAGAAATTCTGCACAAATAAGAGAGCTGAGGGTGAACATTAGATCATTAGAACATTAGACCTGGAAGAGCTGGCTCTGTATTTTGGTGGAAAGTGATAAAGAAAAGAGAGAGGATGGAATATATAAATCAGGTGAACCTGCTTTATCACAGAATCCTTAAGGCTGGAAAAGACCTCCATGATCATCAAGTCCAACCGTCAACCTAACACCACCCCCATGCCCACTAAACCTGTTCCCAAACTGCCACATCTACACATTTTTTAACATCTCCAGGGATGGTAACTTCACCACCTCCCTGGGCAGCCCGTCCCAAGGCTTTGCCATTTAGCAGAGGGGTCAGACTAGCTGATTTCCAGCCCCTACCGTTCTGTGATTCTGTGATATCAGAGGCGTGAGGGTGGCAGTTCGGTGCTGTCCCCGCAGCCATTCTGGTAGTGGCAAGCAAGGAGGAAGGATCTATCTGCCCCCTGATCTTCTGCCAAGATGCAGCTTCCCAAAAGCCCTGCTTTTACCATCTTACCATCTTTCCATCTTGTACTCTTGAGAAAGCATCCCAAAGCCATGCTTATCACAAACACCTTACATTCACAAACTCTTTGCTGTGCTCCTGTTGCCTGTCCCCATCTCTGCCTACTTCCAAAAATCCAGATTGCTCAAAACCCAGTTAAAAAACCACCTCCCCCCGAGGCCATCATTTTTCAGAGGGGTTGAATCAAACCACCTGTCCCACCTCTCCAGATCCCTCACTGATGTATCACAGGGCTGGATTTAGCTTTTCTTGATCCCCTGGTAGGAAGGGATGACCGGACCTGGGAAGAGCTTGGGTGCCCTCTGCGGGCATCGGGAGAGGTGGCATTTGATGCCTTCAGAAGATCCGCAGCTCCATCTGCTGTCACAGAACCAAACAGCGAAGGAGGGAGCGAACGGAAACCGAAGGAAATATCACAAGGAAAGCCTTTGGGATGTGAAGCACGTCCCTTGTAAGAATAGAAAGAGGTTTGTGCTTTTGGAAAGGGTTGTCGTCTTAACCGTATTGCAGCTGCAGGTCTTTTTTTAGTTATGCCCACAGGCTTGCAAGGAATAACTGATGTCTCCAAGGACTGGAGATACTGAGTGGCTTGCAGGAGCACAATATCATTTGGGCTGAGATTTCTGAACTGAGCTTTGACCTTGTGCTGTGGAAAGCAGCACAACAGGAGAATTCAGCAGGAGGAAGGCTTGAGTTCTTCTCTCCAAAATGGAGTATCAGGTATGTTCCACAGAATTGTTGGATCACCAAGGTTGGAAAAGACTTCTAAGATGATCAGGTTCAGCTGTCAACACCAGCATGGCCACTAAACCATGTTCTCAAGTGCCCAATCTGTATTTTTGAAACACCTTCAGGGATGGTGACTCCAGCACCTCCCAGGGCAGCCTTTTCCAATGCTTGGCCACTCTTTCAGTAAAGAAATTGTTCCTAACATCCAGTCTAAATGTCCCCTTGATGCAACATGAGGCCATTTTTTCTTGTCCTCTCACTGGTTCCTTGAGAAAAGAGACCAAACCCCACCTCTTTTCAGGTAGAAAAGCTATGAAAAATGAAGCATCCAAGATCAAATTACTGTTCTAAAACTCTCTGCACAGAATGGGCTGGACTCCAGAAAAGTGATTCTTCTTTGTCCCTTTAATTTAATTATTCTTTTGGTTCCTGGAAGCATTTAGGCTTCCTGCGTTGAGGGAGCAATGTCCAATTCAAATGTCAAATCTGACAACTCCTTGGAAAAAACACCTGGGGATTTCTTTTACATCCTTTTCAGAGGCTTCTAGAGGGCTTGCAGGTGTTCTGCAAGCTTGCTTAATGATGCAGGATGCAGAGGGCTTGTAGGGGTGCATACATCTTGGGAGACAACCCAGAGTAGCTCTCTCCTCAGCCTGTCTGGAATTAGAGCGATCTTTCCCAGTGAAGATTTTCCCTCTGTGCTTCGGGCACTTTTCCTCTGAAGCACTGACCTTCTGCAGAGAAGAACAAGCCACTGGACTCAACGTGACTTAAATCATTCCCAAATCTCACTTCCAGTGATTCCAGAGATGTAGAAGCATTCCTGTGTGAGATCCAGAGAGGCAGGCTGGGGTTAGAAGCACTGTACTTAGGACTTGAGAAGTAAAATTGATTTTATACCCAGTGGTATTTGTTCAGCGTGTGCAAATACAGCCATGTAAATAACTGACTCTGTGTTTAGCTTTCATTACTGAGAAATTAGGGAAAGTCCAAGTCAAATGTGAATCCACCTGATATTTCTTTTTCTGCATTTGAAAGGTTAGATGATGTTTCATTTAGATTTGAAGCTCTTCTTCATCTCTTCAGATCTAAAAGGTTTGGAAGTCCTCAAGGATTACAAAAGACAAAGTAAAATGCACAAAAAACCCACAATTGGGGTAATTACTTTTAAAAAAATGTGGGGTAATTGCAAAAAAATTGGTGTAATCACTTTACAAAATATTTGGGGTAATTACTTTAAATTTTAAAAGAGGAAAAGAAAAGAAAAAGAGAAAGAGAAAGAGAAAAAGAAAAAGAGAACAATAAAGATAAAGATAAAGATAAAGATAAAGATAAAGATAAAGATAAAGATAAAGATAAAGATAAAGATAACAAAAAAAAAAAAAAATTAAAAAAAAAAAGAAAAGGAAAAAGAAAGAGAAAAAGCAAAAGAAAAAGGAAGAGAAAGAGAAAGGAAGAGGAAGAGGAAGAGGAAGAGGAAGAGGAAGAGGAAGAGGAAGAGGAAGAAAGAGAAAGAGAAAGAGAAAGAGAAAGAGGAAGAGGAAGAGAAAGAGAAAGAGAAAGAGAAAGAGAAAGAGAGAGAGAGAGAAAGAGAAAGAGAAAGAGAAAGAGAAAGAGAAAGAGAAAGAGAAAGAGAAAGAGAAAGAGAAAGAAAGAGAAAGAGAAAGAGAAAGAGAAAGAGAAAGAGAAAGAGAAAGAGAAAGAGAAAGAGAAAGAGAAAGAGAAAGAGAAAGAGAAAGAGAAAGAGAAAGAGAAAGAGAAAGAGAAAGAGAAAGAGAAAGAGAAAGAGAAAGAGAAAGAGAAAGAGAAAGAAAGAGAAAGAGAAAAAAAAAAAAAATAAAAATAAAAATAAAAATAAAAATAAAAAGAAAAAGAAAAAGAAAAAGAAAAAGAAAAAGAAAAAGAAAAAAAAGAAAAAGAAAAAGAAGAAAGAAAAAAAAAGGAAAAGAAAAAAAAAAAGAAGAAAAAAAAAAAAAGAAAAAGGGAAAAAAAAGGAAAAGGAAAAGGAAAAGGAAAAGGAAAAGGAAAAGGAAAAGGAAAAGGAAAAGGAAAAGGAAAAGGAAAAGGAAAAGGAAAAGGAAAAGGAAAAGGAAAAGGAAAAGGAAAAGGAAAAGGAAAAGGAAAAGGAAAAGAAGGAAAAGCTACCACAAACTAGAACAAACCAAAACCCACACACACCAACAACAAACCCTCCACATTTTTGCTTTTAGAATGTTGGAGTTTGTCTTCCCAAGTCACTACTGCGCATGATGGAGCCCTGCTTTCCTGGAAATGACTGAAGAGTTCCTTATTTTGCTCTGCTTGCATGTGCATTTTCCTCTCCTTACTAAACTGTCTTTATGTCCATCCATCAGCTTTCACACTTTTACTCTCTTAATTCTCTCCCCCATTCCACTGAGAGGGAGGGGGTGAAGTAGCTGTGTGGGGCTAAGCTCCTGAGGTTAAACCTCAACAGACATTGTGTGTCCTTTTGGAGTGGCAGCTGGAGGCCAGACATAATGTTCTTGCATATTTCAAATGAGGCCATATGTCCATCCTTAGGCACTTGTAGTGCTCTTTGAATAGTTGCCTGGCTAAACAAAACAAAACAAAACAAAACAAAACAAAACAAAACAAAACAAAACAAAACAAAACAAAACAAAACAAAACCCAACCAAGCAAACAAAAAAATGTAAAAAAATAATATTTTTTCCAATTTTTGTTGCTTTGACTAGAAGAGTTTAGGGAAATGTTTTTCCTAAGGGAAGAACTCTGCACACTGAACTGCATTCAAATAAAAGTTACAGTAATTTGGGGGGAAAAAGAAGGAGAAAACCAAAAGACAAAACAAAGGTTGCATCTAGATGGAAAATGTCTAATCTATTTTAAAAGCACAGTTCTTGGATTAGAGTTGTTTTGGGAGTGAAGTGTGGATAAAAGGACACTGAATTTAGGTTATAGACTGCCTTCCTTCTGTTGGATTCAATGAAACACAACCAGTTTCCACTGCCTTCAGGTTGAACTTTGGATTATAGAATCATAGAATCAATAAGGTTGGAAAAGACCTCAGAGATCATCAAGTCCAACCTATCACCTCATGACTAACTAAACCATGGCACCAAGTGCCACATCCAATCCCTTTTTGAACACCTCCAGTGATGGTGACTCCACCACCTCCCTGGGCAGCACATTCCAATGGCTAACAACTCTCTCTGTGAAGAACTTTCTCCTCACTTCCAGCCTAAACTTCCCCTGGTGCAGTTTGAGACATTGGATTGAAGTTCATACTCTGAAGTATAGTTATGAGCAAACCACAGTCCACACAGTGTCTCCCCTAACATCACCTTGTTGGTGATCACCTACATTTGCACCTTTTTTGTCTGGTTGCACATGTAGGATTGAAATTATGAGTGAGTATTCTTCGAGTGAGTATTCTATGAGTGAGAGTATTCATTCTATGATTCTATGAGTACTTTCCATGAGTAGGATATCTACACCCTTTCTCAAAAGCCCAGACAGCAACAAAATCTCATTGTTACTTTTGGTTATTGGGCTAATTGGCTTTCCTCAACAAAAAAAAAAAAAAAAAAGCCATTGCCTTGGATTCTTTTATCTATGACCTAATTTCATCTGTTCCTTTTTCCTTTGTCACAGGGTTGTCATGAACATTTATCCACCAGCAGATCTCTGAAGTGTTGTCCTTGTTCAAACATCTACCAAGTCTCTAAATGTGCATTACCTGAATGTTTCTTGGTGTACCTAAATTTCTGTAGTGGGTTCCATAACACAGATGATTGCTCATCAGCTTTCAAATCAGCCTGTGTGATTTCTGTTAGCAAGTGCATGCTAACAAACCATCTAACTGTTTTCTTGCCTCTTTCTGAGCTTGAAACACCTTCCCAAGTGCTTGACTCATCTCAGTTTCACACACACAGGTAGCACTTATGTTCAAACACTTTGCAGTATTTGGCCCCTACTTCCATTCTCTAGTTTTGCAGAGATATAAGGAGATAAAGATATATAAGAGATATAAGGAGATAAAGATATATAAGAGGTATAAGGCAATAAATACATCAGATGATTTTTGCATGGCTTTTCATTGGCAGTATGCTGACGTCACTCATGTAACACTTGGAATATTGTGATCTTCTCTGAACTTTAAAAACAGATAAATAATAAAAGCTAAGTAAACTATTTCTACTTGTTCTGACCTATTTTGGGAGTCTGGGGGTTTTTGCTGTTGGATAATTGTTTGTTGGATAATTGTTTGTTGGGCTGGCTCACTGATGTATTTGAGGGGGAAGAAAATTAACCAGATCAGGCTGAGCATCTCATTTTTGTTTCCACTTCAAGATTCTCAGTTCAGTAGTGCCTTGGCTCACACCTTTTTTCTTTTCCTTTCTAACCACCAGCACTTGCCCACTTCTTTTCAGCAGGTCCTGTTTTGATAGGACAAGGGGTGATGGTGTCAAACTGTAAGAGGCAGAATTAGATTAGATAGAAGGAAGAAATTTTTTAGCCCAGGTTGCCCAGAGAGGTGGTAGAAGACCCATCCTTGGAACTATTCTAGGTCAGGTTGTCTGGGTCTCTGAGCAATCTGATATTGTGAAAGTGGTCCCTGCTCAGTGCAAGGGGGCATTGAACTAGATGACCTCTATAGGTCCTTTCCAGCCTATCATGTGATTCCAGTATGGTATTCAGGTGTCAGGTCCCTGTCAGAGATAAGACCTTTGTCTTTGCACAAGGAGATGAATATAAACCAACACAAAGTTGTTACCCAGGTGTTATAACAGCCCACCTGCCTGTCAGATCTCACTGCAGAAGAAAATACAGGAGAGAAAGTACCTTGGGTACCATCAAAGGAATCTGTATGTGTTGTGCCTTTAAGAGTTGTTGGCTGAGTTTGCTTTCTTGAATCCTCTGCTGTGTAAATCTCTTCTTGTTTAATTCTCTCTTCTTGTTTAATTCACCAAACCAGCCAGGACACCACCACAAGCAACAATTCAGCACATAGCACCAGCCCCTCAGCCTCTTCAGGCCACTAAGTAGTTTTACATGTAACCAGCCCAAAAGAGGACAGTCTTCCTGTTCGTGCTTCATGAAATGTCTTTTTAATTAGGGTGATTGTACCTCAGTAGCTTTTGCACTATAAAATAAGCACTCCACTGTCAGGAGAAGAAACAATAATAACAACAAGCCCTGCATTAGGAGGAAACATTTAAGTCCTTGATACAAAACTCATTGCCATCTATTAATTAACAGAGGCCACAGGAGGTGTTTTTGTCATTCTCAGGGAGAATTGTATTTGCAGCTGATGATTATTTCCCTGGTAATAGGAGGCTGCAGAAATAAACTACTAATCACCTGATCACTTCAACCTGAATTTAGGTGGCAATGTTTCCAAGAAAAGATCTGAAGATGTGTACCCAGGATGTGTCAAGGACGCAATCATGGATCTTCTCAGGATTTATATGCCCTCCTGAAGGCAATTCTAAGAAGAAACTAGCAATGCAGAACAGCCTGCCTTGCTGGGTGCATTCACCTTCACCCACCTTCTGCTTGAACTTGCTGGTTAATATTTGAACCAAGACTTTCAGAATTCATAGCAAGTGTAAATGTAAGTGTTGTTGGTTTATTATTTCCTTAATCACATCTCAGAGGAAAATTCAAGGTCTCTCTTTACTGCTGAGAGAGCTTTTATTTAAATAGCAGAATCAACCTTCCAGTCCTGAAGTATATTACATGAGAAAACCCAGTGGCTCATTAGGGGTTGGTTCTGGGTTATTTTAAAGCTCCAGAGCGTGAAAATCAGCAGCACGGTCCAGCACAAAGGCATTGATAGATGATTCTGTTCTCTGAGACTCGCTCTCTGAGAGTGGCTGTAGAATAAAGCTCAGTAAAGGTATAAGAGCACAACAGCTTTGTAGTGATTCTTCCAAGAATCCCTGGCTGACTTCCAGCGCTCTGCAGCTCAGCAACCTTTGAAAAGATATTTTTTGGAGACGAATTAGCCAATGGCTTAATCACTTGTCACACAAGTCACTTTAAACACAATGTGTTAGGCTCAGGTGGTCACACCTGAATGCCTATTGATCCACTTTAGCCCTAAATTGACAACTGACTGCTGTTAAAAGAAGGTGAGTAGGTATTTGTTAAGGGGGAAGTGTGGCTTTAGTTGGTGGTGGTGTTGTTAGTTTGGTTTGTTTCTTTTCACTTGTTTCCATCATCCTCTTCATCGTTTCCTCCTCCTTTTAGCTGGCCAAGACATAAAACTTGCTTCTCCTTACAGATTAAGCCAATGTCTGAATATTTTTTTCACTGCCACTACGATTTCTTCTGTAGTGTTGCTTGCTTCAAATGGAATTTAACTTAACAAATGAGTCTGCCCTTCATTTTGACCCCAGGTATTGGCTTGTCTTACTCATTTGCCAAAACTTTAGACAATAATCTCACTTTGAGTCAAATCAAAATTCCTTTTTAATTTCCTTGTGAATGCCATGACAGGGGCAATGGCATTTATTTACTTATTTATTTTACAGTTTTCCTGCAGACTAAACTGTGGCAAATCAGTCAAGATGTTGCAAGCTTACAAGTTTTGCAGGATCAAGTCTCTTCTTTGTCTCACTGGAGAAGTTTGTGGGCTTTTTTCCCTCCTGCACTTCTGTTTCAGAGGGTAAGGTGATAATTGGAGGGCAGAGAGGCTTTGCAGAGGGACCTCGACAGGCTGGACAGATGGGCAGAGTCCAACGGCATGAGATTGAACACATCCAAGTGCCGGGTTCTGCACATTGGCCTCAGCAACCCCAGGCAGTGCTACAGGCTGGGGGCAGAGTGGCTGGAGAGTGGCCAGGCAGAGAGGGACCTGGGGGTAGTGGTCGATGGGAGGCTGAACATGAGTCTGCAGTGTGCCTAGGCAGTCAGGAGGGCCAATGGCATCCTGGCCTGCATCAGGAAGAGTGTGGCCAGCAGGAGCAGGGAGGTCATTCTGCCCCTGTACGCTGCACTGGTTAGGCCACACCTTGAGTCCTGTGTCCAGTTCTGGGCCCCTCAGTTTAGGAAGGATGTTGACTTGCTGGAACGTGTCCAGAGAAGGGCAACAAAGTTGGTGAGGGGTTTGGAACACAAGCCCTATGAGGAGAGGCTGAGGGAGCTGGGGTTGCTTAGCCTGGAGAAGAGGAGACTCAGGGTGACCTTATTGCTCTTTACAGCTGCCTGAAGGGAAGTTGTAGACAGGCAGAGGCTGGTCTTTTCTCCCAGGCAAGCAGCACCAGAACAAGAGGACACAGTCTCAAGCTGCACCAGGGGAGGTTTAGGCTGGAGGTTAGGAAGAAGTTCTACACAGAGAGTGATTGCCCAATGAAATGGGCTGCCTGAGGAGGTGGTGGAGTCACCTTCATTGGAGGTGTTCAGGAGGAGACTTGATGGGGTGCTTGGTTGCATGCTTTAGTTGTTTAGGTGGTGTTGGATGATAGGTTGGATGCGATGATCTTGAAGGTCTCTTCCAACCTGGTTTATTCTATTCTAATTACCTGGTGTCATCACTCTTGTGTTAACATGAAATGAATGCCTAGGATTCCATAGGAAAAAGGATTCCATGTTTTTCTTCGTCACGGATTTGTCATGAGGAAGTGCACCAACTCTGACCAATGGACCTGTTCATATTTTGTTGGTTTGGACTCTGATTTTTAGGTTGATATATTATTTGAAAAGTGGGTTTCCATCTAAATCTAAAATCAGTTATTTGAAACCAATTTTTGTAGTCATAAGAATTTTTTTAAATGCATTTAATCTCTTATGAGAGGGGAAAATCATTTACACTAGAGAAGATAAGCGAAAGTAGGGAGGGAAGTGGGAATAAAGAAGAGAAGTTGATGGGAGCTTTTTTGAATGTGTTTTATATTTGATCCTTTCTCATTACTAGCCTGTCAGATATTATTTGTGAAACAGGAAACACTTCAGCTCCTAAGAGTGTGAAGGAATTGCTGTTTCTGAGATGTGTGGTAGCTTAGATTGTAAGATACTTCTCTGTGCTCCTCGGGGTAGTCTTTAGGGAATCCGCTTCGCAGCATCCACTTTGTCAGACTTTGGGGAGGTAAGACATAAGGTGAAGGCTTCCCTCCTTACCCCATAGTCATCAGAAAAGGGGAGAGACGTCCTTCAACAAAATACTTCAAAGCAGAAGCTTAAATTTGACACTCTGGGGAGCAGAAATTAACATAAGGCTTTTATCCAAGTGTAATGTAAATGGATGTATTCCACAATTCTCCTTCCATGGGCCGAATATGTACGTTGAAGAAAGTAGGCTGAAAGTATATCAGAGTTGTGGGTTTGTATTTGTTTCAGCCTGGAGAAGAGGAGGCTCAGAGGAGGCCTTATTGCTGTCTATAACTACCTGAAGGGAGGTTGTGGCCAAGTGGGGGTTGGTCTCTTCTCCCAGGCAACCAGCATCAGAACGAGAGGACACAGTCTCAAGCTGCACCAAGGGAGGTTTAGGCTGGAGGTGAGGAAGAAGTTCTTCCCAGCAAGAGAGATTGGCCCTTGGAATGTGCTGCCCAGGGAGATGGTGGAGTCACCATCCCTGGAGATGTTTAGGAAGAGACTGGATGGGGTGCTTGGTGCCATGGTTTAGTTGATTAGATGGTGTTGGGTGGTAGGTAGGACTCGATGATCTCTGAGGTCTTTTCCAGCTGGTCTGGTCAGGTCTGGTCTATTCCATTCCATTCCATTCCATTCCATTCCATTCCATTCCATTCCATTCCATTCCATTCCATTATTTTACATTATTTTCCTTATAAGCAGCCATTAAATAATAATGATGAAAATGAGTGTATTTGCACACTGCAGTCTTGTTCTGTATGCAATTCAGATACCATCCATTACAACAGAGTATAAATGAGTTTTTAACAGGAACCTTCCATGTCGTTTCCATAACTGTAAAAGAAGCCTTTCTAATTCATTTAGTCTTGCTATTAACCACAGCAGGAGCTCACTTCTCCAGCTTATACATCCAGCCAGATGCCTACATCAGGTATCTGTACCAGTGTGTGGAATTTCACCCCTGAAGCAAACATTTACACCTGAATGATCATCCTAGCCTCCTTTTAGAGATGGTGGAGAGGAGTAAGCCCTGAGGAGCTGATTATCTTCTCCTCTGTAGACACGTAAAATGTATCTGGCAAATTACATTCAGGGGTGTCTGTGCCTGTGAAAATACCTTGCAATGATCAGTTCACATTTACACTCTAAATGTCTGAAATTAGATGAGACAAGTATTACTGCAGGGGTGTGAGATGAGCTATCTGCCTCACCCCTGTCTTTGATCAGTGGACACACTGGCAGAATCAAAGAGAAACTGTGGCCAAAAGATTCCCTTCTCTCTGTTAAACATGAAAGAAGGGGAGACCAGTATACACCAGTAACTCCACTTCTGTGTTGTTAAAAGTAGGTTATTCACATCTACCTATCTTTTATTTTGTAGGCTCGACCCGTGTCTAGAAGAAACATGAATCTGCTTTTGGACCTTATGAGGTGAGCAAACTTAATCTTAAAAGTACATTTCAGTGAATAAAAATCAGTGTTCTACTTACTGTGGAAAAAAAAAAAAAAAAGAGAGAGAAATTAAAGTGGAAATAGCCAGAGGAAAGCAAGAAAACAAATGAATAATATAATGCAGAGAACTATTTCTGAGGACAGGAACAGCTGGTTTGTCAACTCTCTACAGACTATTAATAGGAAGGAAGATTGTATTGCCTGTCACTTGGAAAAGCAAATTTGGTTTGACAAACTGACTTTCTTGTTCAGCAAATGAGATACGATGGAAAGGGTGAAGGGACCACTGACAGATTATTGTTTGGTTTTGCTTTTAAGTAGAAATGGTGCCAAGATTAAAGGAGTTTATTTTTAAAAGACTACAAATTGTACCTTTGAGGCAGGTGAGTACAGATAAAAGATCTTTTTCAGATTCAAAAAGCACCTCAGATGCTTGCATGGAATTAAGTTTATGGATGTGGGATAAGTTTGCATGTGGGATGGAATCCACAGGAGCCAAGTGCAATACAATACAATACACCAGGTTGAAAGAGACCTTCAAGATCATCGTGTCCAACCCATCAACCAATCCAACCCACCCAAACAACTAAACCATGCAAACAAGCATCCCATCAAGTCTCCTCCTGAACACCTCCAATGAAGGTGACTCCACCACCTCCATGGGTAGCCAATTCCAATGGGCAATCACTCTCTCTGTATAGAACTTCCTAACATCCAGCCTAAACTTGCCCTGGTGCAGCCTGAGACTGTGTCCTCTTGTTCTGGTGCTGGCTGCCTGGGAGAAGAGACCAACCTCTGCCTGGCTACAACCTCCCTTCAGGTAGTTGTAGAGAGCAATAAGGTCACCCCTGAGTCTCCTCTTCTCCAGGCTAAGCAACCCCAGCTCCCTCAGCCTTTCCTCACAGGGCTATGTTCCAAACCCCTCACCAACTTTGTTGCCCTTCTCTGGACACGTTCCAGCAAGTCAACTGTCCACAGTCACACAACAAAACTGTCTATATTGCTGTGGTCCTTGGAGTCAGACCAGGTGGCAGTAACAGAACCCAGGTGCATAAAGAGTCAAAGGCTTAGGAAACTGCAGGAGTTCATTCTAGCCAGGAAAAAATACTAAGTAGATAACACAGAGCTTCATAAGGATAGTTTGGTTCATTTTCTTTGCATGCACTAAGTACTCATTTTCTGACATTTAATGAGTTCGTTAGTACCTCAAAACCAATCTATTTCTTCACTTTGTTTTATTCTCGTGCTTTCACCCCACTGTCTCAAACATCCCACGGACATCACCCTCGGCTTCCATCCTTTTTATACACCCTCCATTTTTTAGAGTGGTGTTTTGCTTTTAGTTCTGGTTGCCATGTTCTATCTAAGAACTGGATTATGAGCTTTCAGGACTTGCAGCCTTCTTCCCATACTCTTAGGGCTTTTTGTTTTGCATCTTTGTTCAGATTCATGAAAAGGTTGTTTAGAAATGTCAATAGAGTCACCTTTGTTCTCTGCCTGATAGCTCAAACAGCAATGTGGTGCTGGTGCATTATGCTTTTGCTGTCTAAGGAAGTGCTTGTACATGCAGAGAGAAAATGCAGCTGCATTACAGAAAGGGTTTTTTTTTGTTATGGGAAAGCTTTATTCAGGTGATGTTTGGCATAAAAAGAATATTCTACAGAAGTTCTAAGCAGCTCAGTAAATGTCAAGCCATTTTCATTAAATGACATCAATTGATTCAGAATATCCATGATGGGGATTAGGAAGAATCTCGGGTCTATTGCTTCATTGATTAAGTTTCATACCCTCCTGATGGCTGGATGGCTTGATGCTAACAAGAGGATGCTTTTGTGCACATCAGAGTTGCCTTCTGAGGCCAGACTGGTGTTCTAGAGAAGCAGGAAAGCAAAGCTGGTTGTTGCTATCTTAGATTAGTTCTCCTATAATTGTTGAAGAAAAAAAAAAACCAAACAAACAAACTAACAAACAAAACATCAAACAAAGCACAAAACCAAAAAAATAAGAGCTTGGTTAAGGAACTGTTTTGGGACAAAATGCAACAGAATGCCTCAGAGCATACCAGAGATTTGGGAAGTATTGGTACTTCAGTGTATGATTTCATTATTGCATCTTCTTTGGGTGCATACAGAGAAATTACAACGAATAGAAAGACCAAAATTAATACAATAAACAGAAATTAGGTTTTAGGCTAATTCCTTATTTAGGCTACAAAATGGTCTGTTTAAAGTAATGAAGGCCTATAAGTAGACTAAGGAACTCTGAGACTGTAATGCAGGTGGGGTTTATAACATCAACTGCAGTAAGATGCTACAAAAACCTGAAGAGGAGATACTTTTTTCTTTATTAGTATGGACAAAATCTCTCACAAGAGGAGTTTACAGCTATTTAATTGAATGCACGAGGACTGGAATGTGGCCTGGGTTTTAGATTAGCTGAATATCAGGTAGGAAAAGCAGATTAAGCTATACGTTTGTGTGTGTATATATCCACCTCTCTGCCTCCCTCTCCACCTCTCTGCCTCCCTCTCCACCTCTCTGCCTCTCTGCCTCCTCTCCACCTCTCTGCCTCCCTCTCCACCTCTCTGCCTCCCTCTCCACCTCTCTGCCTCTGCCTCCCTCTCCACCTCTCTGCCTCCCTCTCCACCTCTCTGCCTCCCTCTCCACCTCTCTCCTTATCTCCTTATATATAGAGAGTATTTATTTATTTATTTATTTATTTATTTATAAGGAAGTACTGAGAGACCCCATCTGCTTGAAGAAACAATGCCTTCTCCTAAGGGCTGCTCCACGGGGTTCTCACTTAGTTTTGCTCCAAACTGTGTGACTTGTTATGATGACCTGAATGACTTCATTGAAGTGACCTGAGAGGCCTTGAAAAAACAGAATCCAGTTGGAATATTGTGGGCTGGCGTGTCATAGTATCATAGTCAGGGTTGGAAGGGACCACAAGGATCTAGTTCCAACCCCCCTGCCATGGGCAGGGACACCCCACACTAGATCAGGCTGGCCAGAGCCTCATCCAGCCTGGGCTTAAACGCCTCCAGGGATGGGGCCTCAATCACCTCCCTGGACCACCCATTCCAGGGCTTGTAATTGCACCTCTGTGGTTATATTGTGACTCCTGAGAGCAAAGTTTTTTGAAACACAGCAACCAAATCCCTGTGCAACACGAACTGACTTTGAAATCTGAGCTGTTTTGAAGGGAAGAAATGGTTGAGGCCAGATCTCCATAGGTCCTCTGTGACCTATTTTTTTCTGTTATTCTATCAACTTGAGCCTATCCTAGGGGTATTTAAGAAGCCTCTACTTTGCATTTTCTATTGCATTAGAATTAGAAGCTGATACCCTGTGGTGTGTGGCTTGACTAGTGAGAGCTGTCTACAGCTTTTAGCTCATCCATTAGAGATGAGGAAAACCACTCAAAACCAAATGGCTATTTATTTATTTGAGGTTTTAAACTGTTTTATAAGAAACTTGATTTTTGCAGCAGCATTTGAGGCTTATCTGTTCAAGGAAGTGATCAGATGCCGTTATGCACCAGTGAAAGAGAAATGTGTAGAATAGGGGAGGAGAATGAGAATTAGTTTACAAATGTTATCCCACAAATCTGTGCCTTTGTCCTCTTCTTTATTCTGCACTGTCTCTCTAGGATGAGACTGGGGATACTATTTGATTTTTAGACCAAGTTTCCTTTGATTTGCAAGACTAAGGTGAAGGTGAAATAAATCCTGATACAAACCACCCACATTTCAGCATCTTAATGCAGCTGTTGACACAGGTACACATTGCCTAGATTCTGATTACAACAGACTGATTTGCTCAGGACTATCAGGATGCAAAGAGAGAAATTAATAGATGTCACTGACATGACTCAGATTCTAGAACATAAGTAAGGTGCCCTTGTGTACCTGAAATATCTAGGTGGAGCTGGCAAACATGATATAGGACTTACAGGAAAGTTACACACTTAGGAAGAAAGCTGCAGAAATTATTTCCTCTAATGGTATTAGATGTTTGTTTTGGAGTAACTTTGGTGAGTCCTGAATCTTCTCTTACTATAAAGAAGTTTTCTGTTTGTCACCATTGGGAAATAATGAATGATAAACAGGATATGAAACAGCACTTAAATCTGATTGAGAAAAATGGGGTTTGCCTTGTCCACAATTTCTGCTCTAACAGGCTTTGAAAAGAGCTTGGTGCAGTATTTGCTGTGGAAAAGCCCAGGACTGCTGCTGAAGTCCTATGACCCCTGACAGTGGAAAAAAAGGAAGTTAATTTCCACCCCCTCCCCCTAAAATCCAAGCTGTAAACAAGAAGGGTTTTAGCTTTTACCTCTGGCACCAAGAAATAATGCTACATTTGAGGCATTTTTGTACCACAAGAGCCAGAATGTCATTATGTAAGCTGTGGGGGAAATCCTCAGCCACTGCTCAGATTTTTTTATCTGAGAGGAAGGGTATGCCAAAACCCAAAAACTCCATCTCTGAGAGTTGCCAGGGAATCCCACAATGTCGGACTCACTGAAAACCCAAAACCTTTCAAATCCTACTGCCACTGGCCACGAGCGTGGTCCCATCAGCAGGAGGGATAAATCCAGCATCTCTTCTTGTACAGAGAACATCTGCCTTCATATACACCCTGAAAGTCCAGTCAGTGCTCCAGCTTCCTGCCGTTCTACAGGTGGGCAACCAGAAAACAGGATCATAGACTGGAGTCCAAAATCTCAGGAGGGATGCTGGAGCATTTCCTTCCTTCTGGTCCTGCAGAAGGGGGACGCAGGTGCTGGGCTCTCCCAGGAGGACCCCCGGGCGTCCGGGAAGGGAGGTCCAAAAGCTCTCCGGGGCGGGTCTTCAGCAAGTTGAGGTGGGGTGGGCTGAGTCTCGGCTTTTGGCGGTTTCCCAACAGGCAGAAGGATCGGGGAGGACTCGGCGGACGCTGCGGAGGATGCGAAGTTTGTGCTGGTTGCTGCTGCCGCTGGTGAGTGCCCGACGACGGTCACGCTGGGGTCGGGAGGGACAGGGAGCGGGGCACTGCACATTTGTCTCCTTACAACGCTGTCCACAGCTGGGTGGCTCTGCAGCTGCCCAGCAGGTGCCGGGGAGGCGGGAGATGTCTGCAGATGGGTAACTTTTCTCGTAACACGGAAAGACAGAATAATAAGGAAAGGTTATAAAAGGGGGGGGGATGAGCATGTAGGAGGGGAAGAAAGAAAAAATATTCTGGAGTTAGCAGCTTGAGCCAGGTCTGGTCTTCAAAAAATTTCATCTGTAAGATGCTATGAAGTGCAATGCTATGCTTGCAAAAGACTGCAAATGTCTTTTGCAGTTACTGCAATTGCAGTTTCCAAAGGAGAGAAAAGCATCCCTAAATCGGAATAGCTGTAGCATGGCTCTAGAGGGACAGAAGGGGACATCCTACTGTCCCAGCTGTCCTAAGAAAGGCAACTTCTCTGAACAAGAAGGATAATGAAAAGGGAACAGTTCTTCCTGATAGATCTGGGACGTTTACCTCTTTGGGAGGATGCTGATCTTTTTTTCACTGCTGAAGGCATCTGCTCAAAATGTCACCAAGCAGGATCATGAACTATCTTATATCTGCTGTACACTGGCCACAGCAGCTGAAGATGCAACACTAAACATCAGGGAAAGTGTATGAGCTCAGGGACACATTTCAAGCACATATATTTCTCCCTAAGTCCTGTGCTCTACTGCTGGCATTGCCGAGGCTGGTTAGCAAAAGCTGGTGTAAGAGTAAGTGCAGCCACAGAACCTCAATCTGCAGCTTCAGAGAAATGTTGGGAATGCTTCCTATGGCTGTGATTCCCAGGGACTCATTCACTCCAGCTTCAGTCATTCCACAGCTGAATGCTTAGTGTAGGCTGGGATTCGAGCTCTTGCTGTGGTCAAGGGAAGACAGACACCTTCCTGGGAGACATTTCATCTTGTCCTGTGAAAGACGGATGAGGTGATTCCTCCTTCAGGGCTTGTTTTCTGTCTGCTGATAATTGTGAGAGCTTAGATGGTTCCTGACTGGTCTTGAGACTTCAGTTTTACAAGGTGAAAGATGAGATGTAATTTTTCACACCTGTACCTCACATCCTCCAGACCTTTTTTTCTTCTGTATTCATGCAGCTTTACATAGAAGTGATAGAATATAGGTCCTTGCTACATAAACCCTGTCACATATAGTTATTACCATGCCTCATACCTTTCTTTCAGGGAAAAGTAGTCAGCCCAAATTGTTACCCTGATACAGGTAGAATAGAAGAATATAGAATAGAAGAATATAGAATAGAAGAATATAGAATAGAAGAATATAGAATAGAATTAACCAGGTTGGAAGAGACCTTTGAGATCATCGTGTCCAACCTATCACCCAACACCATCTAATCAACTAAACCACGGCACCAGGCACCCCATCTAGTCTCTTCCTAAACACCTCCAGTGATGGTGACTCCACCACCTCCCTGGGCAACACATTCCAATGGCCAATCTCTCTTTCTGGGAAGAACTTCTTCCTAACATCCAGCCTAAACCTCCCCTGGCCCAGCTTGAGACTGTGTCCTCTTGTTCTGGTGCTGCTTGCCTGGGAGAAGAGACCAACCCCCACCTGGCTACAACCTCCCTTCAGGTAGTTGTAGACAGCAATAGCAGAGTACTATGAGTGGTTGAGTGCCTTTGGAGTCTAGACTAGACTTTTTACACATTGTAGGGGCAGAATTATTTTCTTGCAGCTGTCAGCAGAGTGGAGCTAACCTGAAGGGTTGTATCATGCACATCTGTGGGCTGCCATCCATCACTTTAATGGTTTGGCCTCTTGCAGCAGACTCTGCCCATAATAAATTCTCCAGTCTGCTTGCTCTGGGTAGCTTTTGGCTTCAAACTGTTACTCAGATATGAACTTCAACTCCATGTCCAGTAAGAGTCAATGCTCTAAATATCAGTGATTTTTTGTCTCTCAAACTAGGTCTTGTGGGAAGATTTACATCTTAAGTTAGACTCTCAGAGAGCTGTAAAGGTAAACAGTCATTTCATACTGCAGAGAAGCAATTCTCCTGTGGATTCTGCAAATAATTTGTTATTCAGATATGTAAATAAACCCAAAGAATAAACCTGAAAACTTCCTCTGTGAAACTGGGTAATTCTACCTTCCATCAGCTGTGTATTGCAAGATATACTTTGTGTGTCATACACTAGAGTCCTTGGCATTAAAAAATTGCCATTTGCTTGTAAATGACAAGGAACAGAGAGAGGTGGGTGCTGAAATGCATAAAGTTGACTTTTCCTGTCTTAAAGAGTTCAGAGTCTCAGGAAACAGAGAATGTGGAGCAGAAAGGGCTTTGCTTTCATTGCCCTTCCTGCTCAGCTAAACTGCTTTTCTTCTTCAACACAACAGCTTTTCACATTTCTGGGGAAGGGGGTTCAGTCTGATCTGGTGAATGGGGGTGAGAATGGAAACATAAATGGCTTTTCACTGAGCTGTACGGTCGCTTTAGCAAGGGTTTTCCTCTGGTAATAGGTGTACAGATCCAAATCCATGGCAAGATGCTGAGCTCCCAGGAACACACAGCTGCCTGCCTAAATTTCTCCCATGGCTACTCTTTGCTGATTTGTGTTGGAGGGAAATATATGTTTCTCCTGTGAATCTGGTCCCTGCAGGCCTGAAAGTCCCTTCCATAGGGAACTGGAGGTGTGGAAGAATCCATCTGTTTAGGCATTTCATTAGCCTGTAGGGAGTTAATGGAGGGAGACAGCCTCCTGTACAATGAGTCACTGTCTTCAAATAGGTGTCTGAGAGAGGTAGGAGGAATCCTTCCCTGGAACTGCTTGTTTGCCTTTATTGATCATTAAGGAAAGCTTGATGGGAGAGTTTAGATTAATCATCAAAAATTATGTATCTAAAATTAGGAATCTGGTCTAAATCAGCTCATTTAGCCTTCTTTCAGTACTACTGGGAAGAGATGGAAACACTCCAAGAACAATGGCTGTGACTTGAGTGAACTTGCTGAATTGATACCTAGATGTTAGGGATTAGGTGACTTGAACCCCACCTTGAGAGAAACATTCTACAGCCTCAGAAAGGGAGAATTCTCTCTAATTTGAAGGAAAACTTGCAATAGAAGAAGTGAGGACACTCAGCCATCTGTATTCTGTTGTTTTCTAAGTGTTAGTGATAATGAAGTGGCCTAACAAATTTATCACAGAGCTAATAAATTAATGTTCATCTTTATCAGGCTAACATTAATTACACAGAGTTAATAAGCAACAAATAAAAGCAGTATGGCTGTTCACTCACATATTGAATACCTGTGAGTAAGCACAGTGATATACACAGATAGGTATGTACAGCATACACTGTTCTGCATAACACTATGCAGTTAAATAGAGTCAGATAAATACAATCCAACACACAGAGGAGCACCCTAACATTATTCCAGTGGTTTAAAAACAATCTTGAAAAGATATTCCTCTAAATGACTGTAAAGCAATCAGTGTCTCAGCTTCTCTTTTTTCCATAGGTAATTGAGTTGGCAAGAGAAAACATGCACTGAAAATGGCCTCTAGGTAGTCATTTTCAGCCAAAATACTTGTGAAATAATCTATTTAACTGGATGAAGAGAAAGGTTGGAAATAGTCCTTTACCTTTGGGCTTGAAAGCTTATGGGATCAAGACTGTGTCAGAGCTTGTGAGTAGAGGGGAGGACGTTTTATGGTAAATACATAAGCTGTTGGTGGTTGGAGTAATGTCACTGCTATGGCGACCTCAAGCTTTAGAGTCAGTCAGCCTCAAGAGTGGCAAATGTGGCTCTGATAAGGTGGAGTAGAGTAGGAGTAGAGTAGGAGTAGAGTAGGAGTAGAGTAGGAGTAGAGTAGGAGTAGAGTAGGTTGGAAAAGACCTTTGAGATCATCAAGTCCAACCTATAAACAACCTGGATCTTCATCTGTTCTTGCCAGCGCATTTGAGCGGTGAACTTCTGGATTTTTTGCTGCAGGAGAAATCTTTGGTTATTTTTTATAGTTTCATGCAGTTTTCTGGCAGGAGATGATACTACATAAATTGCATTCCAAATATCACAGAATTGCTTATAGTGCACAGTGGAAAGGAAGGCCTTTACTGCAGTGATTGTGAAGGTAGCTGCAGCACTGAATAGACAGGAGCTTCTTGAGCTTGAGGATGTTGGTTCTAGTTCTCTTCCAAGTCCATGTGAAGATTAACCATAATTTTGGTGACCTTTACTTCTCAGACTGAAGGCTTTCTAAATATCACTTGGCTTTGTGAGAAAGTTGTTAAGCAGATGGAAAGAGACAAATCTTATGGAAGATTTTTATGAGATATATGCAACAGTCTGGGAAGTTTATGAAAAAGGCTGAGGATTTCTTTATCTCCTTCAGTTGTTCAACTCGTGCTCAACATTTTTCATGAGCCTCCTTCCATCCTGTAAAGCCTTCCTGTTCATCAGCATTTCAGCTGAAAAATAGAATAGAATAAACCAGGTTGGAAAAGACCCTTGAGATCATCGAGTCCAACCCATCACCCAACACCATCTAAACAACTAAACCAGGGCACCAAGTGCCTCATCCAGGCTCTTCTTAAACACTTCCGGTGATGGTGACTCCACCACCTCCCTGGGCAGCGCATTCCAATGGCCAATCTCTCTTTCTGGGAAGAACTTCTTCCTAATGTCCAGCCTAAACCTCCCCTGGTGCAGCTTGAGACTGTGTCCTCTTGTTCTGGTGCTGGTTGCCTGGTAGAAGAGACCAGCTCCCACCTGGCGTACATATCAGAGCACATCCTGGCTCTCTACACAACGCCTTTGGCGTCAGTGGCCAGCTTTCAGAACTGCCTGTACACTTCATTCCATGGTTAAAAATGGGCAGAGGATGCAGGAGTTTTGAATGTCTTTGCTGTGCCTTTCTGTATCCTAAAATACCAGGTGAGTTTTAATCTTCCAAGCTAGGAGTCAGTGTGTGACGTGAATGGCAGAAAACTGGTTTTGTATGAGGAGAGGGAAAAATATTCATGCACCAGAGTCATATCACAAAAACTGAGCAGGGGAAGCACAGGCACGGAGAACAGGGAGTGCAGAGGTGACTTCAGAACAGATCTCAGATGAGATCTGTGGCATGAATGCAAGCTGTAGAGACAGAGGCAAAAAGACCGGTGATTAATAGTCTCAGTAAATGATTGATACATTCAATGCAAAACCCATTAATGAGTTTTTAAGATTACACAGCATTGGAAAATGAACCACATCACTGGCAAGGCCCTTCAAGTTCTCAAAACCTTCCCATCCTGACAATGATTTCAGCCACTTCTTTGATTTTTTTTTTTTTTTTTTTAATTCATTTTCAGAAAGACTAAGTGTTGCCAATTTAATTCTGCCTCTTTGATCTCACTGAACTGCTTTTTTTTTCCAAAAGTGACTAATGTGTTTGATGACCATCTTTGAAGCACTTCCCTTGTTTCCAGAGAGCATAGAAAATGTCCTTGCATTTCCCCAAGTGTGCTAATGGACTTCTTAATGAGTGAAGATCTGTCTTTTACGTGAGTTCCAAATTAGAGTTTTTTCCACCACCACAACAGCCTAGGGGCACCACCTTTGGATGGGCTCTCAGGAAAGACTGCTCTGAACTAGAATAGAATAAACCAGGTTAGAAAAGACCCTTGAGATCATCAAGTCCAACCTATCACCCAACACCATCTAATCAACTAAACCATGGCACCAAGTACCCCATCCAGGCTCTTCCACCTCCAGTGATGGTGACTCCACCACCTCCCTGGGCAACATTCCAAGGGCCAATCTCTCTTTGTGGGAAGAGCTACTTCCTAACCTCCAGCCTAAACCTCCCCTGGCACAGCTTGAGACGGTGTCCTCTTGTTCTGGTGCTAATTGCCTGGGAGAAGAGACCAACCCCCACCTGGTTACAACCTCCCCTCTGGTAGTTGTAGAGAGCAATAAGGTCTCCCTGAGCTTCTTCTTCTCCAGGCTAAGCAACCCCAGCTCCCTCAGCCTCTCCTCACAGGCCTGTGCTCCAAACCCCTCCCCAGATTTGTTACCCTTCTCTGGACATGTTCTGAGGGGCCCCAAACTGGACACAGGACTCAAGGTGTGGCCTAACCAGTGCTGAGTACAGGGCAGAATGACTTCCCTGCTCCTGCGGGCCAAACTATTCCTGATACAGGCCAGGATGCCGTTTGCCTTCTTGGTTGCACTAAGTGTGGTGTGAGGATGTTGCTAGAAAAATTCTCTTCCCAGTGCTTGCTAAGTGATGTTGTCTAGCATAAGAAAATCAAAGCCCGAAGTGTCATTAGCTTGGTTTGGGCAGTATTGACATACCAGTGTTGGGTTAATAGTTGGACATGATCTTAAAGTTCTCTTCCAACAAATATTATTCTATAATTCTGTGAAATAAATTATCTGTCATGTAACAGAGGAAATACAAAACAATGTTATACTTGGTCAGCTACTAACACTTGAGGTTTCAATGCAGTAACCTTGTAGGTGTTAAGAAGAGGAAGTTTAAAAGTAAGCACAAGCCTAAAATCTAGCTTTCTACACTGCCTCAGGTTTCCTGCATGTCCATGCCTGACACTTTTTAATGTTCACTGTGTGATTACTTTGTTCCAGACAAGATTGTTTCAGTGGTTAGGACTTAATGTTAAAATGCCTTTGTGATTTTTTTGCCTGGGCAGTAATGTTCAAGCCAGCTGAAAGATCTTCATGTTATGATGCTCAGCAATGCAAAGCTCCATTTCTTCAGTGTTGTCTACAGCACTGCATGGAACCTCTAAGGTTTTTTTGTGCCTTGTGGTGAAAATCACCCACTGATTTTCAGTAAAGTTCATGCCAGGCTACTGCCCAGCTACTGGGAAATGTTGATCCAAAAAGTAGCATTTAAAACCAGCCTGTTATAGTTATTATGGCAGGGTAGACTCTGCCACATTGGGCATTCTTGCCTCAGAAATCACTGCTCTGCTTCGGTTTCAATGTTATCCCTTTCTAGGGTGAAGAGGAGCTACTCTTTTCCTACAACAGCTCAGTTATTACAGCAGATGCTCCACAAATTGCAGTGTTCCATCCCTGCAACAAATGTAGATCCCCTGTGTTCTTGAAAGCCACATCACCTAACCTCTGCAGGCAGATGAGAGCAACAAGATGTGCTTTGTTTCTCAAGGCATTGTGAGATTAATAACAAAAAAATAAGTAAGCCATAACCAACAAATCACAAGTAATATTCTGCCCAGGAGGCTTTTGGTTAACTGTAAAATAGTTTAATGGTTTTCTTTTCCTTAAAGCCTGAGGAAAACCAACAAACTGAAGCATCATCACAGTATTCAGTTTCTTCCAGATGTGTCTTTTTTTCTTTCCTCCCCCCATTAGAGGGGATTTAATAAATGTGTATAAATATCTGAGGGCTGGGGGTCAGGAGGGAAGGGACAGGGTGGAACAGGCTGTCCAGAGAGGTTGTGGAGTCTCCTTCTCTGGAGACTTTCACAGACCATCTGGAAGTGTTCCTCTGTGACCTTTAGATTGTATGGTCCTGCTCTGGCAAGGGGCGGTTGGACTCAGTGATCTCTTTGGGTCCCTTCCAAACCCTGACATCCTGTGACCCTGTGATTATTTCAAGGACAGCTGCATGATTGCAGGTTAACACCACCAGCCTTATTTGTGCTTCTTCTGGGTCAGTCTGTGGGTTGTATCTGCAATGGCACTTGATGTTGTTTTTCAGACACTGTATTATCAAAAAGAGTTAACATATCGTAGAATCATAGAATCAATAAGGCTGGATAAGACCTGAGAGATCATCAAGTCCAACATATCACCTAATACCTCATGAATACTGAACGATGGCTTCAAGTGCCACATCCAATCCCCTTTTGAACACCTCCAGGGACGGTGACTCCACCACCTCCCTGGGTAGCACATGAGGCTGGCCAACAACCTGGCCAACAGCTCTCTCTGTGAAGAACTTTCTCTTCACTTCCAGCCTAAACTTCCCCTGGTGCAGCTTGAGACTGTGTCCTCTTGTTCTGGTGCTGGTTGCCTGGGAGAAGAGACCAAGCCCCACCTGGCTACAACCTCCCTTCAGGTAGTTGTAGAGAGCAATATGCACTAGGATGTAACAAAAACTCTGGGTACTGGTATCTATAGCCACTTCCCTCCCAGTAAGCCAGTATCAAACAAAATGTGAGCATGCTGGTTAATTGCTTACCTGTTGGTGGTAGTGAGATTGACTGCAGTCTCACCATTGGTAAGTATCATGAGCAGCTGGTCAGGATTTTTAGACTAAACCATAATAATCATGTTTTCTGGTGATTCATCACTGCTTTCAGAGGCAGCAGTCTGGACTGCACAGACTTGGGCTCTGATCTCTTACAGTAATTCCTCTGCTGTGTGTCAAACCAGCGCAGCACAACTTCCCTTCGGGTAGGATTATGGGCTTCCCCAGCCACTGCAAATGGATGTCACTGCTTTCAGTGCTGACTTATGGTGACTGAGGGCCTGATTCAGCAGGTGTAGGTGTACCAAAGGGCAGGGGGAAGAAATAAAAAGGAGGTACATCTTATTTCAAGCAGCAGGCAGTCTGGCACACACATTGAGCATTGGGAACAGCTCACCTGCTTAGTCCCTCATTTATATTCCACTTGCATCAGCTGAATGTGTGGCTAAATTGACTTTTGGAGAAAGATAACCCTTCCTCCTCTGAAACTTTTCATAACTCATCATGTGTCTGATTCTGCCATTCCCAGCCTCTCTGGCATGAGCAGGGGGTTAAGTTAACCCATCTATCCCAAGTGGTTTTTAGGTGTTTTTTTCCTTAAAGACATTTCAAATCTTTTGTGGTTTTGATTTCCTTTTGGGTTCTGACAGGCGACTGCTTTCAAGCCTTTAATGAGGAGACTCGCTATCGATGGTAAGCTTCACAGCATAGTATCAAGTTGCCATGACTTTCGAATATCACATCTAAAACCATCCCAGATACAAAGATTCTCAGCAGTAACAGAGGCCAGAAATCCCAGCAATGAGAGGATTTACTTCTTTCCTGTCTAGATGAATCTCTCTGTGTAAAGTGACCTAGTGAGAGATTTATGAAGCAATCTCTTTTGTTGCTGCTGCTCAAATAATTCATTTGTTATGTAGGCCAAATGCAAAACAAAATGCATGTTGAAAGATAAAGCAATGAGCAGGGAACATATTAATACCTGAAAAATTGCATTTCAGAATTGTGTTGTTGCAGCTGAACAGCAAGAAGGACTATTTTAAGAGTCATTCATGCTGATTTATAAAATGTATTTGAAGTTCCCCACTGGAGGAATATATAATGTATAAAAAAAGCCTTCTCTTAATTTTCTTCTCAAACAGTGTTCTGAACCTTCTTTCTGCTCTACTATTAGGATGGATGGACCACCTCTAGGGGCTCATAATTAAAAGCAGTCTCTCTATGCTACTTTAAAACCCAAATATAAGCAGAATCTTTAAAGGTATTTAAAGATAAAGTTGTATTCTGTTATTTCTTTGCCCCATGGCAGATATTAATAAGGTGCAATAGTCTACATCACTTCCAGGAAAGTTTCTGTGGAGGCTAAAAGAAGTCCTGGTTGCACTGCTTGCTGAAAACATTCTGGACAGTAAATCACTTTCCTGAGACTGAAAAGACAATATAGCAGTGATGTTTTCAGCTGTGCTCTGTTTTCAATGACATTAGAGGTTTAGAATGGCTGAGAGTCTTCCTCAGAGATGTCTAAGGAAGTCTTCAATACATCACTTCAATTTAAATCACTACCTGCTGAGCCCCTGGCTTTGCCTTGAATAGCATAGCTTGCAAAGGAGCAAACCCTCTGCTCTCTTCCATGTATGTCTCGAAGATTCCAATATCCCAAGGGAAGCTTTGGTGCAGTATTCACCTTTCTGAATACAGATCAGTTCCTTTCTAGCCTCTATTGACTCTATTGAATCTATTGACTCTGGGTTTAATTCAGTTACCTAAACATAGCTGTGTAGAAATAGTGGAGACATCAGACAAAAATGCATGTGAGGCTTCTCCACAGGACTGGCAAAATGAATGCAGAGTCTACACAAGAGACTTGAGATCCCAGATGGCACTAACCATTCCTGAGTGAAACACTCTTTAAATGTAATTGAACTGCAGAGGAAGCTCAGATAACAAGATCAGATGTAGACACTGGCAGTATAGATTCCTTCTTAGAATACTATCTTTACAGTGGGAGCGATGGAACACCGGAGCAGGCTGCCCGGAGAGGCTGTGGAGTCTGGACACATTCAAAACCCATCTGGATGCATTCCTGTGAGGAATACCCTAGGTGATCCTGCTCTTGGCAGGGGGATTGGACCCAACGATTTCTGGAGGTCCCTTCCAACCTCTGCTGTACTGTGATACTGTGATGTACTGCCTTTCTAAAGGCAATAATTTTGGGATGTTCTAGGGTGTTAAGGACATCTTCACAGTCACAACAGATGTGATGCAGGACTAGAGAAGATGAGAAACTTCCTGGAGTGGGCAATGGGAGACCAAGCAAAATACATGACAGCACCTAAGGGACCTGGGGGACTGCTTCTGTGGGCTAAACAATCCCAGCTCCCTTAGCCACTCCTCATAGGGCTGTGCTCAAGGCCTCTCCCCAACCTCGTTGCCCTTCTCTGGATATGTTCAAGAGTCTCAATGTCAGACTGTATATGTTTGCAAGGCCCAGCATGATTATTGTAAGAGCTGATAGATTTATCTCAGTTTTGGCCAGCTGGCAAAGAGCTGGAGATCCAAAGATTGTGAAACCCATTAAAGCTTTATAGAGAACACCAGCTTAAGGGAGAAGTGGTATAGATGGCCAGATGATAGAAGAAGTGCTACATGGTGATTTTAAAGATCTTTTCCAATCAAAATTATTCTATGGTTCTACGAGCTTGGCTGTTATGCTACACTGAAGAATCCATATGAGTATGCATATCCAGACACATATACAAATTGATTAATGTGTGACATCACATCCTTGTTCTGCCATTTGCATATCTTATTTGCAGAAATATCTGGGGAAAAAAACAAACATCTGGAGTTTTCACATTCTTAGCTCAAAGTATCAGCCATGAGGTATAAACTTGGAAGAAATTTGGCTCTTCTCATTCCAATAATCATAGAACTTCTTGGTTTGGTTTGTATTTCTCTCCCCCAGGTTGCAGGAATCCATCCAGAATGCAAGATATTCCAGCAGGTGGTGAAAGAAGAGACCCTCTGCTTAGAAAAGAATGAATCTGTTTCCCTTGATCTCGAAGGTAACAGCCTTGGTTATGAATTTCTGATATGAATATCTCATGTATAATGTTTCAGGGACACAATGGCAAGATACCATTTGTTTTCCTGAGTCAAGATTTGATTTCTATTTTATTTGGTTTCTTAATAGTTTGAACTGGGGCTTTACCTCATCTGTTTTAGTTATCTTAAAATGCTCAATGTCTAAGTCCATTTGTCTTCTTAGATTCCCTTAAAAGTAAATGGAGGAAGATGGGTGCCCCTAGAACATGTTTAATTGCCTCTGGCTTAGACTCTTTAGAGTGAGATGAATAATCTTCTGGAGTAGCATTTTTCTTTGCTAACTACAGAATGAGACTAAGATGATAAATTCAGACATTGACAAGTTTAGATGCTCAGTTAGGGCAGGAAAACTCTGCCTGAAACGTCTTCACGTTGCTAAAGCATTTTGTATGTTTATATTCAGAACTCCACAGAATCATCCACAGAAGATGCTGAGAAACATGCTGAAATCCTCTTAATCTGAAGTAGTTCCACATCATTGTTATTGTACAGAGTTGTGCCTAATGAGTGCCATCAGCAGAGCCCAAGGTGTAATACCTCTCATCATGAAGCAGATGTGTAAAACGAGCCAGTAGAATCAAGCTCTAAATATGTCTTATTTTCCCCACTGTCTGAAAGGGAAAGAGCCCTGGGTTATTGAAAAAAAAAGGAAACAAAAATACCCCAAAGACTTAAATATCTGTGATAGCAACACTACTTGATACCATTTCTACTCCAGTTGTCTTTATGGACTGTCAGGTGTCATGGGCAACCGTTTATGTCTTAAAATCCTCAGCATGCAAAATGCTCTTTCTGCCTCTTGACGAAGTGGTTTCTTTGGTCTAGACTATAGATGCCACTGGAAATTAAGCCAGATCTAAGACTTCAAACATACAGGTTCCCCTCCTACATAAGGTCACCTGATTCACATTTTTAACCCCACTTTGCCAAATACTTTAAATTTTTAGACCCATCTCCTCAGAGGTACTATAGTCTCTCTAAGAGAGGCCTATTAAGTCCTTCAGTCTAAATGTGTGGGCCACTGCATGTCTAAGTGGGACTTGTATTACCTGACTTTATTAATCTGAAAATTAGCTGCCTAGTTTAGGCTATAAACATCAGAGAGCCCTGGGTATTTGCAGTGAGTGATTCATCCTGTCCTCAGACAGGAGCCACCAATACATGGGATGAATCATGCCCTGGAAGTCCCTGTCTCTTTCTCCTGATTACAGAAGGAACAGAGCTAAGATTAGCTAACCTATTTCAGACAATTAAAATTAGAGCTAACAAGTCAGGGTTTCTATTTTCCCATCTGGAAAGTTTGGGATACCAGGAGTTTCATCCTCCAAAGATGATGTGAGGATTACACCATGGGAGATTCACAGGACTGTCCTTTTGGAAGCCAGGGAGTAACTGTGCTCGGTAATATTGCTTCCACATTTCAGCGCTTGACAAGTTTAGATTTGCCTTGTCCTCAGTCACAGAGGAAACAGAAAAGAATCAGTGTAAGAGAATAACACCTCTCCAGTGAAACTCATGCCCTGCTTTGTGCCATTTATGACTACCTAGAGTTCAGTTACAGCACTGTGCTTTTTCTCTTGGTTCAGGCACCTTTACACACTGATAGTTTTTCTGTCCTGCACCCACAGCTACTTGCCAACAGACACTTCGTGACCACATCTTGAGACTCAGTATGATGCATCTGTGGCAAAGCTGTGATTAACTATCCCTTCTGAAGACCTTTTCTATTGACTCATAGCTATCAGAATGTCCTGTGCCATCAGCTAGCAATCCCTGGTTTAAGGAACCTCATGAATGCTCCTGATGATGGCTATTTTGTGTGAGGCTGGGGGATGTCCTTCTGGTTTGAGATTAATCTAATCCCTGTTGAAATCACAGAATGGAGAGGGGTGGAAGGGACCTCTGGAGATCACCTAGTCAAACCTGCCTGCTAATGCAGGGACATCTAGAACAAGTCCATTGTAAAAATGACATTGATTGTCTAAACTCAGGACTTCTGCCTTAATTACCTGTAACTCTGGTGAATTTGGTAGACTTAAAGCACAGAATCAAGAGATTAAATCTGAATTTTTAAGTCTGATGGTTTTAAATCAGACTCTGAAAGCAGTGATAAGAAACCTTAAGTGTTAACAATTAAATTTTGGTGACTTTGATTTTGATAATAGAAAGAGCTGTAGATCACTTGACTTTCAGATTGTGTCTGCTTGGATTTCAGGCACATTCTCTGGGATAAGGTGGGGGGAGGTCCATCTGGAATGCCAAGTGCCTGTGTGAGCAATGATGCATGCAAGGAGGATGGAAAACAATACAATCCTTCATTTGCAGAACTGCATGTCCTGTTATGGCTCTAGTGGGAATTAGTGGGAAAGTCACAGTCTCATTATGGAAGATAACGGTGTGATGTACCCTGTGTGTTTCTTTATTTAGAGGCATTTTCTTCTTCAGGATGTGCCAGAGATTGGGATGGTCTAACATGCTGGCCCAGAGCTGCTTTTGGGGAGATGGTTAAAGTTCCCTGTCCAAGATTTTTTGAAGAAATCACCAATATCCATGGCAAGATTTTTTTTTTTCCCTATTTTTAAAGGGGTTTTAATATATATATATTTCTTATAGTTATAAGATTCAGCAGTTTAATTTAACGGTTCACAACACAAATGCATATCAGCACACAACAAGTATTCAGATGCACATTGTCCTGGTTTGAGGCCAGACAGATCCTCTCTTGCCCCTGAAAGGGGCAAAAGAATGACACTCACACAAATGGATTGCAAAGTGGTGGGAAGTTTAAATGGAAAAGCAATTAAGTGTTTTACAGAAGCTACAAAGCGTAGTGAGAAAGAATCCCAAAGCGTACAGAGGCCCTTACAGCACAGCCAAAGGCCCCCAACGCTTCCCTTCTCCCCACCTGAGGGTGTATCCAAAACACCCAGGGCTCCTTCTTCCCCTCTCTCTGCTAGGCAAGTCCCAGGCTGTCCAGGTCTGAGACTGCTCCCCATCTCTCCCCTTCTCCTCCTGGCATTAGGCATAGCCAGGCCTAAGAGGCCTTGAGATACTCCCCCAGCATTACCCGATAGGGAGCATCTCCCATGGGAGCAGAGAGGGAAGAAAGAGAAAGGCTTTGCAGATGGATTTATAGGGTGCAGGATTTATGGGTAGAAATAGGCTGTTTCCTGTGTCCACCTGCTGGGTTGGACGCTCTGGACACTGGAGGTGTAACTTCTGTGGCAGTCCAGGGAGCGCCCAGCCTAAACTGCCACACATCTTGGTTTATAGTCTAAATAATTGCTGTGTATTGTAAGTTAGTGTTGTGAACCAGCACAATGAGCAAGTTACTGAAGCTTATAACTATTAGCACTTCTGCTATGCTGTGCTGAATCATCTGGTCTCTTCAGTGGTCTAAAACTATGAGTAATTACAGTACCTCTTGAGATATCTAGCTCAATCCTCCAGTTAGAATCATAGAATCAAGAAGGTTGGAAAAGACCTCAGAGATCATCAAGTCCAACCTGTCACCCAACACCTCATGACTAACTAAACCATGGCACCAAGTGTCACGTCCAGTCCCCTCTTGAACACCTCCAGGGATGCTGACTCCACCACCTCCCTTGGGCAGCACTTTCCAATGGCTAACAACTCTCTCTGTGAAGAACTTTCGCCTCACCTCCAGCCTAAACCTCCCCTGGCACAGTTTGAAACTGTGTTCTCTTGTTCTGGTGCTGGTTGCCTGGGAGAAGAGACCAACTCCCACCTGGCTACAACCTCCCTTCAGGTAGTTGTAGACAGCAATGAGGTCTCCCCTGAGCCTCCTCTTCTCCAGGCTAAGCAACCCCAGCTCCCTCAGCCTCTCCTCACAGGGCTGTGCTCGAGGCCTCCCCCTAGCCTCGTTGCCTTTCTCTGGACATGTTCAAGAGTCTCAATGTCCGTCTTAAATTGAGGGGCCCAGAACTGGACGCAATACTCAAGGTGTGGCCTAACTGGTGCTGGGTACAGGGCCACAATGACTTCCCTGCTCCTGCTGGCCACACTATACTTGATGCAGGCCAGGATGCCATTGGCCTTATTGGCCACCTGGGCACACTGCTGGCTCATGATCAGCTAATGTCAACCAGTACCCTCAGGTCCCTTTCTGCCTGGCTGCTCTCCAGCCACTCCGACCCCAGCCGGTAGCACTGTATGGGGTTGCTGTGACCAAGGTGCAGCACCAGGCACTTGGACTTGTTGAATGCCATCATGTTGGACTCTGCCCATCTGTCCAGCCAGTCAAGGTCCCTCTGGAGAGCCCTGCTACTCTCTAACTTATCATTACCTGCTCCCAACTTGGTCTCATCTGCAAATTTACTGATGACACTCATGATCAAGTTCAAAAATGTTATCTAACTTCAAAGCAAGATCAGGTGGCTTGCCTGGCTTGGTGTCCACAGCATAAATCGTGTTTGATGCATGATTTGCTTTCTTCCATGTAAGGACTGAATCTGCAGACTGAATTTCCTGGATGAAATGGAGAGGTTTCGCTGCACCTTGACATTTTCAAATGATAGATATGTAGAATATGGCAGGGGGTTGGAACTGGGTGATCCTTGAGGTCTCTTCTAATCCTAACGATTCTATGATTCTATAATATCATAACTCCATAGCTAGTATTGCTGAACATGACTAGATCTGTAAGTGCCCAAATTAAGAACCATGTAAGAATAAATATTTGGGGTTTTTTTTCCCCACCAACATCCTCCTTGCCCAATTCATTCTGATGTATTTTACCATTAAAGGTTTCCTTCTGAGAAACTGCACAGAGGAGGAGTATTGGTCAGAACCATTCCCACCGTACTCTGTTGCCTGTGGATTTGATGAAAGTTCCAGCAAGGGGCCTGAGGATCAGGTGAGTGTTTTATTTTCCTTTATTTCTCTAGAGTACTGCCTTCTGAATGTGCTGGGTAGTTGGATGCTCTCACACATATGAGCCCTGTCAGACTCCAGCAATTACCCATGTGGAGCTCAACAATATTCAGTGTATTTAGAGTCTGGATAACAAATTAGGTTTAATATAAAGGAAAGGCATAGTAGGTAGTACTTTCCTCTCCATCTAATTGTCTTCTCTTGGTGTTAATGGGCAGACTCATGATTAGTTCACTTGTCCTGCCTAATAATGCCTTTGGTTCTCTGGCAGATGTGACCTGAATACTCAGCACACAGCCACCTCCTAAGGAAACCCTACCAACCTGTCCATAACTTCATAGCAGTGTACATCTTTAAGAGGGAGCTCCTGGATGCCATTGTTTATTTCCACACTTAGGTGTTCAGTGGAGTAGGAAGTGAATCTCCATTGTTCCTAGCTGATGATTGTCATTGGTACTCAGTTATGCTCCAGCAGCATTGCTTTTCCACTCACATCTTCGTATGATTTAAATTTCATGTTCCTCATCATCTTGTTTGGCCCCAAGTTAGGAATGGCACACACTTCGTCGGTGGTGGTAGTGCCTCAGTGGTGAATTTTGCCATGTGGCTAAAGGGTTTTGATTAACAAAGATTTGCTTTTTCCTCTGCTTTGGAGTTCTGATCTTTGTTAAATGGGACAGTTCCATCAAGAGAGCGTAGATGTGCTCCCATCCCCTCCTCTCCAGTCTGTATTGGACAAGGCTCATACATCTTGTCCAAATGCAGGACGGGATACTTAGAAACGTGATTTGTTTAGGGAGCTACTTGAAATTGCTAATCAGTTGTTTCAACCCAGAACTGCTGCCTTTTGGATCCATTAGAGAGCAGTGTCCATTGCATTTGCAAAGAGGAAATTTCCCTGGATTCAGAGAATTCAGGGATTTTAAATAATTAGGTAATTTTGTAGCGAATCAGCATAAAATTTGCATGTGTGAAGCAATATAAGCATGCTTCATTTTTTTCTTAGGACACAGGATGGTTAAATGCAAAGCAAACAATTGAACTAGAAAGGATTTATAATATTACAGTATCTGGAAACTGAATGAACTGTTTGCCCATCAGATTAAAGACTCTGAGATTTTTCTCTTGGCTTTCATAGAATCATAGAATTGTTAGGGTTGGAAGGGACCTCAAGGATCATCTAGTTCCAATCCCCCTAGATCACACTAGATCAGGTTGTGCAGAATCACATCCAGCCTGGCCTTAAAAGCCTCCAGGGATGAGGTGTCTACCACCTCCCTGGGCAACCTGTGCCAGTGTCTCACCACCCTCATGGGGAAGAACTTCTTCCTAACATCCAATCTGAATCTCCCCATTTCCCCATTTTTTTTTCCATTCCTCCCAGTCTTATCACTCCCTGACATCCTAAGAAGTCCCTCTGCAGCTTTCTTGTAGCCTCCTTCAGCTACTGGAAGGCCACAAGGAGGTCTCCTTGGAGCCTTCTCTTCTCCAGGCTGAACAGCTCCAACTCCCTCTGTCTGTCCTCATAGGAGAGCTGCTCCAGCCCTCTGATCATCCTCACGGCCCTTCTCTGGACACATTCCAACATGTCCAGATCCTTCCTGTATTAGAGGCTCCAGAACTGGACACAGTACTCCAGGTGTGGTCTCACCAGAGAGGATTAGTGGGGGAGAATCACCTTCCTTGACCTGCTAGCAATGCTTTAACTTTCTTACTCCCACAACACGATGTGTTTCAGCTGCCTCACCTGCAAAATGTGAATTGTGTTTCTTCCATAGCAACATCTCTTTATGAAAACCAATATTTATCAAATGTGGTTCAGGTATAAATTGAGGGATTCACAAAACTCTCATCAGGAGGCTTCAGTGCCTTGGGATCTTTGTGTATCTATAGGAGAAAATGTAATGACTTAAGCAAGTCAACATTTTCCTGTTGAACATGCTCTGTGGGGTCAATATTGCAGATGAGCTTTTGGGCTTTGTAAAAGCTGTCTCATGTACAGGGTTAAGGATGATTCAGTAGAAAAAGAAAGGTGTTTTAGTGATGGAGAGTGAGACCTGGAGCACACAGAGCAGCACAAAGGTGATGGGACTGACTAGGCATGGAAAATGTGAAATAAGCACCCCAGCATGCATGCTGCATAACCACCAGCATTGCTCTGTGTTCTCTTTTTCTCATAGAAATCATATTATTCTGCATTTTGGCGTGTCTACACTGCTGGCTATGCAGCATCAGTGGCTTCACTCATTACCGCTCTAATTGTCTTTGCTGCCTTCAGGTAAAAACCCAACGGTATCTTTTTCAGGATGTCTTAAGAACAGATTCACTCTAATTCCTCTCAAACTCTCTGTGGTTTTGTTCTCTGGGGTTCTTAAGAGTCTCGTTTTCAAATCTTTCTCAGACATAACCCTGTTGGTGGCAATGAGTCCTTCTCTGTTTGTGTTGGAGCATTTCCTCACGGATGTTAAAACAGTAAAAAAAGTAGAAAAGGAAAGAAAAAAGGCAGCTAGAGCAGTAAAGCTGTCTGGGCAGTCTGTCTTGGCCTCTTTAATTCCACTTGATTACAGTGAAAATGCTCCAACCTCTTATCACTATTAACATAAAATAACTATTTGGAATACAAAATAACTCTACTTTTCCAGTGCCTAGCAGGACATACTCTGCAGAAACTGAGTGTCTCATGCCCCTGAACCAGCAGTAATTCTAAACTGTCCATTCTCTCTGTGAAAGACCATTGCTTCCATAATGGGGAGCTATAGAAAGAGATTTAAAGAAATTTACATGTCCTGCTTGATGATGTTGGATATTAGCAAATGGATTCTGGCTTTAATTGGTTCCACTGCACTTGGACAAAAGCTGTAAGCTTACCCTGCAGACACGAGTGCAGAGCACTCAGAGGACACAGCCTCAAGCTGTGCCAAGGGAAGTTTAGGCTCGAGGTGAGGAGAAAGTTCTTCACAGAGAGTTGTTAGCCATTGGAATGGGCTGCCCAGGGAGTTGGCGGAGTTACCATCCCTGGTGGTCTTCAAGAGGGGATTGGATCTGGCACTTGGTGTCATGGTTTAGTAGGCATGAGGTGTTGGGTGACAGGTTGGACTTGATGATCGTTGAGGTCTCTTCAAACCTTATTGATTCTATGTGCACAGAAGCAGCTTCCTAGCTGGAATGGATTGACAGTCTCAAAGGTCACGCAGAGAGAGAGACAGGAACAAGAGGCTGATCTCTCGAAACCTTGCAAGAGATTCCTTTAGCTCAAGGTAAAACTGTGGACAGGGCAATCTAGGAAAATAGAATAATTTAGGGTGGAAAAGACCTTTAAATCATCAAGTCCACCACTAAAACATGTTCCTCAGCATCACATCTACACAGCTTCTATATCCCTCCATGGATGGCGATTCCACCACTCTCCTAGGCAGCCTGTTCCAGGGCTTCACAACCCTTTCAGTGAAGATTTTTTTCTAATGTCCAGCCTAAACCTTCTGGTGCAACTTGAGGCTGGTTCCTCTCCTGCTGTTGCCTGTTACCTGGGATAGGAGACCAACTCCATCTCACCACAACTTCTTTTCAGAGAGTTGTAGAGAGTGAAGTCTCCCCTGAGCCTCCTTTGTTCCAGGCTAAGCAACCCCAGATCCCTCAGCCACTCCACAGAAGACTAATGCAGTCTAGTGTAGGGAAAATTCTTCTCTGGAAGCCATCCCTCAATATGTGACTAACGCCCATTCAATATTCTGCTCTTCTCTGGCCAGAAAAGGACTGAAAATCCTGTTACAAGCTTCAAGCAAAAAAAGTGCTATTTAGAATAATTAAAAGCTATTATAGAGCCCAAGAGTCCCAGAGTTATTCACTGGTTCGGGCAACTCTTTTAAATGTGTGGTGATTCAAGGACGATTATACTAACACTTTTATTACCTTAAACAGATAATAACTGCTCAGCTCCCTTGTGTCTAGCTCCCCTCAGATAGTGACAAATGATTTACTTGCTCTGGAAGATGTTTGAAATCACCCTGTATTCCTGCCTGACTTTTGCTGAGACCATGAGAAATTTCTCCTGAAGAACAATTTTTCTTTTCTCTTTCCATGTCAGAAAGTTCCACTGCACACGGAATTACATCCATATGCACCTCTTTGTCTCCTTTATCCTGAGAGCAATTGCTGTTTTCACCAAAGATGCTGTTTTGTTTGCAGATGAAAATACGGACCACTGCCTAATGTCAACGGTACTAAACTTCCTGTCTCTCTTCTAGACTGAACATTTAATTCTTTACCTGAAGAGACAATGGGTGTTCCTTAATCTCATTTCTCTTCAGTTTGCCACAGCTTTAATCTTAAAACAATACCACACAAACCCAAATACCAAACACTAGGGCTCCACGCAGCTTTGATACTTAAGGTACAGGTCTGTTGATTCTGTAGAAGTTTCTATTAGTAACGAATTTCCCCTGTAAGAGAGAGTCCCTTTTCCCCTTTCCTTAAAAAACTGCAGTAAAGTCAGTTTAAACAGTGGAATCCCAAAGCTGCTGAAAGCTTGTGATAATTTCTTCATTCTTGCATGGTGACACTGAATGTTGTCTATATTTGTAGAGAAATCACACAGAATGAAGAGCAGATCTCACTGGTTTTTTTTTTCCTTCCTCTTCATTTCCAGGTTGCTTGTAAGGCTGCTGTGGCATTCTTCCAGTTCAGTATTTTAGCAAACTTCTTCTGGCTTCTTATAGAAGGGATATACCTGCAAACACTGCTCTTGCTGACCTTTGTCTCAGACAAGCAGTATGTATGGTGGTTCATATTTGCTGGCTGGGGTTAGTACTCCTTTTCCCTTTGTACTCTTTAGCATTTCCATTTACCTTCAGACCTAAATAAAACACTTGTTCTGAGATGAAAGGTGCCACTTTTCTGTTGCAAACTGCCCATTCATCCAGCACTACTACATCAAAACCATACCATTATTCTGTCTTTATCTGTATCTTGTTAGATATTTAACCATCCAAGACTTTGAAGGAGAGTGTAGGATGCATTACTAGAAGCAGAAGCACTGGGATGCAGCTATCTGAAAGACTGCAGCACTCACCTTTATGACTGAAATTAAATTCATTCAGCAAAAGTAATTTAAAAGTTAGCCACCTAATCCAAACGATCTCTCCAGGTTTCTCCTGCAGACAGTAGAGAGAGGTGAGAGGTATGTATGCTGCAGTGGTGATTAATCTGGTCCTCAAGAAGATGAATATTGTGGCTGGGTAGCAGCCTGGAGACATGTTGCCTTTCTTCAGTGGCTGAAGAAGTGGGGTGACTGAGTTGACATCTTGCTTTTAGTAAGGAGAATTAGATAAATTACTCTTAAATCATATGAGGACAGAATCAAACGATTCTGGGTTTGGGGTTTTGTTGTTGGGGTTTGCTTTGTCTTTTTCTGAGGTCTTTTGGCTTTAAGGAATCTTTCAATATTGCACTAATTAAAATTATCTCTGGTTATCAGAACATGTGCATGTCAGACAAACATTCTTTCACAGCTGAGAATTGTTTGTTGTGGCTTGCAGATATTCGTTGTGTGGAATCTCAACCTGTTATCGTTTGAGCTTTTAAACTCCAGTTGAAGCTCAAACCGACACATTCGTGTACCTCAACTCATCTGTTCTAAAGCAGAGGCACCCAAACTGAGTGGTTACAGTGACTTCTTTTGACTTAGGAGTGAATTCTAAATTCCCTTTCATCTTCAGAGTCTCTGACTTTTTAAAAAGTGTAATTACATTTGAAAAGTCTGAATTTTCTAGAAGGGGTCTTGGTTTGGAGCTATTCCAATTAGATTGCCTGAAACTAGACACTTGCACCTCGATTAATCACGGATAACTTGAGATAATAAAGGAAACATCTCAGTAATGTAATAATCCTCATCTCCTTTTACAACCAACAGAAAGTGAGAGAAATCTCAGGGGTACCTCAGATGATGTGGATGTAAATATTGCCCTTTGTTAATTAAAAAAGACAACTTGAACTGCGTATAATCTCGGTTTAAACGCCTTAAGCAAAGGTCAAAACTTAGGAAGGAAACTTCTGGGCCTTTCCTACAGATCTCAAATGATGCTTAGAAAGAGATCACCTATATTTCAATAGATATATCAGTGAAAATGTCACCTGCTTCAGATTAGAGTCCTTTTTGTGGCAGCTTGAAAATCATTTAGTCTTTGGAAATGCAGTTGCACAGAAGAGCAAACACAATTGCTAATTTATAAGCCTGCTTAAAAAGAAAATTTAAAAAAATAGGAAAAAAACAAGGAAATAACTTCTGGCCATAAAAGTAGAATTATAAGCAGTGATAAAGCAAGTCTAGAAATCACCAGTTCCTGGATTTATCTGAATTGTTATGGAATGCTCAGAAACTGATAGATCTAGTGGGACTGGCAGAAGCTCCTCAGGATAAGCATGAACTCTTCACAGAATCACCAAGGTTGGAAGAGACCTCAAAGATCATCAAGTCCAACCCATCACCACAGACCTCATGACTAAACCATGGCACAAAGTGCCACGTCCAGTCCCCTCTTGAACACCTCCACAGATGCTGACTCCACCACCTCCCTGGTTGGCCCATTCCAATGGTGAATGACACTTCCAGCTAGTGTACAATGAGCTGTATGCTAGCCAGATAAAAAGCTCTAGCTAAGTAAGTGCAAGTGCTGGTAATTCATATCCAAACCTTCCAGTACTTCTTCCCTGATATTTTTTAGAGCATAGTTTCAAAACTTTCCCTATTTTCCTTTGGTTTGATTTAATTTCATTCTCCTGTTATTTTTTCATTCCATTTATTTCTCCTGGGTTTCTTTTTGTTCCTTGAAGTCCAAGTTCTTTCGCAAAGTTTTGTGTTTTGTTTTCTTTTTTATTATTTCATTTAAATCATCTGACCTATTGTTTGACCTCCAATGTACATCCAATCTGCTACACTGTGAACCTTCTTGGAACAAAGCTTCCGTGGGACACAGTAGAATAGAATAGAATTAACCAGGTTGGAAAAGAACTTTGAGATCATCGAGTCCAACCTATCATCCAACACCATCTAATCAACTAAACCATGGCACCAAGCACCCCATCCAGGCTCTTTCTAAATACCTCCAGTGATGGTGACTCCACCAGCTCCCTGTGCAGCACATTCCAATGGCCAATCTCTCTTTCTGGGAAGAACTTCTTCCTAACCTCGAGCCTAAACCTCCCCTGGTGCAGCTTGAGACTGTCCTCAAGTCAGGTATATTGTGTTCTCTGTGTCGATTTGTCCAGGAGCTCCCACTGCTGTGATGTTTACTTGGGTCCTCACAAGAATCCATCAACAAAATACTGGGTAAGTTAGAGCCTGGAAAAATGAACCCAGGAGCATCCTGGTTTGTGTTGTATTTTTATTTTAGTGGGGGTGGGGGAGTGAGGAAGAAAAGGAAAAAATATATACAAACCCCATAAAAGCGACAAAAGACTCGTTCCAAATTCGTGCCTCTGGTCTTTACACTCTATATGCAAATGAGGAAACAATTTTAAGTCTGAATTTGATGTGTAATGGAGTAATAAACCTGGAAATATTATAGCAAACATTGAAATGTCATTTAGTATCCCAATGCCCAGCCCTTGAAATAATTCCGGCGTAAGAAAATCACTGCTTCTGTACAAAATCAGCCACAAATTGCTGGCCCTAATCCCTTCAAACAAATGCCTCCCAAAAGCCAGGTTATGTCCTTAGAATCAGTTTCTTCCATAGATTCATAGAATACCAGGTTGGAAGGGACCTCAAGAATCATCTAGTCCAGTCTTTCAGGGTAAGAATGTAGTTTAGATGAGATGTCTCAGCAACCTGTCAAAACCTCATGACCTCAAAGTCACTGTATTTGTGAGTGAACAGAGCCTTAGTCACTGATTTACACTCTGTAGAACAGTCACTTTTTCACAGCAAAGCAGGAAATAAGCCTGAAAACACAAATGTTCACTTCTTGACTTTGCTTTGATTCTTCAACTCTTGCCTCTTACTGAATAATCTTCCTGCACAGAACATTTTTTGGTGGTATCAGGGTACCACTACCAGCAGGGGCCTTTAAACAGTGGTTTCAAACTTGGTGTGCATCACTTTCCTGCTCTGTGACAGGAATACATTCATGTGTTTTGGAAAGCTCACACAAGACAGTTAATATAACTGGGTCTGTTTGCTGTTTCAGATGTTGGGATGATGATGAAAATGGAGTGGTGTTATGGATCATCAAAGGTCCCATCCTGCTAACTGTATTAGTATGTTTTTCTTCATACTGTCTTGAGCATCCTACAAAATGTGAAAGCTATGTTAGTGTCTCCTGTCAGTAAGCTGGGAGAAAAAGAATGGCACATGCTGTGCTATGGAACTTCAAATAGCTGGGAATTACTGTGGGTTTTCCTTGATTTTGTTGGGGTTGTTAGAATCATAGAATCAATAAGGTTGGAAAAGACCCCAGAGATCATCAAGTCCAACCTGTCACCCAACACCTCATGGCAACTAAACCATGACTTCAAGTGCCACATCCAATCCTTTTTTGAATACCTTCAGGGACAGTGACTCCACCACCTCCCTGGGCAGCACATTCCAATGGCCAATTACTCTCTCTGTGAAGAACTTTCTCCTCACCTCCAGCCTAAACTTCCCCTGGCACAGCTTGAGACTGTGTCCTGTTGTTCTGGTGCTAGTTGCCTGGGTGAAGAGACCAACCCCCTCCTGGCTACAACCTCCCTTCAGGTAGTTGTAGACAGCAATGAGGTCTCCCCTGAGCCTCCTCTTCTCCAGGCTAAACAACCCCAGCTCCCTCAGCCTCTCCTTGCAGGGCTTGTGTTCAAGCCTCTCCCCAGCTTTGTTGTCCTTCTCTTGACACGTTCAAGTGTCTCAATGTCCTTCTTAAATTGAGAAGCCCAGAACTGGACACAGTACTCAAAGTGTGGCCTAACCAATGCTGAGTACAGGGGCACAATGACCTCCCTGCTCCTGCTGATGCAGGACTATTCCTGATGCAGGTTTTTATCTTTTCTTTTTTTTTTTTTCCAGATTAATTTCATTATATTTATTAATGTGATCAGAATTCTAGTCCATAAACTGAAGACTCAAGAGGGAGGAGGGAGCCATTCAAGCCACTTTGTGTAAGTATTTCTGGGTCTTTTGAGATGCAGCTCAGCTGTTCTGAGCTGCTATAAGAAATGTTTTATGGGCAGGAGCAAAAAGTGTTCTTACTAACAGAAAGAGAAATTCCCAGAAGAAATAACAATGTAAACTTTGCTTTTCATCCAAAATGTCACTTTTTGTTGTTCTTATTGTGTTGTTTGCTTTTCTTCAGGGGAAGAAGGGTGGGGTGAATGTATTTGAAACAATGAGAGAAGTAGACTATAAAATATTGCAACTCCCAAATGACTTAGTTTGAAACTGTAAATGCTACATTTCAGGTAATGCCTCACCACTGTTTAAACAGCTGAATCAACTCTTAGGGGCAGTGATGATTAGCTCTCCATCAACAGTTTTGGAAGTTGAGACACTTCTTTGGGGGATACTTATGTGAGACTGAGATTAGTCTCAGGAGAGTAGATCACAATAGTTAGATTGCAGTCCCTGGTTTTTCATATACAGAAGGCAGGAGAATGATTAGTAGTTTAATAGTTGGTCCAGAAGTATTACATTCTGATTTGTTCATCTTAGTACACCAGGTATTGACAGTGGGAGTAGCAAAAAGTGATCTTTCCATTAACCTCCTTGGGTATAGTTATCTCCGTTATAGCCAGCACCAGAACAAGAGGACACAGTCTCAAGCTGTGCCAGGGGAGGTTTAGGCTGGATGTAAGGAAGAAGTTCTTCCCAGAAAAGAGATTGGCCATTGGAATGTGCTGCCCAGGGAGGTGGTGGAGTCACCATCACTGGAGGTGTATAGGAAGAGACTGGATGAGGCACTTGGTGCCATGGTTTAGTTGATTAGATGGTGTTGGATGACAGGTTGAACTCGATGATCTCGAAGGTCTTTTCCCACCTGGTTAATTCTGTTCTGTTCTATCCTACCCTATCCTACCCTATCCTACCCTATCCTACCCTATCCTACCCTATCCTACCCTATCCTACCCTATCCTACCCTATCCTATCCTATCCTATCCTATCCTATCCTATCCTATCCTATCCTATCCTATCCTATCCTATCCTATCCTATCCTATCCTATCCTATCCTATCCTATCCTATCCTATTATGAAGCTGTCCTCTGTACTAAACTTTGTTTCAACATGGCTATGACTTTAGTTGTTTAGGTGGGTTGGATTGGTTGATGGGTTGGACACAATGATCTTGAAGGTCTCTTTCAACCGGGTGTATTGTATTACATTGTATTGTATTGTGTTTCTAACAGTGCATTGTTCTCTAATTCTTGCTTTGCCAGGAGACTTGCTAAATCCACATTACTCTTAATCCCCCTCTTTGGAGTGCACTATGTTGTATTTGCATTCTTCCCGGAAAGCACTGGTCTGAAGCTCGCCTTTATATTGAGCTGGGTTTGGGATCCTTTCAGGTAAGCGGGACAAGATGTTTATCACTCCTAAGAGGTTTGGTCTGGAGCACCACACTCTCAGGAGTTTTATATTTTAGGTTGGTTTGTAGAGTAGGTGTTAATAAGATATCTGGATTCAACACACACATTCCATCTTACTCCTTTACAAGCTCTTTCAGTTGTTCCTTCCCTTATCTTATTATTTGAAATCTCACACTACTTTTGAGTTCTGACTCAGACCCCATAATCACAATCACAAAAAAGATTGCAGTTTCTACCTTTATTGAATAGCAATGACAGAGTGCCATGAAGATCAATCTGTGGATTAAGGTAAACTGATGGAAACTAATTACACATGTAACAAAGGTGATGACAAGAGGAATGAAAAAAGGATAAGATATACCAACCTGTTCTGCCCTTACTGTTAAGCAGTAGTGAATCCATCAAGTTAAGAACTTCTTTGTTTCCTCTATTTTGGCATGCATCTGTTAAGAACCATTTCTTGGCTTTGGGAGAGGCAGAGTCTGGGTATGGTGCACTTTGTACCAAATAGCTGAGACCTTTTTCCTGCCCCTTTTCCCCTGTACCCCACAAGGGCTTGTCCACATTGATATGTGTTGGATATGATGCCGCTTCCATGCTTGCTTCTCAACCACAGCCAGAGTCTGCTTGGGAAAACACTTGCTGGCCCAAGCCAAAGCTCTGTTGTGGACCATGTTGACATTTTAACAACATGGGGAAGCAAAGACCAGGCTTCAGGGCTGTGCCTGGTTCAGTTCACTAATACACATGTAGTCTAGCACTGCCCAGTGTTTGCCTGTCTTAGCACAGGCTGTGAGATTACCTGGCTCCTGGTTCACTGCTGTTTCCCCAGACAATGCCTGACTAATTTTGGTTGAATATGATCCCAAGACCTTTCCCAATAGGTTGCTGAACACAGCCACCTTCTTGTGAGTGAAAGAAGACAGTTTAGCAGTAAAAAAGCTAGTCCTCACCCAGTTTATTCACTATCACAAATATAGACTACCTAATCCTATGGACTACTTAGGTGCTTTAGGTCTGGAGCACAAGCCCTGTGAGGAGAGGCTGAGGGAGCTGGGGTTGCTTAGCCTGAAGGAAAGGAGGCTGAGAGGAGACCTTCTTGCTCTCTACAACTACCTGAAGGGAGGTTGTAGCCAGGTGGGGTTGGTCTCTTCTTCCAGGCAACCAGCATCAGAACAAGAGGACACAGTCTCAAGCTGCACCAGGGGAGGTTTAGGCTGGATGTTAGGAAGAAATTCTTCACAGAAAGAGTGATTTGGAATGTGCTGCCCAGGGAGGTGATGGAGTCACCATCACTGGAGGAGGTGCTTAGGAAGAGACTGGATGGGGTGCTTGGTGCCATGGTTTAGTTGATTAGATGGTGTTGGGTGATAGGTTGGACTTGATGATCTCAAGGGTCTTTTCCAACCTGGTTAATTCTATATTCTATATTCTACTTGTTTGTAGGATACAGTAAAAAGTCCTTAGTGTCTCCATACAAGGACAGAAGGACAGCAGTATAGATATAACATTGCCAGTCCACTGAGAAATTTAATCCTACTATGAAAAGCCAATAAATGGTGCCATATCACCTCAATTCCAATGGAACAATGGAAAAATTTTTTTTTTCTTTCTATATATTAGTCAATTTTTTACCAACATCCAATGTCTTTCTCTGATTCTCTGCTTTAAATCCTGATGGTTGTGTTGTGTTTTTTTTTCTCTCTCTTCCTTCCCTGTCTTAGGGCTTTGTTGTAGCTCTTCTATATTGCTTCTCAAATGCAGAGGTGAGTAGCTAGTATACAAGATTATCAAAACCTATTGAACTCATGGACATCTCTTGGTTTTCATTTTATTTTTTCCTATTTCCAGAACAGATCTGTGCTTTCATCTGCTTCTGAAAGCATGAAATAGCCAAGTCTTTTCTTCTCCCTTGGTGCCTTTGTTGACTTTATTTGTATTCATGCAGTTCTGCCAGGAGGACACAAAATAAGCTTTGAAACAGTGACCCTTTACAAACGATTGGTGACTTTCCTGGCAGGGGACTTTTTTCTGCTTTATGGCTGATAGTTACCATGATGAACTCTCAATGGAAAGCTTCTTACATTCCTTCCTTTCTTTAGGTTTATTTTCTACTGGTGAGTTTCTTCCTTCCTTTTCTATCTCCTTCTCCTTCTTTTCCTCCTGAATGTCTACAGTGGTAGCAGGAAACAAGAAAGCAATTAATCCACAAGAGAATGTGGATTCACATGTGCTCATGTGAATGGTGGCAAGGACTGGACCTGCACCTTCTTGCACTCCTTCTAACACAGCTTTCAGCTGCCTTATGTAGGGCAGCAGAAGCTGTCAGCACTCTCTCCCCTCACCCAAGACCCAGCAGTATCAATAGCAGGTCATGGAGCTCCAAGGTTGTTCAACCTGCTTGTTAGGTGTGTCAGATAGCAAAAATACCAGTTTTGCCTTTGCTTTTGAGATCCCCTGAGACCTCTCTCAAATGCAATATGTATTCATAACAGTTTGGTATCTTTCAAAATCAGAAAGGAATCTTTAGGAAAGATCTCAGTGTAGGTGAACTAAAAGCCTGGAGAAGGGCTCTAATTGTACAAAGCAGGTCACAACAAAGAGGCACAGAAGATTCAGTGCAAGGAAAAAGCAGAAATTATACAAAGAGGCAGAAATTTGAATGAAGCAGATCTACAATAATAACCTAAGAAACCAGTCAAAAGCCTCCCTGTCATCCTCTGAATTTTGGAAATTAAGTCTGCTTATTTTCAGAACTCCATAGGGACACAGTTTAAGTCCTAACAACGTGTCGAGGCTTAACCCTGATTGATTTGGGTGCTTTGAGGCATTTAAGAAGTCAGTCAGACATTTGGGCATATTTTACCTTCAATGTCAACTAAGTTTGAATATTCTGATTCTTTGGGTTTTGGTATTTGTTTGTTTGGTTGGTTGGTTGGTTGGTTGGTTTAATTCCTTTTCTGTAGGTTCAGAGTGAACTGAAGAAACAACTGTGCAGATGGCAGTACCGAGAATACCTGAACTTCATACACAAACACAGGGCTTTGTCCAGAGAAAACAGCCCAGTCAACTATGTCACTCAGTTGTCATTGCTTGAAAAAATCAGTCCAACAAGGAAAACCTCTGTGTACCAGAATGGTGTCACTTCTGTCTGAACTTTTCTCCAAGGAGGAGTTGCTGTGACTTTGTAACATGCTACCTGGGAGATGGCCAGCTTGGATCCTTTACAGTCTTCTGTAGCATCAAGAGCCTTCTGTGAATTTGTTGTTCTGAACATGAGCTGCTTTCCCACCCTGGTACAGATCAGTATTTCAATCCTGTTTCTCTCTTCCTTTAAGCATATAAAGTCCACTTCTTTTGTTGTGAAGGTTAGCATCCCCAAAAGCCTGGACAACCCCTGCCAGGCCCATCATGATTGTCACATCTTTGCTACTGTTTCCCAAAATGCCTTATTTTCAAAAGCACTGCTTCATTTGAAATAGTTATGTGATGGCAAAGGTTTGCTATAATGATTAGTAAAGTTTTACCAGCTTTTAGTCAACTTCAGCCAACTTCCAATGGCAATTATACCCAGAAACCTACCTATGGAGCAACAACCTCCTTTAAAAGGAATCTCAAAGTGTCTCAGGAGTGACACAAGGACAAAGAACCACAGAATAGTAGGGGTTGGCAGGGGCCTGTGAACATCTAGTCCAATGCCCAAGCTAAAGCAAGGTCACCCAGAGAAGATTGCCCAGGATCACAGTGCCCAGACAGAATCTTTCCAGTGAAGGAAAAGGCACAGGCTCTCTGGGCAGGCTGTTTCAGTGCTCCCTCACCCTCAAGGTAAAGTAGATTTTCCTTAAGCTCAGGTGAAACCTCCTGTGTTCTAGTCTGTACTTGTGGAAGATGCATATTATCTGCTTATTGTTTTTTTCTTCCATGGCAGTTTAAGAGAGATTATATCAGGCCAGAGGAACCTAAACCCTTTCTTGTACATTGGAAAACATGCTGAACACTATGCAGATTATGAACATTTGAAGGAAGAACATAGGGAAAACCAAATGCAGTATGCTAGCTGAGCTACCTTGAGCTCATGATAACCTACAAACCTAGTCTTACTGCCCAGAACTTGGTCTTTGTGGAGCAGGAGCAAACCTTCTGCCACTATAATCTTGATGATTGGCTGGGTCCATCTTTGAAATGTATAAGGAAATGTGGGCTTTTGAGTTTGGTTTTGCTTTGTGGTTTTTGTTTTGGTTTGTTTCTCTCCTGGGACCTCCTTTTGAAGGTCAATCTGCTGTGACTGCTGTGCTTCTCTCAGTGCTGCCTATTATTTCTCAGCTCATTCTCACTCTACTCAATGACATTTCTGGAGTCAGAATTATCAGCACATCAGCGTGGTCTGGTGAAACAAAGGTCTAGTTAACAACAGCATAGGAATGCTGTGCTTTCGTCACTTTTTTGCAGTGGCCTTCCACTTCTTTCAGGACTGAGTTGGACTCTACTTCAAACTCCAAAATTAAAGAAAGGGTACAGCTAGAGTTCCTTTCAAGTTAGGACATTTCCAAGGAGAATCTACACTGAGACCTGAAAGCACTGTTGAAGACCATGGCCATTCCAGTACCTGATGGCTTTCTGTGAGGTGCAGTACCATTTAGCTTTCAAATGTAGTGCCCAAATCAATCCCTTGCTTTGCTCTACTCTTGATTAATCATTTATGCAAGGAGACATTTGACTTCATGGAAACCTCTTTGTTGATTTTAGGTACTTTATCTCTCATTGCATTATTAGAACAGAGAGGGATCATCCAGATTTCTATAAATGTAATTCAGGTCACTCCTTTATTAATTAGGTATTCAATTCATCTGTCCCAATGGATCAGCTGTCCTCTGTAAGTTGTAATTTTGTCTGGTCTGTGATTCTTATTAGTTTTCCTTGTCAAAGTAACCTTTGCTCCTGTGAAGTTTGTTACCTTGCATATAAATGTGAACGCCTCCATATGTTGTACCTCTATAAAATGCAAGTGATAATTACAACCGCTCTGAGCCTGTAGGTTTGAATTATGCCAGGTTGGGTATTTCATTTGAGACTGTAACAAAGGGACACTTTTATCATCATACTGACTATGAATACAGTTTTGAAGGCAATGGACATGCACCCTTTTGAGTTTTTCTTCCAAGGTAAGGTTTCCATTCCACGATCCTGCAGCCTGAGTTAATGCTCCATTCGCTTTCCAAGACACCATCGCTAAGACATCGGGACTTTGATACCCTGCTTCAATCCATTGTTGAGACAAGACCACTAATTCTGACTACTTCTGAATGTTTTCTGGAGAAAATAGTTGGGACAAACACCAGTGAGTTTTCTATATGAATGAGCTGACCCGGGTAGCACACCTGAGGAGAAGATGCAGTGCGTAGGAGTAGGGAAAGCTTCAGAGAGAAATTGCTTTAACGGAGCCTGTGAAGGCAGCGGAAGGGTTGTGCGCAGCTGTGTTGAGCAGTGTGCATGGTCTGTGTGGAGACACTGCCATCTCGTGGTGCAGTCTGTGCTGGGCATGCTGCTGGCCTGCCTGGATGTGTGCAACAGGGAATGCGGGGCAGTGAGTGCTCAAAAACCTTGCCCTGCTCCGGGCTCCCTGACGCACTTCTAAGTTCAGTTTCAGTACATGTGTGGCCATTTCCTCATCAAAGAATCAGGCTTCAAATAACTGTACTTTGGCTAAGCAATGAGAGGGAATAACCATTGAAAGATGTAGCTTTGTGGAGGACTCATCATAGTATCAGTATCATAGTTTCAGTCAGGGTTGGACGGGACCACAAGGATCATCTAGTTCCAAACCCCCTGCCGTGGGCAGGGACATCCTACACTAGATCAGGCCGGCCGGCTTGGACAGCAGCACTCTGAGCTGGGTTAGGAACTGGCTGGAGGGCCGTGTCCAGAGAGTGGTGGTGAATGGTGCCACATCCAGCTGGCAGCCAGGCACTAGTGGTGTCCCCCAGGGATCACTGCTGGCCCCCATCCTGTTCAAATTCTTTATTGATGATCTGGATGAGGGGATTGAGTCCATTATCAGTAAATTTGCAGATGACACCAAGCTGGGGGGCAGGTGTTGATCTGATAGAGGGTAGAAGGGCTCTCCAGAGGGACCTTGACTGGCTGGACAGATGGGCAGAGTCCAACAGCATGGCATTCAACAAGTCCAAGCGCCAGGTACTATACTTTGGCCACAACAACCCCATGCAGTGCTACAGGCTGGGGTCAGAGTGGAGAGCAGGCAGGCAGAAAGGGACCTGGGGGTACTGGTTGACAGCAGCCAGCAGTGTGCCCAGGTAGCCAAGAAGGCCAATGGCATCCTGGCCTGCATCAAGAATAGTGTGGCCAGCAGGAGCAGGGAAGTCATTGTGGCCCTGTACCCAGCACCGGTTAGGCCACACCTTGAGTACTGTGTCTAGTTCCGGGCCTCTCAGTTTAAGAAGGACACTGAGATACATGAACGTGTCCAGAGAAAGGCAACGAGGCTGGGGAGAAGCCTCACGCACAAGCCCTGTGAGAAGAGGCTGAGGGAACTGGGGTTGCTTAGCCTGGAGAAGAGGAGGCTCAGGGGAGACCTTACTGTTCTCTACAACTACCAGAAGGGAGGTTGTAGCCAGGAGGGGGTTGGTCTCTTCACCCAGGCAACCAGCACCAAAACAAGAGGACACAGTCTCAAGCTGTGCCAGGGGAAGTTTAGGTTGGAGGTGAGGAGAAAGTTTTCCATAGAGAGAGCTGTTGGCCATTGGAATGTGCTGCCCAGGGAGGTGGTGGAGTCACCATCCCTGGAGGTGTTCAGAAAGGGATTGGACATGGCACTCGGTGCCATGACTTAGTAGTCATGAGGTGTTGGATGACAGGTTGGACTTGATGATATTTGAGGTCTTTTCCAACCATACTGATTTTATGATTCTCTGATTGAAGAAGGAAGCTTACCCTTTTTAGGCCTAAAAGACCTCCATCCTGCTGCTTCAGGAATAAATACTCTACCCTGTAACTTCACAGATGAAAAGTTCTCTCTGGTGCAAATTTGTATCAGACCAGACTTATACAAAATGATAATACATTTATTGTGTCATCTACAGCAGTGTACATGTTAAAAATTTCTCAAAACACAAGAAAGGTTAGAAAGCAGCAATTGATAGATCTGTGTTTCCATCTCGTAACAAAGCTGAATAACCCCAGATCCCATGACCAATTAAACCAATTTTGACAAAAGAAAGGTCAGTATTAGACCCAACAGGCCAGTCAGTTTGTACCTTGACACAGTCAAAATCCAAAGTACAGCTTTTCATCCAATAACTTGGTACTTCTCAGAGCTATAGCATGTTGCATTGCCACTAAATTGACAAGAAGGGAAAGAGAACAAACACAGCAAATATTTGTTTTTACAGGTTATACTGGTACACAAAGGCCTCTTGAGACTTCTCTGCAAGCACAAAGTCCATTGGAAAAGGCATATCCAGAAGCCGAAGTAGTTTCGGACACTGAAGAGTGTCGTATCACACAGTGTCATATCACACAGTAATTCTTTACATGGATGAATTCCCCAAAAGAAAGCCAAGGGGAAATTGCAGTTTTAATCAAAAGAAGGTGAAAGACCACGAGGTTCAAAACATTGTTCAAGCTCTGCTGGTGTGTTTTCATAGAGAAAGTACAATGTGTGTTTAGCTGAACCGAGCTCTTTAGTACAGATACACATGGAGCTTAACATCAGAGCATCAGTGACTAGGACTGCATACTCCAGATCTTCCTCATGTTACTCTTAAATGCAGTTCTGAACTGGTTGCATGTGCCTCACTGCTAAAAGCAAAGGGAAAAACCTCAAGTCTCTCTTTTTCACTGCATGTTCTGGTCATATGGACACAATCTGAGAGAGAGAGAAAGACTTCCTGAAAAGTACCCTTGGTAAGAGCTACTAAGGCTTTAACAGGCATGCACCTCCCCCAAACCTAGTTGGAAATATTCAACAGAATCCAACTTCAGGCTTTTTAAGACTATTATTTCTCAGCATGCATGAAATGGAACAATAATGACTAGGCAATAGTGCCAGGGGAAACAATTTCTACATGTAGACTTCCACAGTGTCAACATCTGTCTCTGATCTGGTCAGTTAGACTTCCTGGTGGAAAGAAACAGATACTGGCAAAGTATGAATCATCTCACCCTTGAGTAGACATCAAAAATCTGTTTGACACTTATGCTCTAAAATTACTTACTTTTCTTTTGTGAGTACAAAGGCAAAGTGGAGAAACTGTATCAAAGGGAGGTATCTTTGCTATTGATGTCTAAAGTTGTGCTGTGGATATCTCCTCAGCGAGAGAGGATCTTCTCCAGGACTTTGCCTATGAGTCAGAATGCCTAATACTAAAGATGTTGGATGTTAAAAGGCACACATATTTAATATAGCTATTGACTTTTAACTCTCTAAGAAAGAAAATCATGTGAACCCAGATATTTGACTGGGTTTTTTTTTGTGTTATGTACATCTCTACAGTTGTGGATTCAGGAGTCCAGCAAGACACTGCCTTCACATCAAAGTCTAGCTATCTGAGCTTGGAGCTGAATCCCATTCAGTAGGTTTAGCTCAGTTTCCTGGATATCCACACAGAACTCATAGATATGACATAGGAACTATAGGAGATACCAATCTTATCGGGCAGTTGGAGGCCAAGCAGGATCCAGGGTGATGTCCCATATATCCTGCTCTATCTGTTCTCACTACTTTGTCTTGCCTTGCTTTAGACCTTTCATGCTGTAACAGCTCTGCTGAGGTCATATTTATTGCTCTACAGTGTCACGTAGTAGATGATTTTAAGCACCCTATATTTCTCTGGAAGCCTTGCCCACGTGAGAAAACCTCAGAACAGAAAAGAAAGTCTCACTGTCATGAAATCACATAATCAGACCAAGGAGGAAAAGCTTCATTTGTTGAGCTTTGTAGGTACATTGACTGAAGGTGGAAACTATGAGGATTACCTTTGGCATTTGGATCCTGTACTTTGTCTTGTAAGAAGGCTTCATAGGACTTCAAAGCAGCTGTAGAATCACAGCTTGCATGTGTCTATAGATGTTGAGGACACGAAGGGGTAAGTACAGCAGCTTCAACCACAGTGCATCACCTGTTCCACCTATATCTTCTCAAACCAATCACTCTCTGTGGAAATTCTACAAAGAGACCTGGTTGCATCCTGACCCTTCTGTAATATTGGGATTTAGATACTCCTGCCTTCATAGCAGGATAATAGTTGCCATGCTTTCCTCACAATCTCATCTCTAGCACTATTTTGCCAAAGTAGATGAGAGGAATTTTCAACCTTTTTTTTTTTTTTTTTTTTTTTTTGATCTGTGGGAGCCTTCCCATAAGTAAGATAAAAACCCTTCAGGAGCTTTGTGAGTGTATATTGCTCTATACAAATAATTAACTGACTTTCCTTAATTATCTCCCATGGACGCTTCAGAAGCAGTCTGTGGGCTCTGAAGTCTCCATGGACCACAGGCTGAAACCTTGCACTATAAGCAGTTGTTTCTGAAGCACTGTTGAAGAGCAATTCAAAAAACAGCAGGGCAGATAAAGGCAATGTGATGAGCAAGGTTTGCATTTCTTGTATTGCCACTCTTTACTAAAGTCACTCTGAACATATATATTCTTTTGCTATACCTCTGAAAAGAATAGACTGGAAAGAGCAGAGGTTTAGGAGTTGTGTTAGACACATGAAACCACTCGAGCTGACACAGCCTGTGTATTTTCTACCATGGGAATGTTGATTTCCTGCAGGACAAGAACTGAGTGAGTGTCCCACGTCTTTGACTGGAAACAGTGGCAATGCAGCTTCTCTTGCAAAAGCATAACCAGAAAAGGAGAAGATTGAGATCATGCCTACCTTTAGATCTGACTGGATGAAAGCTGCTCCAAAACCCCCAAAAAACCAACCAACAAGTCTTAAGCACTTTCAAGAGCTGCAAATCTTTCTCTTAGTTTTTATTGTTATTTTATTTCCTGGGTACTTGGCATGCTGCTTGCAGTTAATTTTCCTGCTGCTCTCCATGGATTTCCATATGTCTGTACTTAGTTTGCATTGTTTTTGGTGGTTAAATTGAGATTAGAGCTGAAACATATGCAGCTTAATGGCATGATTATTTTTAGGGCTTATCTTTCAGCTGTATAATCAAGCTGTGGACTTTATCTGAAACAAAGCTGTTCACATTTATGAAGGGAGAAAGGAACTGGAGGCAAGATTAGTATGACAAGGAGCACGAGTGAGTCAGGAATTGTTTTAATTCAAAATTGAGGAAAAGTTTTCTAACTGCCAGAAGGATAAAGTTTTGCAATAACTTTCCTGTGAGAACAGAAGGTGAGTAAAAGAAAAACCTACTGATTTTTAAAAGCAGAGTTGATCGGTTTAGGAGTGGGAGTAAGATGCTGTGAAAACAATGGCCATTACAGTTTCCTGTAGATTAAGTGTCCTTGTGGCACTGTGCAGTTCAGGAACACCTAAGAATCAGAGACTAACAGCCCTCTCCCTGCTAAATGTGTTTCGTTCTTGCTCCTTTTGGCTTTGCATGTTTTTGCTGATTCATTTTTTCCCATGAGATTTAGGGGAAAAAACAAACTTGAATCTTTAAGATAACCAGAGAACCTGCATATCCCTTGACAGACAAACACAGAAGCTATCATGCTATGCAGATGCAGAATTTCATTCATCATTCATGTGGCAATATTATCAAAAGCCACAACTTCACAAATGGTGTGGACAAGGCAAACTATGGCAACTAATCCTTTCATCAGTGAAGAGTGAGGTTTTGAGCAGGACTCTTAACAAACAATGTGTTGTGTCCAGTTCTGGTCCCCACAGTTCAAGAAAGTTGCAACCAGACAGGAAAGGATCAAGAGGAGGGCTATGGAGATGATCAAAGGGATGGACAACCTGCTTAGTGAGGAAAGACTGAAGAAGTTATGTCTATGTTAAGTCTCAGGGTGGACTTTATCACAGTATTACAGTTCTAGAAGGGTAGCTACAAAGATGATGAAGGTTGTTTCTTCACAAGGCCCCACACAGAGAAGATAAGGGGAATAGGTACAATTTGCACCAGGACAGGTTTCATCTCGATATAAGAAGTAAATTTTTTCCAGTGATAAAAATCAATCACTGGAAACAACCTCCCCAAGGTCATGTTAGAGTCCCCACCACAGGAGGTTTTCAAGACATGGCACCACAGAGTGCAAGACAGTCTCATGTAGTTTCCCTTTCTCATTAAAGGCTGGACCAGGTCCCTTCTCACCTGGGTTGTTGATTCTATGAACTGCTCTCCATTCCCTTCTGGAAGGTATCTCACACTCGCCATTGACAATGAAGAGAATCTGGGGAGAATCACCTTTGCAAATGTCATCTCAGATTATGAGCACAGACAATTCCTCCTGCCCACTCCTGGTTATTATTTAGCCTTGTAGTTGCAAGACACAGTTTTTCAGTTGCAAGGATGGACAGCTGCTGAAAATGAGGGGTCAGACACCAGTTCACTCCAGACTCACTTGCCTTCCTCTTTCTGCCTTTTCCCACCACTTCATTTTAGCACCTGGTTTTCAAATGCAAACAGTTAAACGAGGCAGAGGAACTTGTATAGTTTCTCTCTACGGAACAAAAACTCCCACAACTAGGCATTAAAGTTTCATTATCTGGGCTCTGAGTGCCAGATATACAAAATGTAGGTTGAAGGTAAAAGGAGCTGAGGTTACTGTGCACAAACGAAACAAGCCTTGTCCGTTAAAATACTGGTTGTAGTTTTCCTCTTAGGATGTTAATTGCCCTGTAGCACTGGCACTCCACATCAAAAAGTCAATAATCAAACAATGGTTAGATACGGTAAACAGTCACAAAAAGCTGCAGCACAGAAAGGTTTTGTATATTTACAAAAGCAAAACAAGAGAATTAGGCAAGAAATACATTATGAACATGGTAGGAAAAACATAGCTCAAGGAGCACTGCACACTTGCTTGTCTTTAGGGATTGTTTTTAATAAGATACATCTTTCTGGCTTCAAAATATATTTCACAGTGAAAAAAATACCAAACAGAGCACTGTAACACTGGGTTGATATTTACAGACATGTATAGAAGCAAACCACCTGTTAGTTTCTTCCCTTCTGAAAGAAATGGCAATGACAGCCACTGTGAATGGTGGCTGAGCACGTCCACCATCTTCAGCTGACATTCAACGTCAAGATCTCTAGAGAGCTAATCTGTGCGACGGCAGCAGAGTCTGGTTTAGGTAACTGTATACACCTGAAGCGTGATCGTCCCAGGAACACTGAGAAAGTTCATGTGACTAAGGAAAGCCACATTTGTAAGTGTGTCAACACTTCCAATTAAAAAAAAAAAACCCCAACAAACAAAACACAAACCCCAAAGAACAAAACCCAATCAGGATAAAAGTAGGTTGCTTGTATAACGTATTCTATATTAAATATGCCAAGAGATATCTTTTCTTCTAGTAAATTCAGTGCTGGTGAAAGGTACCAAAGATTTCCATTTGTCCACTGAACAAGAAACAGAGGGACTACAAAAGCAGAATTTCCCTCCATCTTGTCTTGCTTCTGAACACTGGATTTAGGAACTTAAAGGGCAAAGACCCAATTTTCCTGGCTATTCAGTCATTGATCTCTCTTGCTAAGAACACCAAAATATAGTAGTAATAATAATGTGTTGAGCAAATCCCAAGCCAAAGCGAAGTGGTTTTGTTTTAATGATATCAACAGGTTTCTGTAGTGGTTTTAACTGAGGGCCTGGTCTCCAGTGTGCAAGATTGGAGGGTGGTTTTGGTGATGTGGACATTTGCCCACGAGGCACTGGTCTGAGATCCACCATCTCAAATTGCAGAGCACTGTAGGGTACCCAGGAAAACAACAAAATGCAAAAGCAAGCTAAGAAGAAGAGAGAGAGAAGAGAGAAGAGAGAAGAGAGAAGAGAGAAGAGAGAAGAGAGAAGAGAGAAGAGAGAAGAGAGAAGAGAGAAGAGAGAAGAGAGAAGAGAGAAGAGAGAAGAGAGAAGAGAGAAGAGAGAAAGAGAGAAGAGAAGAGAAGAGAAGAGAAGAGAAGAGAAGAGAAGAGAAGAGAAGAGAAGAAGAGAAGAGAAGAGAAGAGAAGAGAAGAGAAGAGAAGAGAAGAGAAGAGAAGAGAAGAGAAGAGAAGAGAAGAGAAGAGGCAGTTATTCAATACCTTTGTCTCAAAGGGTCTAATCTATTAATGCTTAAGAAGTGTCCCCTAGTCCTTCATGCAAACTATGCTTTTGGATTTTTCAAAGTAATATTCTTGTAGTATTGTCAATATCTTATCTTGTGAAAGTCCACACTAAAGAAAATACAAACCTATGTTATGTGCTCATCTATGAGTTTCATTTTAAAATGTCTAAGTGTGAATTTACCTGATAGATCTGACCTCTTTTCACCTCCTGTAGCCTTTCCCGTGTAGCTTTTCCTCTTCCTTTCCTCCTCTCTCCTCCTTGCATCCTTGCAAGGCTCCTTGCAGCCCTTCTGGACTGCAAAGTGCATGTTTCCTTGGGAAACGCTCTAAACCAGCTTTTGCCAACATCTCATGAGAGAAGAAGCTCCAAATTAGCAGTGCAAAAATACTTTAGTGACTTTTGTGGAGAGTTTGAGAGAGGGAGGCAAATTCTGCTCTCAGGGAAGCAAACTACTGCTGAAGATTGGAGAAAAACCAAAGAAGAAAAAGGTGCCTGGATCATTTAACTCCCACTTAAGATACTGGAGTATAATGGAAGTGTTTTAAATCTTTTTGCTGGTCTCCTGTGAAAGGGTAGATTTTGCCTGAAGAGGGTGGAAGTGTCTCATAAGATCATGGTCCTGCACAAGGCTCAGTGGTTTGATTTGCTTCTAATAATTTTTACATTCATTTACACTGCTACAGCTGAGAGCAGATTATGCCCCATAAAGCACTATGTAAGTGTTAAGTATTGTACTGAATACTTCTCTCACACCCTTCTGAGACCTTTCCTCTGTCTCCTTTTAAAGAGAAGGAAACTAGCATTGGTTTTAAAAATCTGTTTAAAATGATCCTAATATTTTTAGCCTAAACTAACACAACCCAGAGAAATTAAAAGCTCACTCTCAGCTGATGCTAAAAATTCTGAGGCTTCCTTTCATTTTTTCCTTCTTCTTTCATTTCTTTTTAAGTTCATGATCATGTCAAGTAACACCAAAGAATGAGCCTGGATTTGGAATTTCCTGGTTAGTATTAGTTTCACATTTAAAATGTCATTTTTGTGGCTTTTTTTTTTTTTTTGGTTGTTTTTGTTTTTTTTTTTTTTTTTTTTTTTAATATATGCACACAAATACATACATATATATATCTATTTTATATATATATATATATATATATAAGTTCATAAATCCAAAATGAAGTGAGCACTAGGATGGTCCTCAAAGCCTTTACACACGGTATAAAGACTTCTAAGGCTTGACATCATTGACATTTGACTGAAGTAGGTATGTGCCAGTAGTGGCTTCAACTACAAGGCAAAGACTGAAAGAAGGTTTTAGCTCCTCTCCAAGAAAAGCAGTGAGACCACTGGTGGCTAAACAAACAGAATATCCAAAGAGAGAGAAAACTGCCAGGTGTGGGAAGTCATCCAAAGTCTTCCTCTTTTCCTTCCATACCATCTTAATGTTCAGTTTAGCTGCTCACCAAATGCAGACGGCTTTTACCTCCCGTGATGGTCGTGCCAGATCCTTCTCACGCCTCTTGCTCTGACCAGGAAGAGTCAACATACAGAAGACAACCAGGCTGCAAAGGCACCACACTCTGTGTGACAGCACTGCCTGAAAACATGCCATGTGGGAACACAGATGCAGAGGGTTCAAAATTATCTGAAGGGAAAGCCCATCCTTGGAACTGACCTTTGTTCTTAGGATGGGAGGGAGGGGACAGGTTCTTTTTAGTTTTCAAATCCAATTAATCAATCAATCAGTCAATGATAAAAATATAGATATATCTCCACTGCATGGCTCTTTTAGAAAATTCACATTTTAGCTAGAACATAAAGCATTCTCTGAAGTCTCTGGGTATACAAAAAGACAGCTGATCCCATCTGTCTTGCCTGGAGTCCCCATACAGAATGATGCAGCTTCACGTTGGCACAGCACTTCAATTCCACTGGGAACTTCTTACTAAAGCCAGCCATAGACTTGACTTTCTGGAGTTCTTCCTGCACTGGCTGGTTTGATTAATCCAAGCATGTTAGCTCCATCCTAAGACTCAAAAGAGAAACACTGCAGAAATTCACATGCCAGCAGACAGGGACAGGCTAACATATGCTTGACAAGGAAAGGGGAAGAAAAAAGGCAAATCCAAACCAAAATGGAAACCAGTTTGAAAAATCATGATGTCACATCCATTCACAGATTAGAACCAGTTTGGCAACCGAGGATCACAACTGCACAGCAATCACTTGTTACTTTTGACTGACAACGGATTACTTGCAGAGGCTCTGAAATGTAAATCAGTGAGTGGGTGAGCTTGGTCTGGCTTTATCTTTTAAACACTTTTCCATTAATGGCCTTGAGTACAGTTGGGTATTTACAGTGATCGTTAAAAAGATAAATATATACACATTTCCTTTCCTTTTTCATCTCTACAAACATTAAGGGAGAGGGAGAGGAGAGGGAGAGGAGAGGGAGAGGAGGGGAGGGGAGGGGAGGGGAGGGGAGAGGAGAGGAGAGGAGAGGAGAGGAGAGGAGAGGAGAGGAGAGGAGAGGAGAGGAGAGGAGAGGAGAGGAGAGGAGAGGAGAGGAGAGGAGAGGAGAGGAGAGGAGAGGAGAGGAGAGGAGAGGAGAGGAGAGGAGAGGAGAGAGAGGAGAGGAGAGGAGAGGAGAGGAGAGGAGAGGAGAGGAGAGGAGAGGAGAGGAGAGGAGAGGAGAGGAGAGGAGAGGAGAGGAGAGGAGAGGAGAGGAGAGGAGAGGAGAGGAGAGGAGAGGAGAGGAGAGGAGAGGAGAGGAGAGGAGAGGAGAGGAGAGGAGAGGAGGAGAGGAGAGGAGAGGAGAGGAGAGGAGAGGAGAGGAGAGGAGAGGAGAGGAGAGGAGAGGAGAGGAGAGGAGAGGAGAGGAGAGGAGAGGAGAGGAGAGGAGAGGAGAGAGGGGAGGAGAGGAGAGGGGAGGAGAGGAGAGGGGAGGGAGGAGAGGAGAGGGGAGGAGAGGAGAGGGGAGGAAGGGGAAAAGCTACACCTCCACCAGAACTATGATTTATTTTTCTTCTTTTTGAAGGGAGGATTTTTGGTTTGCTCGTGGGTGGATGGGTTTCCCTTAGCTGCTCATGTTGCCAGGTTCTCCGCATTTATGCTGGACATCCGAATCTGAGAGCTGCTCTTGCTCAGAATGGAGAGTTGTGTCCCCCGTTCACTCCGCTGCTCGCTAGAGAGGGATGACGGTGTTTGAAATCCACAGCAAAATACCGGTTGACTTTCCAGCTCCTCCATTTTCTCTTTATTTCTGATTGCACCTTTAGGGAGAAACTTCAAAAGGTCATTTTTTATGTACTTAGCCGCTCGAGGACAAGCTGACAAATTATCAAGAGTAGAAAAAAAAATAATGCCAGAATTTGACAGAAATCTTTCTTTTTTTAGAACTATTCTTAGATTCTTCCACTTCAGCAGAATCCAAAGGGACTTCTCCGTGTCTGAAAGAGACAACGGCCTGGGGTCTGTGTCTCTGATGACAGCTAATTAAGGATCAGCCCAGGGGTGGATAGAAGACCTGTTCACCACTAACTCCAACGTGGCTCTTGAGCTAGCTTCTCAGAAAAAATGCTTCAATGTTTTCATCAACATCCAGCATCAAATTCATAAGAAGAAGTCAAAGAATCATCAACCAGAAGGTACTAGACAGTAATGGAATAATCCCTCTGCACAGGCAGCTTGTCCCCCACCTGCCATGAATGGATTCACATCTAGAGAAACCTTTGCCTCCTGCTTTCAGATCATGTCTAAACAGCTGATAGCCCTTAGTTGATACACATCTCATTTTCCCTGAGAGTTTTTTCCCTATAGCAGATCACTAAAACTAAATCAACCCCTGGTCAGAAATTTAGTTAAAAAATAAGCAAACAATTCTTATAGTTTTCCTACTTTTCATTCATCACTGGTTTCCTGGTGATGCTACAAAAAGGAAGCAGGGACTGCTGAGAGTGGATGATTCTGCGAGAGACTCTGAGGCACCCAGCATGCTTGATATACAATCAAGTGAACTTTACTGCTTGCTAGGAGCAAAGATCTAGGATGTCACAGAAAGATTGATCAATTAGCAGAAAACACAGGCTGTGATTCTCCACTTTGTTTCCACGTGGGCCCCAATGAAATAGTAAAGAAAAGCCTGGTCAAAATCAAGCAGGAATTCAGAGCCCCAGAGACATAAATGAAAACACAGGTGCCCTAAAGATCTTCTGCCTTGCCACTTTGGACAGAAGTGCAGGAAATAGTCCATACACTGTGCAGATTGTACCTGGCTTCATAGCTGGTGTCCCTGTGAGGCTCTTTTCTACATAGGACATTCCTCAATCACAAAATCACAGAATCACAGAATGTTAGGGGCTGGAAGGACCTCGGGAGATCATCCAGTCCAATCCCCTGCCAGAGCAGGATCACCTATTCTACTGGAACTCATCCAGGTGGGTCTTGAAAATCAATGAATATGGCCTATTGGTAAGAGATAGAATACACCTACCTAGAAGAGGCAGGAGAATCTTCACTAGCAGATTGACTGGAACAGTGAATTGTTCTATATACTAATGAACTGGGATGCAGTATCCAAAGCTCTGACATTTGGATATTCATAAGGAGCAGGCTGGATGAGTTCTCCTGTCAGAATTGTGAGGAATGTTTATATAGCCCTCGGCAAAGGCAAGAATCCTATGTCCAGTCACCTCAAGTTTACCTGAACTCTGGACAACCATTAGGAGAAGCTGGAGCTCCAGTTAGAGAGCTGTGATATTGGAGAAAACACAGAAACTTGGTGGTAAAACTCACATGACTGAAAGACCACAATGGATGGGTCTTTTGGGAGGAAAGAAAGGGAAGAAGAAGAAAAGTTTCATTTTATGTAAACCAGAATTTTGAGTGTATGGAGATGAGTTATGGAGACCACAAAAGTTCCGCTGAATATCTTTGGATCAGGATTAGAAGAATTGTCACCAGCAGGGATCTTTTGTTAGATATTTGCAACCAACCTCACAGTCAGGATTTCAAGGCTGACAAAACCTTACTTCAGGTAGTTAAGGAAGTCTCAGGCCAATAGAACCTGGTTCTCATGGGAGACAAATTACTCAGAAACTTATCGGGAAAACAACACAGTGATACACAAGTCCTTCATCAGTTTCCTGGAGTGTATTGCTGGACACGACAACTAGGAACAGCTCATTGCTGTTCACCTGAAAGAATCACAGAATCACAGAATTGTTAGGGCAGGAAAAAACCTCAAGGATCACCCAGTTCCAAACCCCTGTCATGGTGAGCCACATCCAGCCTGGTCTTAAAAACCTCCAAGGATGAGGCTTTCACCACCTCCCTGGGCAACCTGTGCCAGTGTCTCACCACCCTCATGGGGAAGAATTTCTTCCTAACATCCAATCTGAATCTACCCATTTCTATTTTTTTCTATTCCCCCTAGTCCTATCATTACCCTAAAAGTCCCTCACCTGGCCCATTTCCCCCTTTTCCCCTCAAACCCCAGAGCACCTGGGCTCTATTGGAGTCTCCTCCCACCCCAGTTGTGGCCACTTGGCCCCCCCACCCACTCCCCTATTTAATCCCCCTAGGAAAGGCAGAAGCCCCAAGCTGAGCCCATCTGGGCTGAGGATCCTCCTCTCATTGCCGGTGAGTGCCCCTGGTGCACACTGGGTGATGGTGGTGGTGACAACAAAGGCCGGGGGCCTGGTGGCCCCCGGTTGTTAGGGCTATGATTGATGACTTCTCCAATATCCTCCACGGGTGCTGGCTGGGCCTCCTTACTGAAGGATTGTCAAGCCCTGGAACAGGATGCCCAGGATAGTGATAGAGTGTTTAGCCTAGAGTGATAGACATTTAAAATGTGTTGATGTGGTGCTAAGGAGCTAAATTATCTGTGAATCTAAAGAGGATCTGTGAAACTACAGACCAGTTAGTTTCACTTCAGTCTCTCCAAAAATAATGGAATGAGACCCCCTAGGAACTATCACAAACCACAATGAGGAAGGTGATTGGGAAAAGCCAGGGAGAATTTACCAAAGGCAAAGCATATCACACTAACCCTTCAGCTTCCACAAAGAAATAACATCTTCTGTTGACACGAAAGAGTAGTGGATGTTTGATGCACAGCTTTCTCTTAGGAAAGCTGACAAGAGATATATTGGTTGTACAGGCTTCAAGATGGGTAGGAAACTGTTGAATAGCCTACACTCAGAGGCTGTGAACAATGATTTCTACTCTAGCAGCCTGCCCCTAATGAAGTCCTCCAGAAGTCAACGCTGAACCCCACACCAGTCAGCATCTTCATAAATGACCTGGATGATGAGACTGAAAACACCCTCACCAAGCTGGCTGATGACACCAGTCTGGATGTGAGGTGGACATGTCAGAAAGGAAAGCCACCTTGCAGAGGAGAACTGAACAAGCTAGAAGAGTGAGTTGGCAAGAGCTGTATGAAGCTGTATTGAAGACAAGGTCAAAGTCATGCACCTGGGAAGACATAACCAGAAATCAGTACAGTGCCTGCCTCAGTTAGGGAGCATGAATCTGACCTCTCATCTCTGGTAAGGCCAATGTTTTGGTTTCATAAAGACATCGCACATCTTCTTCCTCTCACTGAGACACTGAGATTCAGCCTAAGGTGTTAGGGAACATGGTAGATGATGAGTTACAGTGAAAGTTTAGAACCGCACTTACTCCCACAACGAAATGGGATGGGGATGATGCATAGGAGAGGTTAAATATCGAAGGTCTTACCTCCCCATTCAAGAAACAATAGAGAACAGCAACAACAAATCCCTAGGTAAAGGGAGAAAAAAGAAAAAAACAAACACAAAAGTAATTCAAATCTTTAAGCAAAGGCCAGAAAACAGCTGGAGTTCAAACACACCCCAAAATCTTAGTACACCAAACATGCAAAACCCGAATAACCGCACCGCCGGAGAACTGTGCATACAAAGCAGTTACAGTGCATAGAGTTTTGGTTGGAACAAAAGCAGAATTCAGTGTATAATCACCTGGAAAGATCCCAGTCCCAATTCAAACACTAGTCTCTCCCGCTTACTGACATTTTCAGGGGAAAAAGCAAACACCGTGTAGTGAATTCCAAACAGGGGGATAAGCAGCAGCGTAGAGCGGGCCAGCCTCCTGTTACAACAGAGTGAAAGAACTTTAATGCAGCCTTGTAATAAACAACTTGCCCCTTAATTAAAGAAGGAAAACACAGAAAATATTTGGTTGCCTGCCTTGGGGGGAATTTACACACCGTATAATTATACAAACAAGGGTACAACGTTCCCATTTGTTCCCCAACAGTGATTTCACGCAGGCTGTGGTTTGCTCCCACTTCTTCACGTTGCTGCAGCAATAGCACATTAGTAATGCTTAATACTCTGCACTGGTATTTTAATTTGCATTATTATAAGCAGGGATTCTTTTCTACCATGCCAGGCATGAGGAGGGTAGTCTCACTAAGGGATTCAGGCTGCTACCATGACACAATAAGAAACCCCTTCACCCATCTGCTTAATCCCAGTGGAGTATCTGAAATCCTCTGTGTGTGTGATTTTATTTCTACTTAGCAAAACCAGCATTCCAAAACAGCAATTAAAAACCAGCAAAAATAAGTGGGCAAAACTAATTAACACCTGTGGGCTCTTATGACTCCCCCTTAAGGTCTTGACTTTTGGCCTCTCCTTTTTTACTGTTGGAAACCTAAGTGGAATTTTATTGCATAACTAGTTTCCATTGCATCTGAAAAAAAGAGGTTTTAGAGGGAAATCAGACTCTGTAGGTACCAACTAAAAGGCCTGGAACCAAATTTGTGTTATCTGCAAGCATTTAGCTGAGCATGGATGACATTCTCCCTAAGTGAGGGTTCAGCCTGGATTTATGCATGTCAGTGTCAGTTGCTGACTGAGAAGTGAGAAAGCCCCAAGAAAAAACAAACCTTGATCTGAAAACAAGGTGGCAAATGCTGTGTTCTAAACAAAGTGGCCTGAAGTAATCTTCAGGACATTATCAAAGGGGAGAAATCATGATTTATTTTCCTTCAAGCAAGTTAAGGAGATAGATGGAGTAAAAAGGAAGCTAAAGAGCCATGAAGATTTTCAGAAGAGCTGCCTGCTCTTTGTAATTCAAATGCTCCCTCTAGTTACATTTATATGGTGTATTACAGACATGTTTGCTAGGCACATGCTCGACAACATCCCTCAAATACTGTTTGTCTTACTGAAAGTGAAGACTTAATTCATACATCACCAAGAACTCAGAACACATGCTGCTACATCCAATACTAAACTGGAAATGGGACATCAGTTTATGGCCCTCAACCAGACTTTGTGCGCTGGTGGTGATAAAAACTTTATAAGGCTTGACTTGAAACTGTACTAATGACACGATTCACGGGTCTGATGCACATCAAACCTTGATGAAAGATCCACAAATCAGTTCTTGGGAATTATCAAGTCAGACATTAACCTGGAGCTTTTTAACAAGAGAGGAACAGCCTTGGAACAAGTTGATGGAAAGCATGCACAGCCTCCAAATGTGGTGATCTCAAGTGAAAAATAAACAAACAAAACAACCCAGACTCCACAGAAGTGATCCTGTGTAATAGTCTAAAAGACCTTTCAAGGCCTCTTCTACTCCTTTCTCTATGGACATCTCATCAGGTTAAAGGAAAGGGACAGAAACGTTAAAAAAAAATCATAGAATAATACTATTTCCCTGGACTAAAAAGAATGTAAAGAGCATGAGGGTCTTAAAATAGTCATGGAATAAAAAAATCCATCAAATTAAGGCAGTGAATTTGACAAAGACGTATTGTCTCTCAAAATCTGTTACCCTTTGTATTCAAAATTAATGACAGCAAGAGCAGGATAAATGTTATTTTGATTAAAAAGCCTGCAAAGAATCATCTATTAGTATGCTCTATCTCAATGGAGTCATAGGAGGCTAATTTGGGGAAAGATGCAGAGGAAGACCTTTTCCATTGTTTGCTTGCTGGTATTAATTATATCTGATTAATCACACAGTTAGTAGGCTGGTGAAATATATTGCCATCATACTATCTGAGATGCTGCCTTCAGTTTTGTCATAAAAGTCAGGATGAAAATGCATGAAATGTAAGAAATAACACACTGTGAAGTTTTATAGATTGCTAAGATCTATAAAGAGGAAAATAAGACTTTCATGGTTAGAAAAAGCTTGAGAGATAATAATGACTGTGTGGATGATGATGAATTGTGTTTTTCAAGAACAGCAGGGAGAAAGAAGACTTAAAGCAATACCTGTGAGACATGGAAGTTGATGTGTAATGGTGAAATGAAGGTGTTAAAGGGTGCAGCAAAATTCTCAGAAGTATAGCAGCCAGAGATATTCATCCTCTTTTCTTCCCACACTCCTTCAGACAAGCAAGACTCTTAGGGGACAAATCCAAAAGTTTTGAGGACAGACAATAATCATAGAATCAATAAGGTTGGAAAAGACCTCAAAGATCATCAAGTGTAACCTGTCACCCAAGACCTCATGACTACTAAACCATGGCACCAAGTGCCACATGCAGTCCCCTCTTGAACACCTCCAGGGATGGTGACTTCACCACCTCCCTGGGCAGCACATTCCAACGGCTAACAACTCTCTCTGTGAAGAACTTTCTTCTCACCTCAAGCCTAAATCACTCATTTGGGATAAACTGGCTGTTTAGAAGAGACATTTCTCCAAAAAGCCTAGCAAAAGCCTTGATGACATTTCAACATGTGGAGGAATTTCTTAAGGTTACTTGCAGAAAATGAAAGCAAGTTGTATTTAAATTCTTGTGGACGCTGACACTCAGCGTTTCAGATGCTATTTTCCTAAAAATTAGTTCAAACAAAAGATTCTCCCCAAGAGCATGACTATGAATGTGGCCTTTCCATGAAGTGTTAGCACAGAAATGGCACAAACAATGGTGTCCTCTATCTTTCCTCACTCTTCTTTTGAATTATGGAGAGGCATCTCTGCAGTAAAAGGATCAGAAAGTAGGAAGGTTGTCTGACTTTGACCAATTGCTGAAGGAACCATAGTGTTATTTTCCCATTGCACTTTCACTCTGACTCAGGAGACTGCTGAAGTGTCTGTGGCTATTACATAGGAGATAACTGGGCATAAATGGGAAATGAAAATACATATCACATTGCATTGCCAAGTAGAATTTCCATCGATTTCTACCAAATGGTCCAGCGTGCTCCTACTCTGCATGTTAAAACAGGTTTCTAGGAGACAAATTAAGGTGTGAGCTACACAAATGAAGCAACTGTACATCAGATGAAATAAATAAATGGTGCTTTAAATGCTTTCTTTCTTGGTAGCAAACATAGCAAAATATGCCGCTAGAAGTCACACAACAACTCTTTATTTTTTGTTTTCCTTGATGGTGTTGAAGATGGCTAATAAGTATTAGTAAATCAGGAAAAAGCTGGACTGCTGGACCTGCGTGGCAGGGCATCTTTGAGAGTGATCAGCACTCATGAGCCTGCTGGGAAACTCAGGGGGAAGCTCATCTGGAAACATAGTGTATGATTTCTGAAAGGTGTATCACATCTAAACAACCCCTGCAGGCTGCTTCTGCAAGTAACAGAGGGTGAGGTGCATTATGAGAGCGATTAATTCACCTCTCTAGACTGAATGGTATTTATTCACTTTTGGGATGCCACACTCTCCATAGGCAAATCTTTGGCAATGACTTCTACTAGACATGTTATTTTGATAGTAGCTTAACCTTAGCTTTTTCTCACCCCTGGGTACATACAACTTCACTTAGTTCAATGCACGAAAGATGTTTTACACCAGCTGAGAGTTACATTACTCAACCCCTCTCTGCCCCTGCTCTTCTAGCAAACCTTCAGGTGAAACATTTACCCTCAACATGACCAGCACTCACCACTTTTCAGTATAATAAAGAGCAGCTATTAATAGTTTCCATACAGACACTCCCCAAAACCATAAATAGCATCAGCCACCATTACAAAAATGGACGTTAAAAAAAAAGAACAACCAAGCAAAAAACCCAAACCAAGGCAGCCTTAAGATCCCTGATTGTGGTGCATCAGCGAAAGCACAGAACAACAATTTCAAAAAGATAAAAATAATAATTCTACATGCAACAAGAACCAAAGGAAAAGCTTCTCTCTGGTTACTGCCCCTCTGCTAATATCCATTCATTTACTTGCAACATGCGTCATACAAACACAGTAATGTCACGGGGTTGCGTACACTTACAGGGTAATGGTTGATAGTTCTGACATCTTGCAAGAGTGCTGGTTAGCCCTCTTAGGCTTACAGTAGCATTTCTGAACGCAGCTGCTAAATATGACAAGATTAGCAATTTTTTCAGCATATTGTGTACAGGCCAAGGTAGGTCACTTTCAACACATTTCATGAGACACATCACAGAGATGGAAAGCAGGCACGACAGACTGAAATCGCAGCACAAGCCAGCTGCCTGGCTGAAGCAGAAAAGTCAACAAAAAGAGTTGAAGTGAGCTGGCTGCCACTGGCAATTGTGATGTGTTGGCTTACAGACAAACCCAGGATGGAACAGTCTGGTGGCAGGCAGGCAGCGTTACGCATCCGAAATACACACGACCTTTGCAGTCTGGTATTGTACAGAGGGGAACAGAACAGGAGATTAAATGAAAGTCGACTGCACGCTTGCAGAGAACAATTAGGGAGGAACAGAAACTAGTAGGATGGAGATTAATCTAAGATGAAGTTGTATTGTATGTTCCTCGTTTTCTTGTATACCCACCCAGGGTAGTGTGGATCCCTTCCTTTTAGTGAAGAGAACTAAGGACACCAAAGCATTTTATTCTTCTTTTCACTCAGGTTCCTTCATGCATGAGGAGGGAGTTCAGTATGGAAACTCCAGAGGCACTGTTTAATTTTTGTCACACATGACAGGTGTGGTCATAAAAGCACCAAACCTATATATCAGGGACCAGGACTGTGACCTCTAAATGTTGTATGCTAAAAGAGCTGCTATGGAGAATGGGATATTTACATTTGCAATTAGCCAGGGAGAGGTTAATTTAAATCAGCTCACAAGAAGGGTAATCAGAAACAACATGGGAAGGTACTTTGAGGGATCCTGTAAGAGACATTGAGCCATTACAATGGGCTGGAAAACATGAGTATTGAATATAGTAATTTCTGTTTGACTTTGAAGGGGATATTTTTTTTTTCACTTGTGTGTGATGTGTGGTTATTTTGGTGGGATCCCCTTCAGGGAAGGACAGCTATCTACAGTATAGCTATCTAACAGGACATCCATGGTCCCTTGAAAATCTTGAGAGAGAATAAGTAGTGAGAGAGAAATGGAAACTTCCTGATCATAGTATATCTGACCCATTTCATGTGTCTGTTTTAGGAGGTGATAAACAGCACACCAAACACCACTGACTATGCTAACTAAAGCTCCTATAAAAGATAAATCAAAGATTTTTTTAAAGCAAAGCCTACCAGGCAAAACTCTATTCCAACAAATCACTCTGTTTCTATGGCTCTGCTAACATGCAGTCTCAGATTTGTGTTCTCATAACCATAGGTGGAAGAGGCAGTTTATAAGCTGAACAGTAAAACAGAATAAATTGAAACCAGATCAAATTTCTCCCTGCTGTTAATTCCTTTAAGCCAATCCCGTTTGGTAGACTTCTGTTTCATTTTGAGTAATCAGAGCTTGACAGCTGCATTGTTATTAGAGATTACAGCATAAGAAGTGGAAAGAATGCAGTATTGTGTCGTGCACACACACAGCAAGCAGAAATAGTAATCTCATTTCAACTTGCAAACCAAATCGCACTTCTTGGACGACGTTAAGGAAGTAAATACCAGTGACTGTTCCTTTCATTGTATCAGTTCCATGATAAGGTGTTGCACTGCCTCTGTGGGGTTTTTTTTTTAGCTAAGACTGGTAAAAAAGGAGGAGGGAAGTTTTAGAGATATTTATTATTATGATGATGATGACTGAGACTCTCCTAAGTGATGATGGATTTTGAGTGCCTCGCTCATCTTTCTGACCACCTGATTCGAGACACGTTTTCTTTGACCAGTTTTTACCACAAGAGGGCTGCGGAGCACGTGTTGAACACGGATGCCTATGAAGGCATTTTAAGCTACACAACCAGAAAATGAAATACCTAAAAAAAAATAAATCAATAATCACTTTCAAAGTCCTTAGTTGTGATGTTCTATTCTTCAGTGACATGCTTAGTGTTGCCATGGCGATCATAGAATTGTTTAGGTTGGAAGGGACCACTAAAGGGCATCTCATCCAGCTCCCCTGCAGCGAGCAGAGACATCTCTGGACTTGATGATCTCTGAGGTCTTTTCCAGCCTCGTTGATTCTATGATTCTATCTTCAACTAGACCAGGTTGCTCAGAGCCCAGTCCAGCCTGACTTGGAATGTTTCCAGGGATGGGGCACCGACCACATTTCCAGGCAACTTGGGCCAGTGTTTCACCACTCTTATTGTAAACAATTTCTTCCTTATATCTAGTCGAAATCTGTTGGGGTTTTTTGTTGTTTATTTGGTTTGGTTTGGGTTTTGTTTAAAACTATCAATCTTTTTCCTATCAAAACAGACCCTGCTAAAATAATTTTCTATATCATTCTCATAGGACCTCTTTAAATACTGAATGGTCAGCATAAGATCTCCTTGGAGCCTTCTGTTCTCCAGGCTGAGCAGCCCTAATTCTTTCAGCCTGTCCTCACAGGGTTCCAACCCCTTGCTGGGGAAAAAAAAAAAATTATTATAAAAAAATACCTCTCCATGTTTTCTTTATTGCTTATGCCCTGGTTTATTTAGCAGGGACTAATTCCTATTGCAGGATTTCTAGTGAGTATACTACTATGACAGGATTTGATATTTGCTAGAATTATCATAAAGGACAGACTTTATTTGCAAAATACTATCTAAGAATTAACTGCTGCTTCCCACCCAGTAAGGGCACATTTACACATGGATAGAGAGCTTTACTAGCATGTGATACAAAACTTTGCTAGCACTTCTTAGGAAAACTCTCATATTTTTGTGCTGTAAGCATTTGTTTCCTGCCATCTTATTTAATTTACATAGAAGCATCTCTCTAATGTTATACAAGGTTAAATAACCCAATATATTTAGAGTACAGAATTCCTTCCCTTCTTTCCTTTCCCTTCCCTTCTTTCCTTTCCCTTCCCTTCTTTCCTTTCCCTTCCCTTCTTTCCTTTCCCTTCCCTTCTTTCCTTTCCCTTCCTTCTTTCCTTTCCCTTCCCATCTTTCCTTTCCCTTCCCATCTTTCCTTTCCCTTCCCTTCTTTCCTTTCCCTTCCTTCTTTCCTTTCCCTTCCCATCTTTCCTTTCCCTTCCCTTCTTTCCTTTCCCTTCCTTCTTTCCTTTCCCTTCCCTTCTTTCCTTTCCCTTCCTTCTTTCCTTTCCCTTCCCTTCTTTCCTTTCCCTTCCTTCTTTCCTTCCCTTCCCTTCTTTCCTTTCCCTTCCCTTCTTTCCTTTCCTTCCTTCTTTCCTTTCCCTTCCCTTCTTTCCTTTCCCTTCCCTTCTTTCCTTTCCCTTCCCTTCTTTCCTTTCCCTTCCTTCTTTCCTTTCCCTTCCTTCTTTCCTTTCCCTTCCTTCTTTCCTTTCCTTCCTTCTTTCCTTTCCCTTCCCTTCTTTCCTTTCCCTTCCCTTCTTTCCTTTCCCTTCCCTTCTTTCCTTTCCCTTCCTTCTTTCCTTTCCCTTCCTTCTTTCCTTTCCTTCCTTCTTTCCTTTCCCTTCTTTCCCTTCCCTTTCCTTTCCCTTCCCTTCTTTCCTTTCCCTTCCTTCTTTCCTTTCCTTTCCTTCTTTCCTTTCCCTTCCCTTCTTTCCTTTCCCTTCCCTTCCTTCCTTTTTCCTTCTTTCCTTTCCCTTCCTTTCCTTTCCTTCCTTCTTTCCTTTCCTTCCCTTCTTTCCTTTCCTTCCTTCCTTTCCTTTCCCTTCCCTTTCCTTTCCCTTCCCTTTCCTTTCCTTCCCTTCTTTCCTTTCCTTCCCTTCTTTCCCTTCCTTCCCTTCTTTCCTTTCCCTTCCCTTCTTTCCTTTCCCTTCCCTTCTTTCCTTTCCCTTCCTTCTTTCCTTTCCTTCCCTTCTTTCCTTTCCCTTCCTTCCTTCTTTCCTTTCCCTTCCTTCCCTTCTTTCCTTTCCCTTCCTTTCCCTTCCTTTCCCTTCCTTTCCCTTCCTTTCCCTTCCTTTCCCTTCCTTTCCCTTCCTTTCCTTCCTTTCCTTCCTTCCCTTCCTTCCCTTCCTTCCTTCCTTCCTTCCCTTCCTTCCCTTCCTTCCCTTCCTTCCTTCCTTCCCTTCCTTCCTTCCTTCCCTTCCTTCCCTTCCTTCCCTTCCTTCCCTTCCTTCCCTTCCTTCCCTTCCTTCCCTTCCTTCCCTTCCTTCCCTTCCTTCCCTTCCTATTAGTAAACTATAAATATTGGTCAAAAGAAGGGGAGAGAGAAGAGACAGAGGAGACAGGAACCAGAAAGAAATGGAAATAAGAAAATAAATAGCCAAACAAAAAGAAATGAATGAGTTTATGGGTATCAAAACACTACGTGAATTAGGGCAGGGACCCTTAGATCTCCATAGGCACACACAGAATGGAATCGGTCACAACTAACCAATGTGTATCTAAGATGAATCAGAACTAAACTGTCACCTTTAACTCACTCAGTGACGGAAAGAAACAGGCAGCTCAGAGGCTGAGCTGACCTGTGTGACAGAGGTGTCTAAGACATATGGGATGCATTGTCTAACAGAGGTGCCCTGGTCTCCCAGACCATAGACGACGACTGGACTGCTTAGATTGAATACGAGACTTTAGACAGCTAAAGGTAAACAAGCTGAGTCTCACCGCATGTGTCCTGTGCATGGACTGCAGCTGCATCTGGGAGGAAGAGGGAGGGTGCTAGGGTGGAAGGGGAAACAAAAAGTTAAACATTCCCAGGGTTAAAGAAGTGATGTACGACGTGGCTGAAGACCGTTTGGTCAGGCTGAACACTTTGACGTCTGGCAAGTTAACGCAAATGAGCTAACACACAAGTTTTGGGCAAAAATAGATGCAATTCAGTTAAAAAAAAAGATAATAAAAAGTGTAGGTTTCTCAGAGGTGTTTAGGAGAGGTAAAATGAGCATGCTGGTTCAGGGGAATGAAGTTGTGCTCTATTACCAAAGCTGTGTAGTTCATAATGGTCAAGAATCTGGGTCTGGGTCTCTAACAGAATACAGAATAGAATACAAAATTAACCAGGTTGGAAAAGACCTTTGAGATCGAGTCCAACCTATCGCCCAACACCATCTAATCAACTAAACCATGGCACCAAGCACCCCATCCGGTCTCTTCTTAAACACCTCCAATGGTGGTGACTCCACCACCTCCCTGGGCAGCACATTCCAATGGCAAATCACTCTTTCTGTGAAGAACTTCTTCCTAACATCCAGCCTAAACCTCCCCTGGCGCAGCTCACAGGGAGTGGCAGAGTTTGTGGGCTGCCTCTGAATGTGCTGAAGGGGAATTCTTAGGGAAAACACAAAAAAGGCAGAATTTGATGTAGAGAACTTAAAACGGTGCCTCGTCAAGAATCCTTGTACACCCTGCTCAAATAATTTCATGCAACCTCACTGCAAATGCAATTGGCTGTCATGTAGTCATAGGAAAAGGAATGTTGAAACAAATCAATGAAATAAAGCACTGAAAATACAGTAAAAAGTTAACCAAAGTGAGAACAGAAAGATTGTATGGGAGAGAGAGGGAAAAAAAGGAAAAATTAAATCATGCCATCTATTATTTCTGCTACGTGCTACTTACCTACAGCTGATATTTTTATACATCCAGGGACTCCTTTTCCCTTTTCCTTGCTGCTTCTTAGCTAAGGAGTGCCTGAAGCTAGACTTGTTTCCTGGCCAAAACACCAATTAATTTAAAAAATCCCTGGACTTAGAGATCAGATGTTATTGAATTTCTTCTGTGAGCAGAAACCAGACTACACAATTCCATCCTGCCTCCATCCTTCTGTCAGTGACTGTGGGCTCTGATCCACTGGGTGTAAGTAGATTCCTTGACCCTCCTCTCATCCAGACAAAGAGCAAGGTTGGGTTCTTCTCAGGAGCATTGCTCCTGAGTTCCATATTAGCCCCTTTTCAATATTAACATTATAGCTGTATGCCTATTACCTTGTTGCCCCATGCTAGCATTACTGTCAGTGGTGAGAAACAAACCACAAAGTGAGATTGTCTGACCAGTTTGACACATCCTGTTTTGAATGAAAAAAATTTGTACCATGGAGTTTATTCTCTGGACTGGGATCAGTGTTAGTTACAAGATCCTCAAGAGAAGTTCATCCTTCCAGGTAAAAAAACCCTCCTGCACTGTGACAGCTTCATCTTTCTTGTCCCTTCTACACTTCAGGCTATGAACTTGCTCAAAGCACATCCTAATCATTTTTCAGATGTAAACTAAAACCACTGGATGCAAAGCATGCTGGCTGCTGAAGTGAGACACAAAAAATTGATGGCAAAGGGAAGCAGAGACACTGGGTGGGAAAAAAAGTCCTTTTGTAGAGGTAAAAATGTCAATGGAGGCAAATAGTAAATGGAAGATCATGGATGCTGGTTTGTATCAAGCTTTGATGTAAGTTGAAAACATGTTCCAGATCAGAGATGTCAGAAATATTCCCCATTGTGGGTAGTCTTGCAACAATTGCTTCATGATCAGTTGCTTCAACTCCATGTCTACCTTTACACTAAGGAACCAACTCAAGGAAACAAAGGTGCCAAAAAAAGGGAAAGGAAAAAAAAGGGGACAAAGCATGTTCTGAATCTATCCCTTTCAGGATAAGGATGCACCCAAAACAACAAATGAGCAGTGTGGGAGGGAAAGGACAACCAGCCAGAATGGCCTAGTTTGGATACTCTCTGATTGAGATTACTGAAAACCTTTTTTTTTTTTTTTTTTTTTTTTAAATAGAATAGAATTAACCAGGTTGGAAGAGACCTTGGAGATCATTGAGTCCAATCTACCCTCCAACACCATCTAATCAACTAAACCACGGCACCAAGTGCCCCAACCAGTCTCTTCCTAAACACCTCCAGTGATGGTGACTCCACCACCTCCCTGGGCAGCACATCCCAATGGCCAATCTCTCTTTCTATGAAGAACTTCTTCCTAACCTCCAGCCTAAACCTCCCCTGGCACAGCTTGAGACTGAGTCCTCTTGTTCTGGTGCTGGTTGCCTGGGAGAAGAGGCCAACCCCCATCTGGCTACAACCTCCCTTCAGACAGTTGTAGAGAGCAAGGTGGTCTCCCCTGAGCCTCCTCTTCTCCAGGCTAAGCAACCCCAGCTCCCTCAGCCTCTCCTCCCAGGGCTGTGCTTCAACCCCCTCCCCAGCTTTGTTGCCCTTCTCTGGACACCTTCCAGCAACTCAACATCTTTCCTAAACTGAGAGGCCCAGAACTGGATACAGGACTCTCCCAACACATTCTCTTTCTCAGAAAGTAAGATCCCCTGATAAAGGACACAACACTGCACCAAAATCTCTGGGTAATTTGTGAAGATGCATGGCCTTGGGCACTGGATGTTCCCTGCCTTGCTGATCTCCATGACAACTGAAGTTTATCAATACAGATCAGAATTAGATTATTCCCTTTGATGCAATGCAGTGATTTTAGGAACACATCTGAGGTCTGTGCCCTGTTTTCTTTAGGAAGGCTACCTAATTATTATTTTTTATTGCTCTCCAATAAACTTGAAAGTGAGGCAAATGCTACAATGTTATAATTAATTTTGTTAAGTGTTGTAAGTTTCACATTGAAGTAAGGAGGATTTTATCGTGCATATTGCTGAAGTGTTTGTGGTCCTTTAAAAAGCAATGCTGGAACAGTTTAGAATATACATAGAGAGAGCATTTCAGATGTACATGTGTAGGCAAAGATCTACACTTACACAGGTACACAAGCACAAAGGCAAACACCTATTTATAAATTATTTTGGCTTCATCTGTTGTCAGAGCTGTTCCATATCAGTTATGGCAATCCAACCACAATGTTTTAGGTATTGGCTTTGAATGACAAGAGAAAGAGAGAAGAGGAGAGAAGAGAGCAGAAGAGAGAAGAGAGCAGAAGAGAGCAGGGAGGAGGAGAAGAGAAGAGAAGAGAGAAGAAGAGAAGAGAAGAGAAGAGAAGAGAAGAGAAGAGAAGAGAAGAGAAGAGAAGAGAAGAGAAGAGAAGAGAAGAAGAAGAGAAGAGAAAGAAGAAGAGAAGAGAAGAGAAGAGAAGAGAAGAGAAGAGAAGAGAAGAGAAGAGAAGAGAAGAGAAGAGAAGAGAAGAGAAGAGAAGAGAAGAGAAGAGAAGAGAAGAGAAGAGAAGAGAAGAGAAGAGAAGATTAACCAGTTTGGAAAAGACCTTTGAGATCATCAAGTACAAGCTATCATCCAACACTATCTAATCAACTAAACCATGGCTTTAGCTCTAAAATATCCAGTTATGTGCTAGTGACATTTCAGTGGAAATTCAGTAGACACTGTTTAAGGGTTTTGGGGTTTTTTTTTGTACCTAAAGCTCCTGAGAAGCAGGGCTGTTCAGGCTTTGCATTACTGCTCCTTTAAAAAACCCCAAAAGATAAGGGACATTTTCTCATCAAGAGAAAGACACTGATGAATATAACTGCATCGCTCTCTGTCTCTCACCAACCTGCACACCTCCTTGATCTTTCTAGACAAGGACCATCTATTAGTCATTTCTGTTATTTCAAACATACTCTTCCAGTTTGTCACTTGTTCTTGCAACAGATGGTGGGGGAATAGTCTTTGCTGTGCTCAATTAAGGCACAATCTGTGGACAAAGAACTTTGCTCCGTAAGGCTGCCGCAGAGTATGGAGTCAAATGGGAATTTTAAGTTATCGTTACAAAGTTGTTAAGCACTAAACAGGTTTCAAAGTACTCAGCTAGCTCATCAACCACATAAATCAGCGTTGGATCTTTCTGTATCTGTCTGTACATCCACTGAAAGCATAAAACTGCCCCTAAAAATACTTTTTAGCAATGTGCACAAATAGTATTTAAGGACAAAGTCACCATTCCTACTTCAAAAGAGAAAATAACAGCATTCGGCTTCCATCATGCAACTATCACCTGTGTTGGCCATGGCACAAAGGACTTGAACTCTAACAACCTTCTAAGGATTTCCAAATAACAGAAGCAGAGCACTTTTAAACCTTACAATCATCAAAGGTGGGCTTGTAACCACAAGAAACAAGTGATTTCAAAGCCAGATCTTGTCAGAGCTCCAGCAAAGCATTTGTATTTCACTGGAAATCAATGGAATTTCCTTTACAAATAAAGACTTGCTCTTCTGGAATGCCCCTCTGGTGAGTGGCCCATGAAACAGCCAAACCACTTTCAAGGTGGACATAGCTTTAGGTCTGATCCCATCATCACTGTAACAATGGTAAAGGTGATTATTGCATAGAAGGAGAGTGTTTGGGTTGAGAAGCAGCATTTGACAAAGATGTGGATTCATCTTCCTCTACTTGCCACAAGCACTGTTGGAGGGGGAATTTGAGTGGCCCTCTTTCTGCATCTTATCCACAGCTGTTCAATGAGTATAGCAGCTTACAGGAACATTATAAACACACTAAATATTCTGTTCTGTGCTATTTTACAATGGTTGAGGCCACAGTAAATCCATAGATAGATAATCAGAGCACAATAGGGTTTTCAATTACTGTATCTAAGAAGGAATATATCCCTGTTTAACGATGTTCTTTCTAGTTGTGCTACATAGCCTACATGATCTTACATTCCTACAGAGTACACTCAGATTTTTCTCCAATTCCTACCTGGAAAGATTTGGCACAAATAATACCACCCTACCCCCAAAATAATCTGAAACAGAAACCATAACATCCCCAAACCAACATCCAAAATAATTTGAGTTGGGAAGTATAAATGCTAAGTATAGGAGCTGCGAATGAGAGCATTTGCTCTAGAGCATCAAATAAATCCATCAAGAATTAGTGGCAATCAAAATAGCAAATATCTGCTTTCCTAGGACTTCTTAGACATGAGATCTAGGTCCTTGCTGATCATGCTCTGACACCAAATGGTTTACCATTGTGTTTTCTTGTGGTAGAAAAGAATCAGTCCAGGAACATAAGTTCCTTTTGTTTGGTTAGCGAGCATTCCAGGACTCAGCTGCTAGTAGCTGGGGTTGAGAAATCAAAGTACCATGCTAAAGAGCACACCGTTCATCAAACATCTGCCATTTGCTGGTCAAAATTGAGACTTCTGGCATGAAGAACCTGTCAATACTTCTCAATGCTGGCAGTCTGAGCACTTGCAGCAAGACAAAGCAGTAGCAGCACGAATCACTGCATGTCCAGTGGTTTGCAGGTGAACCGCAGAGGAGTGTTGTTTACCAAAACATTTGTGTTACAACATTGCTTCTCCTGCCCTAACCCTCTAGATTGCACCATATGTAAAATCATACCTACCTATGATATATGCCATGTTTCTCCTTTCTTTCCAGCAAGATGCTGAGTGGAGGAATGACGTAGACCTGAATTAGCTACATATATGTGGGGTGTATTTTCTTTTCATTGAGTTTTCAACATGTGATACCAAATTTATGAAGAATCTGTTAAAGCAAAAGCAGAAACAAGCTTCCCCCTCCCAAATTATACTATTCATGATAAAGTGGAAATAAGAGTGAAAAGGGAAAAAAAAAGAAGAATCTTTTTCACTTAAATGTATTTGCCCCTTGAAATGAATAAGCAAAGACTTGATGGAAATGTGTGGGCTTTTTTCATCTTAAAGGCTATTCCAGCATGCACTTACATCATGCATACCTACTTCAATACTCCAGTGGCCTATGGTGGTAGTTGATTTCTGTCTGTAATGACTCTTTCAGCAATGCAACAATGCTCATGAAAAGAACAGCATGGACTGCAGCTTTGTGTAGGCATTTCTGTGACTAGAGGTCTTTTCTTTCCCCCCACCCCTCCTCCTTTTTGTCTGGAGGGTGAACAAACTCTGTCTACAACTTGACCAAAATTCTGACATGGATTTGGCTGGATTTCTGAAGGGTAAAACAGTGAAGCATTGCCAAATCAATTCATTATTTCGTTCCTAAAACTGCAGACAAGGAACTGAGGTATGAAAATCCATGCAAATAACATGGGTCTGATGTGACCCGCTGCGGGCTGAACCAGCCACAGTAGGGCTGTTGATATCATAGAATCACAAAATCATAGAAGCGTTTAGGGTTGGAATGAACCTTAAAGATCATCTAGTTCCCACTCCTGCTCCATGGGGAGGGACACCTTCCACTAGACCAGGTAGTCCAACTGGTCCTTGAACTCTTGGAATATGCAGCTTCCCAGGCCTGTTTCAGTGTCTCAAACCCTCACTGTAAAGAACAAGGCTTAAATTGTAATTTGTCCTATCATTACACTTGTAAAAAGTCCCTCCCCAGCTTTCTTTGAGTGTGTCAGTGGCCATGGCACATTACAGAAAGTTGTTCATGCAATTCTTTCATCAGCATAGAGATACCTGTCTGAACCTTATTTGCAGACTGTGAAGGTGGAAATTCTGAAAACCAGGCACTCAGTTGCACTGGAATATGCAGTAAAATTAACACCATTTAATGCATTACAGTTGTTCAGCACCTGATGATCTTGGAACTTCTCACTCAGTTGCACTGAAAATCTGCTTCTCCAGCACCTGATGATTTACACTACTGAAAATCTGTCCTGCATAGGTTTGATGCTTAATTTGGTAGGGTAATTCAGGAGTGACACAAGGTTAACTGAAACCAGGAGATGACTCGGGAAACAAAGTCATGTTTTGTTTTGGTTTTTAATCCCTTTGGCAGTTCACTTCTTGCACTAAAAAGTAAGTAATGATTATGGCAGCCCTTGGGAGGAAGAATGAAGCTGCTTACAGGTGTCAGGGGAAAAAAATAAAAAGATATAAAAATGAGAAGAATCATTAAATTACAATGGACATTTTAAAAAGAGGCTTCTATTTCCTTTTTAATTCCTACCTCAGCTGCTTAGATATTTTTGATGAATCTAGCCCCCAATCATTTCAGCCATAAGGAGGTGTGTCTATGCAAAACATCAGTAAAAGAAAGATGGAGTTACTGTTCTCTCAGGATCTGACATGTTTTGAGCTGTTCAGGCTGAAATGGGATGAGCAACATGCAGGCAGCCTGGGGGGCAGGGAGGAATGCAAGGGAAAAAGGCATGAGGCTGGTAATGAATGATAAAACGGAAGCTTTTAACCACTAAAGCAGAAAACTGCTACCACATTTCCATGTTTTTGTCAGCCTGGAGGCAAAGGCTGTTGCACATAACGATCCTGAGGTAATTTAGAGAGGAAGTCTCATTTTTGTTCATGGCAGCTGGATTTTTTTTGAAGCAGGACTGAACTGGTGGCTGCAGTATGTTTATTAAGCATGAGCTCCTCAGCAGTGCACTCTCCTCTCTTGTGAGCCTTTCATAGCTCGCAGCTAGCTTTAGTAGTGGGAATTCTCAATAATAAATGCAGAGTGGTAACAATTTATAATTAATCTTTGAATTGAAGCACATCCCCAAGGCTTTTAATGTCAAATACAGGCTTAAGTGATTTGCAGAACAATAGAATCATAGAATGCTTTGGGTTGGAAGGGACCTTTAAAGGTCATCTACTCCAACACCCCTGGAGTCCTCAGGGACGTGTTCAACTAGATCAAGTTGGTCAGAGCCTCTGACCTTGAACCACGACCATAATTTCTATTAAATGGAACTGGAGGTAGATTTTCCTTACAAAAATAGAAAGGAACTGAGTGTAAACATAGACCATGCATATAAGAAGAAAATAAATCCTAAATGCAGGTTTTTGTAGATTTTTTTTTTCTTTTTACTCTTTTTGATGAAGGGAGTCCAAGCTAATAGGTTATTCCAAAAAGTGGAAGACTGATACTAGAATAAATCTCAATCACTGCTGCAGATACCAAGTGATACAACCTTCCGAAACAGACTGAGCATCCTTCTTCGGCCACAACTAATCTGTCTTACATACTAAATCCAAAGTACTTCAATGTGGTGTGGAATTAAAGATCTGGATAGAGACTTGAACTGAGTGAAATGATGTTGAACTGTTTGAAACAGCAAAATAGGGCATGAAAAAAAAATGCTTAACATGGACCACAGCCTAAATGCCACAGAGGTTTCAATATGGTGACACAACCATACCACGATCTAGCTTTTTCCTTTCTTGTGACAGAATATGTGTGCACAAGCGTTGGGTAGGTCTGGTGTACACCTGCAGAGGCTTGTGAATTTCTTGTTTTGTCCATTCATTTTATTTGTAATCATTTCTGTGCAGCTTTTCTGTCGTCAGATCTGTTTGGATAAACAACACTCCACTCCATAGCACGTACATAAATGCAAGACCAATTGATACACACCCAGTTAGGAAGTTGCAAAAGAAAATATGGGGGAAAAGAAAATAATGGCAGCGAATGAAACAGAAAATATGATGTTTGTTGGTTTGGTTTGGTTTGTTTTTTTTTCTTTGGTTTTGGTGGCTAACAATACACATAGGAAAAAATACCAGTCAAACCCAGTCACCATATTGATCAAAAATGACAAGGACGTTCTCTAATCAAGTTCAATCACTGGAGTCTATGGCATGCTTTTGCTTCATATGTGCCAGATGTGCAGCAGACACCAAACATGCACTGAGCAGGTCGTCATCGAGACATAACTCTGCACATCCTCAGTGCTAATTGCAGTCTAAATTCAGTGGATTGCTTCCCAGCAGCACATCTGTGGGAAGAACTTCATGCAAGCCCTAGGCGAACCATGCAGCCACTTAAACCTATGCACTGCACTTTCTCCTCAGGTCTGATTCTGAGTTATAGCCGCCTGCAGAATGCCTTTAAAGCATGGTTTTTAATGGTGGAAACGCAGTTTAGAGCCAGCTTCAAGAGTAGTACTTTCAGTAAGTGGATGTCTGACTACAGAGATGAAAATGGGAAGTAGAAAGTGTTATTATTTCATGTAAATGTAAACAAGACAATAAGAAGGAAGGGGAGAAGAATAGGCAGCTGGAGAACACATTTTTCCCTGAAAACTGCCATTGAGATAGATAATGTGTGTGTGGCTATTTAGGCTGAAACTGATCACTGGATAACTTTTAATGAAAGTACTACAAAAGGATGCCCTGGCATTTATCATTTCTATTTAAGGTTTGTACTACTTGCCTTTTCTCACCAGGAATTCAGTGCTGCATCAGATTGTCTCACCTATGTTTATGAGCAACTGGGAATCAATAGAGCTCACCAAAAAAAATATATTACCAACTAAACGTGGGTGGTGTTGAGGCTGAAGAGCCAAGAAAACACCAAATGTGCCACCACACATCCCAGTTAAGTAAAGTTAGATGTTGTTTTTTGATGTGGAGCGACTGCAGGCAGTCAAAATGGGACTGCTGACCATCACGAATGGTTATTTTCTGTCCTCTAATGAGGGGGAAACTTAAAAAGAAATAAAAACCCCAAAGTTTGAAAACTTCTAATGGAAAATTTCAGGATTTGTTATGAGATTTTGAAGCAATTCCAGCTGTGTGGGGGAGTTGTTTGGCTGAAGTGGAAGTCATTCGAGGTTACCAGAAACAGGAACATAAGGCAGTTTTAAGAGATCTTCCCAAATCATGATTCAGTTCAGAGTTAATGAAATCTTTCCCCAAACCTCATTGCTTTCAATGGACTTTGTACCATGTGCCTGGAACGTATGAAGCACAGCAGACTGTCCCATGAGTATAACGATGTTTCTGCCTGGTCAGTTTGTTAATTTCCAGATAACTGACCTGTAATGAGGTTTGGGGGGTCATTTTTAATCCTCTCTTTTTTTTCCTTCTTATTTTCTTTCTTTTTTATTTTACTTTTCTTTTCTTTTACTTTTTTATTTTCATTTTATTTTTTTCCTTTTATTTTACATTTTTCCATTTCTTTTACTTTTCCCATTTATTTTAAAATTTTCCTTTTATTTTACTTTTTCCTTTCATTTTACTTTTTTCCTTTTACTTTACATTTTTCCTTTTATTTTACTTTTTTCCTTTTATTTTACTTTTTCCTTTTATTTTGCTTTTTTCTTTCATTTTACTTTTTCCATTTATTTTACTTTTTCCATTTATTTTACTTTTTCCATTTATTTTGCTTTTTCCTTTTATTTTGCTTTTTCCTTTTTATTTTGCTTTTTCCTTTTATTTTTACTTTTTCCTTTTATTTTGCTATTTTCTTTTATTTTGCTATTTTCTTTTATTTTGCTATTTTCTTTTATTTAACTTTTTTTCCTTTTACTTTTTTCCTTTTATTTTACTTTTCTCTTTTATTTTGCTTTTTCCTTTTATTTTGCTTTTTCCTTTTATTTTACTTTTTCCTTTTATTTTGCTTTTTTTCTTTTATTTTACTTTTTCCTTTTATTTTACTTTTCCCCTTTCATTTTACTTTTTCCTTTTATTTTACTTTTCTCTTTTATTTTACATTTTCCCCTTTTATTTTACTTTTCCCTTTTATTTTGCTTTTTTCTTTTATCTTGCTTTTTCCATTCATTTTACTTTTTCCTTTTATTTTGCTTTTTCCTTTTATTTTTACTTTTTCCTTTAATTTTGCTATTTTCTTTTATTTTACTTTTTTCCTTTTATTTTACTTTTTCCTTTTACTTTACTTTTTCCTTTTACTTTACTTTTTCCTTTTACTTTACTTTTTCCTTTTATTTTGCTTTTTCCTTTTATTTTACTTTTCCCTTTTATTTTACTTTTGTCTTTTATTTTACTTTTTTCCCTTTTATTTTACTTCCCTCCCCCCTCCCCGGAGCTTACAAAGAAAGTTGAAAGCTAACATTAGTTTTAGAGCCTTTTGGCTTCAAAGTAGATAAATACATAAATGCACAACCGACCAAATAAATTTAATGGATCCTATGACTCTTCATAGATCAAATCCCTGGAGTGTCTTTTATACTTTGTCTCTTTTGGTTTTTTCCTATGTGTATGTTAGAAATCTAAACTGATTATTGTTTTATTTGTACTTACAAGTAAATGCTGGATTCATTGCCCCCGATATCAGGTGACTGGAGTTTCTGCACAAGTATCACAATTATGCCAATGAAAAGCACAAAGTTTATCTAGGGGGAAAAAAAGAAAGAAAGAAAGAAGAAATATGACAATGATATTTTTACTTCTTTTTTCACTCATGAGAATGAGACTTTCCCAGTGACTTGCTGGCCTCATTGCCTTATTCTTCTCCAAAGTGAGAAATTTTCTTTATAGAATCATAGAATCAACAAGGTTGGAAAAGACCTCAGACATCATCAAGTCCAACCTATTGCCTAATACTTAACACCTCCTGACAACTAAACCATGGCTTCAAGTGCCACATCCAATCCTTTTTTGAACACCTGCAGGGACAATGACTCCACCACCTCTCTGAGCAGGAGCAATGGGATAAGTTTACAAGTGTCTTATTGCCTCTTTCCCAGGCAAAAAAGGCTAAAAGCAGAATTTCTTCAGTGCCAAGCAAGATAAGACAAATAGAAGCAAAAAGGTTTCAACCTTACTTCATTATCAACCAGGGCAAAGAATAAACAGAAAGATCTCTGCACATCAAGGCTGTATAGGAAAGATCTCTTCATCTCCCATTCTTTGAACCAAAGCATTTCTCAGTTTAGTAGCATCCATTAGTCACAACTGAGTGTCTCTGCTTTCCTGAAAAAGCCATGTTGTGTTACTTTCCCTCTGCTTGACTGCATCTATCCCAAGCTGAGATGAACTCTAATGTTTTCTGGGAAGGGTAGAGTAAGTGTGTATGTGTGTGGTGTTTAATATTCTCCTTCAAGTCTTTTAGTTTCATGTCATCCTGGACACGATCTCTTTTGTAGTATCATGTGATTACAAATGTATCTTTAAAAACTTGGAGGTTAATAAAATGAGTTTATTTCCATTTTTGGGCTTTAGAGTAATGACAGAATTCACCAGTGGAAAATTTAAGCTGGTATCTTCTGCCATCTATTACTCCTGTAAGGATGCCAAGAACTTAAGCTAGATGTGAACAACAATTTTAGAAGGATTTTCCACCTGATCTGAAGACAACAAATGAAGAAGCCCAGTCATGGCTTGCTAGTTGCTAGAATCTTTAATGCCTTCAATAAAAGCCAGGTATAACTGATGCCCCAAAGTCACAGAATATATCTTTAAAGCATGGAAACTCACAGACAATGTCACAAAACCCCTTCATCACAATACCCTTCAGTGCTACTAGCTGAATTACCTTGAATGTGTCTGAAGGTTACTGTAATTTATAGTGCTGTCCAAATACTTAAGGGAAGAAGCACCAAACCTGATGAAAACACCTACATGTAGATAGCTGCCCATGAGCTGGATGTCTAAATTCCTACAGCAGTCAATGAAGACCTGCCCAATCCTGTCACTGAAGCATGGAGAGCCTATATGTGGTACCAGGCATTTTTTTAGGTGCCATTAACCATATGGTCTAGGGACTCAATTTAATTTTCTACCTGGAGAAGCTCATCACCATTTAAAAAATCTCATATTCTTTTGAGGCAGCAGCTGGAGTCCAAAAAGGGTACTTAGAACCTCTCAGTCACTCACACCTGCATCTCCAGCATAATTTGAGTAAAGTCCAAGGCATCCATCAACTAAAGAAAGCTCAAATGCCTTGCTGACCACTGATGGTCTTGCACTACATTCACAATGCTGTTAAAAAGCTAATATTAGAGAAATAAATCTCTCTGTGAAAATTAATTCCTTTCAACAGACACAGTCCAGTTTTCCAGTAACTGGTATGTGTTATTCATTTGGGTGCACTGGGTTGCCCCACTTGTCCTTCACCTGCCACCACAAACGGCACAGTATTCCCATACATCATGTGCTGTATCTGTCAGTCCCAGGCAAATGCTCCTTATGTGGTGGGCTCCTACTGAAGCTATTTGGTTTCTAGGTTTAAGCAGCTGAGTAATTCCTTATCTACACAGTCTTTACCTAGAGGCAGTGCACCATTATTTATCCTGTACTAAACCTTCATTCTAATAGTGCAACTACTTGGCATGGTGGATGACAAATGGTGGACGTTCAGACAAGCTGTCTGTTAGTCTCACACCTGTGATGCAGCAACAGTTTGTAAAGCCATTTGAAGATATTTGCATGTCATTTTCCCTCTGAAGTGTTGAGGAAGCACTTTCCAAGCACTGCTTACCATGATTGATCCAACCACAGGACCCTTGATGACCCACCACAGGGCAGTGTTGTCATTCATGTCCCAGCAGCTGCAGTCGTTGATGAAAAAAAAAAAGGGTTGGAGAAAGAGAAGGAAAGATAAAGATAAAGGATATAACAAGCAAGGTAATAAACTTGCAACAGTTTTTAAGGAGGCACAGAGTGGGAGATGGATGGCATTTCACCAAAGGATTCTGCTGAAGCTCATCCCACATAGATGCATTTGGACATTCATTTGCAGAGAAAGGTAATTTCAGGACCCCTATACATAAGGGACTCCAGCTTTAATATGCACTTTTAATGCCAGAAAGAACAATAATGATGAAAAAGCCCTTACTTCCCCTGCCACACCACCTCTGCTGCAGTATTTTAAGTTGCTAAGAGTTTGATTGTCAGTTAAAAGATGGTTTTTATTTGTCTCCACTTTCTTCCCTTCATGTTTCCCTGTGGAAAGCAGAAAATGGCAGAAATGTGTCTACTTTGTACCTACAGTTCTGAGAAGAAGGATTTCCCTCCCACTGGGACAGCAGCCAAAAGTCCCAGCAGTGGTTGTCATGGTGCATTTGTCAGATGCCAGAAACAATTTGAAAGAGCATGCAGGAATAAAGCACTGCTGATCTTGAAAGCATAAAGCAACTTCCCTGTCATTTAAATGGTAGTCTGGTAGCATCTGAGGGAGAAGTGAAAAAGCTTTAAACAGAGCTGTATACATATGTAGGTGTGAGGAGGCAGAGTTAAAATGTTATCATCAAAGTGCATGGGAGAGAAATCCCAAGGAGCTGAGTGATGTCTGGTTTAGAAATTTCAGTTGAACTTATATATGCAATATTTTACTGCCTTCCCACGAAGCCAACGATAAGGATGTGTGTGGCAGAGCTGGGGAGGGGAAAGAAAATTCAGAGCTGGGATGCCAAATTTGCACAAAATGACACGTGTCTGCTGCTGTCTACAAAGATTAGAAGCTGAAAATCCCTCCAATCTACAGGATTGAGGGATGAGATGTTTTGAATGCAAAGTAACACTTTTAAGTTACCTCACTGTGATGCTCAACCTAAAATACTTCAGAGGACAAATGTTCAAAGGGAACTCCTCACCCACAGGCTGGAAATCAGCTCCTTTTCCGTTATCAGCAATTGCATGCCAAAATAAAAGCATCTAAAATCCTCAGTTACCTTTTTAATCCTTTGAATCCAATTATGCATGAATTTCATGATGTGTTCTGAAAATTACCCACTATTTGAAGAGCTCAGCCTCTCTAAGATGCACACCAAATCTACCCTGAAGGCCTATAATAAGTCAGCCAATGCTAGAAAAATCTGGGCAAAACCTGATATCGATCCAGGTGTACAGCAGTGATTCACGTGTGGCATTTTGTCTATGTAGAAATGAGAATCTGCCTGCTCTACTTTCAGTCACCTTTAAGGAAGACATCTACAGCACAGCTAGTTGGAGGAGGTTGGTCTCTTCTCCCGGGCAACCAGAACCAGCAGACACAGTCTCAAGCTGTGCCAGGGGAAGTTTAAGCTTGAGGTGAGGAGAAAGTTCTTCACAGAGAGAGTTGTTAGCCGTTGGAATGGGCTGCCCAGGGAGGTGGTGGAGTCACCATCCCTGGAGGTGTTCAAGAAGGGATTGGATGTGGCACTTGGTGCCATGGTTTAGTAGTCATGAGGTCTGTGGTGACAGGTTGGACTTGATGATCTTTGAGGTCTTTTCCAACCTTATTGATTCTAAGATTCTGTGATTCCAGACTCTGATTGTAATGAGCAGACACTTGGAGATTGCTGTGTTTGGGTTTTTGTTTGTTTGTTTGTTTTACTTTTTCCACACTGAGGTATTTGAAATGTGTACACCAGGGTGAAACATCATTCCCTACAAATGTTTGTTCCTCTTGGACTTATTCTTTTTCTGCAGGTTGCATCCCCACCAAGCTCAGCTGCCAGAGTCAACCTTGTAGATGTCATCAATGAATCAGATAAATCTCACACAAAGGTTATTTTCAAGGACTTTTTGGTGCGGTTCCTGTGATGTCTATAGGATGGATGTGGCAGAATGAATGCCATCTTCTCTCTCAGAGAAACATGACCAAAAGCATGAAAAAAAAAAAAGGTGAAAGTTAAAAAAGGCAATGCCCAACAGGCATCTGCAGTATCACCCGACACGCTGAGCTACGTCAACAGGCTCCTAATTTCTTTCAGACCCATTACTACTGAGGAGGTCAGACACACAGGACTCTTTCAGGATGAGTGAAGGGAAGGGAGCCAGTGGGCTGGGGAAGAGATGTGACTTCCATTTGAAAAGGCCAGAGTCTGATCTCTGTTACATCTCTGGTGTGTACCTGGAACAACTCCATTAAATTCAGTAGCACAGCTCTGGTTAAACAGACAGCTGGATTTATCTCCACAAAAGCTGTCGTTTACAGGGATGTGAATCAGGAGCTGAAGTCAAGGCAGCTCTGCCAGTTTCCTAAGGAGCAAGCAGAAGGAAGCTCAGACTCTGAGTCTGTATTTTAATCCATGCCTCTGTGACTGTGGTTTCCCACTTCAGTAATTTCTCCAATGTTTTCAGGCTCATGCTGGCTTCTCCCCCACCCCCAGAACAATACTTGCTGCTTTTTAAAAAGCAACCACTGAGACATTCATCTAGAATCTGTCTGACTGTCTTGCATGTTAAACAGCTTCTCTAACTAAAAAGAGAAGGAAAGGATTATTTGAGTTTTTAATTTCTTTCTTTTATTCTTTTTTTTTTTTCCCTCTGTGAAACATTCCCCCTACCCATAAAAAGCAAGGAGTGTTTGGCCTCCTAAGAGAAATTAGTGCATTTAGGACCAGGGCTGTAATCATAATAATGACACAACAGGGGGTTCTGGCTTGGTTTGCATGGAAATAAATGATTCAATTTGTCTTAATGTCAAAATAGAACATTGGGTCAAAGCACTAGCATCCCCAGTGGAGGACGGGCTTTATGTGCTTTCCAAACAGAGCATGGAAGAACAAGGATGACAGAAACCTGACAAAAGTGGGAGTCTTGTGCAAAGTTTGGATTCAGGCATCCCTAATATAAGGTGAAAATGAAACCTGAGTCTCTCTACAGTGGGAACGGGGTATGGAATCACAGAATCACAGAATGATAGGTGTTGGAAGGGGTCTCCAAAGATCCTCTGATCCATCTGGAACATCACTCAGGAACACGTCCTGGTGGGTTTGGAATGCCTCCAGAAATGGAGACTCCACATACACTCTGGGCAGCCTGTTCCAGTGTTCTGCCACACTCAAAGGGAAGATTTTTTTTCCCCCTTATGTTTATATGGAACTTCCTGTGTTCCAGTTTGTGTCCACTTTCTCTTGCCCTGTCACTGGACACCACTGAGAAGAGCCTGGCCCCAACCTTCTGACACTCACCCTTTACATATTGATAGGCATTAAGGGGACAGTAACATCTTTCACTCAGATCAAGGTTTTTAAAGAATCACTGCTGGGTTTCACAATTTTTTTCCTGTCTCCCTCATTCTCAGCATTTTTTTCCCTAACATACCTCTGATTTCAAACACATCTGTCATGATAAAAAAAACACAAACCAACCCATTGTTAAGTTTGTATTTACATCCATGTCCATTCCCACCAGCTGCACCTGCAGTAATTTGCCACTAGAATGGGCTGCTCAGGGAGGTGGTGGAGTCACCATTGCTGGAAGTGTTTAAAAAGAGCCTGCATGAGGCACTTGGTGCCATGGTTTAGTTGATTAGATGGTGTTGGGTGACAGGTTGGACAGGTTTGAGCACAAGCCCTACAAGGAGAGGCTGAGGGAGCTGGGATTATTTCGCCTGGAGGAGAGGAGGCTCAGGGGAGGCCTCATTGCTCTCTACAGCTACCTGAAGGGCGATTGTAGCCAGGAGGGAGTTGGTCTCTTCTCTCAGGCAACCAGCACCAGAATGGGAGGACACAGTCTCAAGCTGCACCAGGGGAAGTTTAGGCTATAGGTGAGGAGAAAGTTCTTCACTGAGAGTTGTTCCCCATTGGAATGTGCTGCCTAGGGAGGTGGTGGAGTCACTGTCCCTGGAGGAGTTCAAGAAGGGATTGGATGTGGCACTTGGTGCCATGGTCTAATCATGACGTCTGTGGTGACAGGTTGGACTTGATGATCCATGAGGTCTCTTCCAACCTTGGTGATTCTGTGATACTGTGCTACTGTGACTTGATGATCTCAAAGGTCTTTCCCAGCCTTGTGTATTCTGTATTCTGCTGCTCTATCAGACCAGTCAACCTACTGACTACTAAGATGTGCAGGACCATCTCTGGAAGCAGCCTTTCCTTCTGATCTTTTGGAAAAGGATGCAGGATATTTGCAGGAGTTTTCCTTAAGCAAAGGCTCATTTTGTTGGAATCTGCTTGCGGGAATTCTTTCTGTAATTTTTTCAAATTTTTTTCCCCCACAGAGCAGAGAAGTTGTGGGTTTCTGTCTCACATCTACTTATCTCCCCCATTAGAGCTGGGGAAAAAAATCTCCCAGGGGAAGCTAAACTCCTAATTGCCTTGGTAAATCAAAGCTCGGCAACTCCTTGTGCAGAATTCACATCTCACAGCGGAGGTATGTGCAGAGGTTTCTGCAGCTGATCCCATCATCTTCATCTTCCCTCATGATCATTTGGAGAAGAGAAGACAATCACAGATATGATTCACCTGACAGCTCTTTTACAGTGCGATAAATCATATCCTGGATGCTGCTAATTTGCCAGAGGAGGGAACAAAGGGCCACTGGGTCATATGCATGGTTACAGGGTGGATGCTTACATCTTCTATGAACTCACCAGTGCAACAGGGACATAAACATCAAATTAGGGCTATTTATGCAGCCAAACAGGAAAGTACACTAGGTTGAACACTGGACCTAAGCTACTTGCGTACAAGGATCAATGCCAGAAATGGAAGAGGAAGTTAGTCATGTCCTCTAGTCACTCTAGCTCTCTTTCACCCCTGTCATCATGCTGAATGCACCTGAAATGATTTTCCGCGCAGCTATACCTACCCAGTATCATCAAAGTGAAGTCTCAGCACTGCCCAGACAGTGACACAAATTGTTGGGGTACCTGTGGAAGAGAAGATGGTGATATCATTAGCAGGCTAGACACATTCAGCACTCAGCAATGAGCACTTCTCTGCAACCTCTCCTCTGAGATTTTCTTTCCTAATGGCCCTTATGCACAAACCAGTGCAATTCACCACATTAATTCAGAACTCTAGAAACATCCATCCCTGACAGAGGCTGGGTTAGTTGTGGAGGGATTACAGAAGGCAAGCTGCTAACAGGAGAGAATGAACTTGTTCGGGGTCACTATTGCACAAAGTTGTACTGCATCATGTTGCGTGAGCAGTAAAAGGGTTTGTACAGAAGAAAAGCAGTGTCAGTGGCTTCTGTGTCTAGAGTTACTGTAATTATGCAATAATTGCAGACTGGCAGATGCTGAGCTCTAATGGCATTATTGTGTTCTTTGTATTCTTCTGTGGTTTTGTTGTAAATGATTAGCATATATTGTATTTTCCCTGTTATTGTGTAAATAACTGATTTTGCTTCACTTAGTCAACCAAAACAAATCAGTAGAGGATAGCTTTCCTTTGCTCCCATGAATATTTCAGCTTCATTCTTTAACAAAAACAACCCAAAGCCCCAAACCAGAATATTCAGAACAAGAATGTCATTTCTATTCAGACATATTGGGGTTTCTTTAAACTTTACATAATGCATTTAATCTTTACATAATGCATGAGTCCTGTGTCCAGTTCTGGGCCCCTCAGTTTAGGAAAGATGTTGACTTGCTGGAACATGTCCAGAGAAGGGCAACAAAGTTGGTGAAGGGTTTGGAACACAAGCCCTATGAGGAAAGGCTGAGGGAGCTGGGGTTGCTTAGCCTGGAGAAGAGGAGACTCAGGGGAGACCTTATTGCTGTCTACAACTCCCTGAAAGGAGGTTGTAGACAGGCCGGGGCTGGTCTCTTCTCCAAGGCAACCAGCACCAGAACAAGAGGACACAGTCTCAAGCTGTGCCAGCGGAGGGTTAGATTGGATGTTAGGAAGAAATTCTTCATAGAGAGAGCGATTGCCCATTGGAATGTGCTGCCCGGGGAGGTGGTGGAGTCAACGTCATTGGAGATGTTTAGGAGGAGACTCGGTGGGCTGCTTGGTGCCATGGTTTAGTTGATTAGATGGTGTTGGATAATGGGTTGCACATGATGATCTTGAAGGTCTCTTCCAACCGGGTCGGGTCTATTCTATTCTATTCTATTCTATTCTATTCTATTCTATTCTATTCTATTCTATTCTATTCCTTAAATCAACACAGTAACAATCCACTAAGAAATCTGGATTGATTTCCCTTTCTGATAACACCAAAAAAGCAGGGGGTTGGTGGAAAAGATTTGAAAAAAAGAATAAAAATTAATAACAATGTAGTCCTGCCAGACAGCTCTGGGTAAGCTGGAACTGTAGTTTATGACAAATAAAATCTTTGCCTAGGAAACTGCCTACAGCTCTTCAGGCACCGCTGGAAAGATAAAGTGCTACAAAGCAAACAAAACAAGGTCCTTGATAACAGCAGCTCGCAGCGGTGAGCAGGACTGTCATAAGTTGACAGGGGCAATTATTTCTCATACATTTTTGCAAGGCTGTGTTGATGTCACACTAATTAGTCATTCAGCTGAATCCACTTAAATGAGTCTCTGTCAAATTTCATATTCCCACTATCAGAAATGAAAATGTCCCTGCCAGACCTCAGTGAGGGCTGAGGCCCTCCCTCCTCCTTTGAAGAAAGCACACCGAACTATTTGAAAGTAAGATGAAATAAACATCAAATTAATGATAAAAAAGACAGGTTTTGGAGGAGAAGAAATCAATCAGGCAGATTTAATTGAAATTGAAGTCTGCTTTTCTTATGTGAGAACTCCTAGAACACCTTGAGCTCTTTGTGCACTGAACAGATGCTCAATGATAAAACCAACGCTTAAATCTTAAACGGGAGTCTCGCGTGCTGCCGAGCTTACACTCATTTGCACCTCGTAATGTTTGATGGTATGGATAATATTCCAAGTCTGAGACATGGGCAAGGAGGCAGAATTAGATTGTTTCATAAAAATAGAGTTTTAAAACCACATTTCAGATCAGCTGGGAGTTTTGAACCATCTGCTCTATGAATATACATACACTCACACTACTTTTCTTTGCATCTATCTATCTATCTATCTATCTATCTATCTATCTATCTATCTATCTATCTATCTATCTATCTTTCTGTCTCTCTATATATATACATATACATATATATATTTTTATTTATATATATATATATATTCACCACCCTCTTTTCAGCTTCTGCCTAACATTAGAAAACAGACAAGCCCCAAAGAGGAAGAGAGCTATTCCTGATGACAGTGTCTCTGCCCTGAGTAAGGAGCAGGCATTAGCAGAGATCCCAGGGAGACAGGAGCCCATCCGGAGAGGTCAGCAGCATGTTGCATATTTAAGAGGGGTGGAAAAAAATTGTCTGGATCAACACAGCCCCAAGTAGTTCTCATCAATCAAGTGAAGGCACTGATGTGCTCAGCACATTTTAAGACACAGAAAAGCATCCAGACGCTGAAAAATGCTGAGCTGCAAAATAAAGGAAATGTTTGTTGCTGCTTCAATGCAACTCCCTCCCTGTCAGCTCAGAGCTGAGGGGCTGGTTTTGCCCAACATCACTTGCATCCACTGTCTGGAAGTGCTTTGGTTGTTGCAATGTGCCAATGCTCCTACCTACTCAGGGCAACTGTTATTCAAGTTGAAGTATGCAGGAGGTAAGAAAACATTGTCTTGTAAAAATGGACAAACAAACACCAATCAACCAACCAAACAAGCCAAAACCCCACCAAAACCATTCATATTTGGAGGTTCTCTCAGTGTTATTAATAGGTATTAATGATAGTAAATACTTAGATCTTTATTTTTGGCCTTCAACTCAAGACCAAACATTGGGAAGTTTCATTACAGAATCAATCCATCCAGATAGCTCTTTCTTTACAGAAACTGAATAAAAAATCCTCAAACTATTAAAAACTGGTAATATTATAACTATTAAGATATTTCATTAATAACTATTAATAATTCTTACATCCAGACCAACTTACAGATACAAAATTTCTGCCAAACAGGTTGGAAGAGACCTTTGAGATCAAGTCCAACCTATAATCCAACACCATCTAATCAACTAAACCATGGCACCAGGTGCCTCATCCAGGCTCTTCCTAAACACCTCCAGGGATGGTGACTCCACCACCTCCCTGGGCAGCACATTCCAATGGCCAATCTCTCTTTCTGTAAAGAACTTCTTCCTAGCATCCAGCCTAAACCTCCCCTGGCGCAGCTTGAGACTGTGCCCTCTTGTTCTGGTGCAGGTTGCCTGGGAGATGAGACCAACCCCCAGGTGTTACAAAATGGAGCAGACAAAAAAAAAAAAAAAGCACTCCATGGTTTGGTTTGCAGTGGTACTTCAAAACAAAGACTGAAACTTTACTTTGAAAGTAGAAGTGGACATATTAGATGGTTCACAGAATCAGCTTGCGCACTAAGATGAATTTTCTTAGACAAGAAATGTCACGTACCCCAGCCAATAATAGTGTACCAGTAGAAATATCTCCTTTCTGGGAAAAAAGTTTCTACCAATAAAGTGAAAAGGTACAGTCCCTCAATAAAAAGCCAGAAGTAGTTGGACATGACACAGTAGTGAAAAAACACCATCACTGCTTTACATTCCACCTGCAGAGAATCAAGACAAATAAAGTTATTTTCATGTCATTGCCACTCAACAGACGCAGAAAATGCATTCAACCTCTCCAAATCTCCAAAGGAACACAGCTGGGACTAGTATTATACATTTTAAGAGTAAAATTTTAAAAGCATGAGAAGAATGTGAGGTGCCACTTAAAGAGCAAAGATGGAAAGGGCAGGTAGCCAATTTTACCAGCGGGAGGTGGTTGATGAGCATCTGCAGACAGCTTGAGAACGTCTTGCGTTAGTGGGAGTTCACATTGGCAATGAACGCTAATTGCTAGGTTTAAACCCCCTTCCAAGGTTTAAGTGCAGAGAAGAAAGGAATCCTATTGAGAAACCTAAGGAAGGATGTGAAATGGCAGGTTGATTGTAGGAAGCCCAGAGGGTGGGTTCAGAAAGGCTGCACCCTCCTGCGTGCAGAAGAGAATTGTGCTTCCTTGCCATTCGCAGGTGTTGGCACTGAGGGACATGAAGTGTAAAGAAAGTAGCAAAGTAGAATGATTTACTGGGAGAAAGGATAGAAGCTTTCACTTCACTGAAGGGAAAACCAGCAGAGCAAAGTGGGGGGAAGGGAAAAGGAAAAAACAAAGCAATCACAAAAATCTGTAAGCGGAAACCAAACTCTACCATTGACTCTGTGAGAGTAGGACACCTTCTCTTTCCAGTATTGTACCCCAGCGAGCTATCACTATGACTACAGAAGTATGACTTTTCAACCCAGAGCAGTAGCAGGGTATAAACTGGAAGCTCCTGCCTGGGGCAGTGGGAGGCTGACAGTTTGGACTGGTTACAAGTTGCACTTCAGCCTTTGGGACGAATCTGCATCCAACATATCTAAACTGTTAGAACTTCAGTTTTCTTCGTGGAAGCTCTGCCAGTTGATTCTGGATGATGTTTTGGTCAATAGATGGCTGGTTTGCACTCTTCAGGTGTTTCAAAACAAAGAGGCAGACGCCATCATTTGAAGATTGGTATGAACAAACTACAGATCTAATATGGTTTCGGCTTTATCATGGAGAAGAATTAAAACCAAAAACTGGCTTAGGTGACAAAGAAAAGGCTGACTAAGAAACTACACAGCTGTACTTTCCTTGTGGAAGTGACTCATAGGGAATTTAGCTCATAACTGGATGGATAAAGGAGATCTCGGTTTAGGAACTCACTGCAATTCCATCATAATTACACCCAGGGAGCTGATTTATCGAATCAAATACTATCCTTAATTGTGACAGGAACTGGGATTTACATTTAATATATAACTAAGTGAATCTGTGAAAGAATCTGCTTTCCATGAGACCATACACTTCAGAGACAAACAAAAGGGTTCCTTTTGTGTCAAAATCATAGAATCATAGAATTGTCAGGGTTGGAAGGGACCTCAAGGATCAGCCAGTTCCAACCCCCCTGCCATGGGCAGGGACACCTTACACACTACATCAGGTTCCCCAGAGCCACATCCAGACTGGCTTTAAAAAGCTCCAGGGATGAGGCTTCTACCACCTCCCTGGGCAACCTGTTCCAGTGTCTCACCACCATCATGGGGAAGAACTTCTTCCTAACATCCAATCTGAATCTACCCATTTCTAGTTTTTTTCCCCACTCCCTGACACCCTAAATAGTCTCTCCCCAGCTTTCTTGTAGGCCCTCTTCAGATACTGGAAGGTCACAATTAGGTCTCCTTGGAGCCTTCTCTTCTCTGAGGGGACCTAATTGTGGTCACCTTGCTTGCACATGACTCTGTCTGGCATCCAGAGCAAACAAAGCTCTGGAGAATTATCACAGCTTCAGATGAATGAAACTGCTGTGCTTGCTCTCATCCCACCTGTCAATATGCACATCTGTGAAACAGAGAAACAACCAAAAATCAAAACCTGTAGGTTTGTCCTGAGGGACAGACCACTGGACCTCAATACCATCATGAGCCCCTAATATCCAATTTTGCTGTGAACTGGGAGGGAAGTTTGCCACCAATTACCTTCTCTCCCAATAACTCCTCAGCCTGTGATGCTCAACAAACTGCTGCCTGCCCCGTGATTGTGATGTTTTGGCTGTTATTTCGTGCTGAAAGAAATACAGGAAAAGCCTTTGGTTTAACTTACTGTTGAGATAAAACAGTGGTTGCCATCCTGTTCAGCATAAAGGACCCCATCTTTAATGAATACAGATATTGCACGGAGGATGAATGATACAAAGAGGTTCATGTGGATGAAATTTCGTGTGCAGTGAAGCTTCCTGGAGAGGAAAGAGCAAGGGAGAGGAACAGAAGAGGGGAGGGGGAAAAAGAGAAAAAGAAAGAAAATAATTTCCTTCAGTGGAAGTAGCACACCAGGACTATTTGCACACATGGTCAGAACATCCTGGTTCTAAGAATAGCAGCATCTGAAAGCCAGGATAGTGGATAGCACTGACCCTAAAGCTCACCAAGAGGAGCATTTGGAGATCTTCCTCTAAAAGTGTAAAATAGTCCCAGTCCAGAGCAGCTTCTGTGGCTGCATAAAACAGATCTACAACTTCTGCAACTGCATTTGCAGCCTGTCAAAACGTGGCTACTGGAGTGTGTCAAAGCTGGGGGAACAGCTCTGTTACAGGGTTGTCTTCCTCTTATTCTGCATCTGGTGAGATAAAAGCTTAAACATTGTTTGGGGGAGATGAGCTCCAATTTCTTTCCTCTGGCAACCAAACAGCTTGCTGTTTGTGTCCTGACTCACCTGAAACGACACAGGATAACCATGGCAGTGGTGAGGGAAACAAGAGAAGTGCTGTATCCCACTGTGTACAGAGCCTTCACAGAAAGATAGTAGTAATCCTTGGGAAACAAACAAACACACAGTTAAACACGTCATCTATGGTCACATCTTCCTTATCCTGTCAGTGTGCAGGGGGAATCATAACCAGGATTTGTTTCTTGAACCCAAGCCTGGTTGTTTTCTCCTCTTGGTTCCCCTGAGATCTCACTGTATATTAGAGAACTGCTCTGTGTCTGACATGCTCCTGAGTCTGCACACTGTGAGGTTTATTTGTCCATGAGCTAGCAAAGGCTGTCTGTATTTCTTTGACCACTGTGCATGTATCTGTAGAAAGGAGTTGGGTAAGGCATTCCTCAGTCAACAGGGGAAGAGCTGGGGGCTAACCTGTGCTTCTAGAAGTTATAAGATGTATCAACAGTAACTACTCATATTCTGGGAACATTCAGTACCAGGCTAGGAAGGATTTAAATCTTGATCTCACTTGTCACATTTTTATGCCCATAAATACCTGATTGCTTCATTCTAATCACCATCAAATCAGAACATGACCAGGGGCTGGACCAACAGCAGCCTTCTGTTCCCCCCTTCATTTGTTTTTAATTATAACGTCAATTCCCACCTGGTTATCAGACTCTGTTTCATTTTCATCGAAGCCGCAGGCATCATAATAATGAGGAAAAGGTTCAGACCAGCCATCTTCAGTGCAGTTTCTGCTGATGTCCCCTATGCAAAGCACAGCTGGGAATGTGACACTGCTGAAGCAAAGCCCAGGACATACCAAAACACTCCCTGGTACATGACCAAAGAAAATCCCACGGTGCTACTGGGAGTGCTGTGTTTCTTGCTCTCCATAGCCATTATATGACCGTGGTGAGGAAGTTCTACTGTAGTGAGATAATTTATATCTCACTCACTTAGCTTCAGGTCTAGGCTCTAACCAGAGAGTGACTTTCTGACAAGGATCTGTAGGAGAGCAAAGACAGAGTAGAAAGCTCTTCTCCTTCTCTGTCCCATCAGCAAATGTTTATTTACATCTCCAGATGACCACATGTGGCTTTGGATGACAATTTCAAACCTGTTTCTGATGTCCTTCTCCCTGTTATTCCAGTTCTGGTTTTTAACCTTACTCTGAAGCAAGTGTTTACATGGAGGCTCAAAACTGACTCAAATAAACACTTCACACTCTTTTCCTCTTTTTTTCACCCTAATTGTTTGGCTGATCTCATATAAAGACTAGCTCCTCAATGGCTTGCTCTGAGTCAGTCAAAAGGCTTAAAGCCGTACTGAGAAGCAAGCTGAGTGTAGAAGAGACATAATGTCTCTTGACACTTGCTTTGTTACTGAGGCTGCCTACAGTAGGATGGTCCTCATGGTGCTCTTTTTAAGCATCATTGTTCTTTCCAGAGCTCAGTGACCTGGTTGAAAAACTAGAGCTGGGCTGCTGGCTGCACTTACACCTCTCCAACATGACAGAACAGTTTCCACTCATCTGTCTATTATAGCTTTAGGAATTTGAGCTGTACCTTAACCAAAACTGATGGAAATTTCCAAGGTTTTCTTTTGTTGCTTGTTTTATTTATTCCCCTCCACCTCCCCCTTTCATTAAGGTTGTGCTGCTTTGCATTCCTAGAGCAGTTTAGTCAAGTAGCTCATAACACTGGCAGTGACCTTATTTTGAGACAACTTGTTTTCTATCCATGCAGCAGAATATGTCTGTTTAATCACAGCACTCATTTAAGGACATTGCATTACTTAGCAAATTTTGGTAAATTACCCTTGCACATTCATTCCTTGTTTTCTGTGGAAAATAACCACTGAACCGTGGTGTTGACTTTCCTTTACACCATTTAGGAATTACTGTGAAGCAGGTGGTAGAATTTATACCAACATGCTTGCTAGGTTGCAAAGGCTCAGTGGTGGAGGAATACATATTCATACTACTGCTAAAAGTAAAGCACCAGAAAATGTGTCACCAGAATTCAAACTGATCAGGGGGAAAAAATCCCAAACCTAAATGTCAGGAGAAAAATCTTGGAGCATTCTTTTCAACAGAGTTAAAATGAAAAGAGATTCTCTTTCTTACCTAGAGGAGACTGGGCTGTGCTTTCCAGCAGGTCATAATCACCTATAAGAGTGGAAATTTGATATGAAACTGCTTTGATTGTGTTTTCTATTGGGGCCCAAACAGGCCTCTGTGGAAATTAGTGAATAGAATCCAATTGATTTTTATTTGTTTGAATCAGGCCCAAAGGCAATAAATACTTGATGCTGTCTTTTCAGGAAGTAAACACAGTGTTACTTGTGAGTTTAAATCAAAACTGAAGCTATAAAGTTAAGAAAGTGCTGCTGTGAGCAGTGAGCACCCAGCTAAGAACACATGCAAACAAACTAGGACCAATTTGCTTGTAAAAATGTTAAAGTCAGATGGGGTATCTTTAGAAATTTACATTTCTGATCCATAGATATTTAAAGTGTGGTCAGTTTTCACAGAATTGATGAAAGATCATTTCCATCCATTGGTGGTAAAAAGTAATCATTAATTGGCTTTAGGTTCAATTTTGTGGCTTTAGAATCATAGAATCTTAGAAGCAATAAGGTTGGAAAAGACCTCAGAGATCAGAGTGAGTGGCCATTGGAATGTGCTGCCCAGGAGCTGGTGGAGTCAGCATCACTGGAGGTGTTTAGGAAGAGACTGGATGGGGTGCTTGGTGCCATGGTTTAGTTGATTAGATGGTGTTGGGGGATAGGTTGGACTCAATGATCTCAAAGGTCTTTTCCAACCTGGTTATTCTATTCTATTCTATCATCAAGTCCAACTTATCACCCAACGCCTCATGACTAACTGAGCCATGGCTTCAAGCACCACATCCAATCCCCTCTTGAACACCTCCATGGACAGTGATTCCCCCACCTCCCTGGGCAGCACATTCCAGTGGCAAATTACTCTCTCTGTGAAGAACTTTCTCCTCACCTCCAGCCTAAACTTCCCCTGGCACAGCTTGAGACTGTGTGCTCTTGTTCTGGTGCTGGTTGCCTGGGAGAAGAGACCAACCCCCACCTGGCTACAACCTCCCTTCAGGCAGTTGTAGAGTTAGATCACACTAATTTCTCAAAACTTAACAGATTTTTACTCTTTATCTGAATGCGACAACAAACTGCTCATATTCCTTATCATGCTTGTGATCAGACAACTTTTCAAACATCTTTTATTTTCACATGCACTGCACATAGTTCTTGAGACCACAGGAGCTACTCAGCACAACTGCTTCTTACCTGCATGGGTTTGCCCCAAGTTATCGACTTCCCAACCTGCAATTAGAAGAATAAGAATAATTAGTTTGATTTTGATAACAGCTTACAATTTGATGTTGACAATGCTTTGCTTCCCATGAGAGGGGTGGATGTATCACAGTATCAGAGTATCACTAAGGTTGGAAGAGACCTCGAAGATCATCGAGTCCAACCTGTCACCACAGACCCCATGACTAGACCATGGCACCAAGTGCCACGTCCAATCCCCTCTTGAACACCTCCAGGGACGGTGACTCCACCACCTCCCTGGGCAGCACATTCCAATGACAAATGACTCAGTGAAGAACTCTCTCCTCACCTCCAGCCTAAACTTCCCCTGGCGCAGCTTGAGACTGTGTCCTCTTGTTCTGGTGCTGGTTGCTAGAGAGAAGAGGCCAACCCCTTCCTGGCTGCAACCACCCTTCAGGTAGTTGTAGAGAGCAATGAGGTCTCCCCTGAGCCTCCTCTTCTCCAGGCTAATCAATCCCAGCTCCCTCAGCCTCTCCTCGTAGGGCTGTGCTCAAGGCCTCTCGCCAGTCTTGTTGCCCTTCTCTGGACATGTTCAAGTGTCTCCATGTCCTTCCTAAACTGAGGGGCCCAGAACTGGACACAGTACTCAATACTCACAGTACTGTAGCACAGCCCAGATAAGAACTGTAATGAATTATTAATTTTTTAATCCCTTTTTCAAGAATATGACTGGAAAGGGTTGGGTTTTTTCAGAGGATGATCGATTTCACTGTACTGCTAAATCTCTGTGTATCATGTTGTTCCATCAAATTCTAGGAAGGATATGAACAAGAGATGAGATCTGGGTTTTTTTCTGGGTTAGATCTATTTGTTGGTGGTTTTGTTGTAGAGGTTTTAGTGTTTGGGGTTTTTTGGGAGGTATGTGTGTTTTTTTGTCGGTTTTGGTTTTGTTGTGGTGGGTTTAGAATCATAGAATCAATAAGGCTGGAAAAGACCTCAGACATCATCAAGTCCAACCTGTCACCCAACACCTCATGCCTAACTCAACCATGGCTTCAAGTGCCACATCCAGTCCCTTTTTTAACATCTCCAGGGATGGTGACTCCACAGCCTCCCTGGGCAGCACATTCCAATGGCAAATCTCTCTTTCTGGAAAGAACTTTCTCCTCACCTCCAGCCTAAACCTCCCCTGGTGCAGCTTGAGACTGTGTGTTCTTGTTCTGGTGCTGCTTGCCTGGGAGATGAGACCAACCCCCACCTGGTTACACCTTTGCTTCAGGTAGTTTTAGAGAGCAACTATGGCAAGAGTGGGGTGGGTTGTTGGGTGGTGTGTTTTTTTTGGGGTGGGGGCAGGGTTTTGTCATTGCTTATCCTTTTTTGGGTATTTTTTAGAAGGAAAGGAGGGTTCTGAAGCAAGAAATACCTCACCTATTTCCAAAATATTGTGCCAGAATCCATCCTGATTTCTGTACTAAAATTGCAAAACGTTACAAAGGAAGATCCTAAACATTTGGGTTTGTAGTACAAATTTTCATTTTTCCTTTCTTTTGTCCTTCCCAAATAAAACATTGAGATTACCTCTAACCAATTTCTCACCCATCTTACTAAATAACCTGAATTACACTGAAATCAGGCTTTCCCAAGTCAGTGGATTTTGGCTCAAGCTGCGTTGTGGGATGCTTAAAGTGAAGCTGCTTTAAGCCACCGAGTGGTGCTGCTGTATCATGCACACAGAGGGCCTAACAAAGCTGTCAGTAAATAGCTCTGCCAGCTGCCCACCCACCAAGGCAAAAAGGTTTCCAGCTTTCTGTGTTCACTAAAGCAGCTTAAATGTTTACATTTGATTAGTTCTGTATCCTTCTATGGGAGAGGAGAAAGGCACATAAGGCATCAAAATATTAAAGGGAGCATAACATAGAAACCCATTTTCCAGGATTTTACTTCAAGGACTACATCCTTGAAACCACCCTGGTCTCACTGGGACAGGATCAGAGGCCACCCATGGTCTGCAGGCTGTTAGCAGTTTGGAGTCAGCCAAGGCAGAAGACCTCAGCTGGCTACAGGTGTATTCCAGACCTCAAATGTTCCACTCAGCATGAGGGGGAAGTTTGTGAGGATTAGAGACCTCCTGCCTGGGCTCCTCCTGATGCTGCTTCTAGCCATCCCTGGAAGCTCTCAACTGATACTCTACTCCCAAGGACTTCTTTCCTGTTTATGGTGACTATCATATATTGCTGGGCTGAGTATAACTTTGTATGCTTTATATTGGCTTTGGGTTTTATCCTGTCTTTTATAATGTTTGTTATTTATTTTATTATCCAGGAATTATTAAATCCATTTATCATTTCAACCCACAGATCTCCTCAGCTTCACTCAGTCTCTCATCCCAGATGGAGTGGGGTCATTGGGTGACAAAGCAACTGGTATAGCTTAGTCCTGGAGGTGGGCTAAGTGTAGAAAATGACTGATACCTGTGCTCCTCACATGTGGCTAAATAAGAGCACAGCCTAAGCTATGGGAGGGTGGAGCAAACAGCGCCTCAAAGAGTGTCTTAGCACATCATTTATTAAATCAGTAATTGCTCACATTAATCAATAAGCTCCAGAGGAAGTTAATGTTATCCTTGACAAAGGATAGTTTATCCAGTGTATTGACAGAAAGTCTTACTCACTATTTGACCAGGCTGAACAGGTAAGTGAGGAATAAAGCAAATCTTTTACTAGTGCTTTAATTGCCATTATTAATTAGGTGCTGTTTGCAGTACTGCTACAGACCTTAGAGCAGATCCATCAGAATGCTGAATTGTCAGTTCCAAAGACTAAAGAGGGAAATGAAGCACAGAAAACATTGCCTGTTTGCATTTTCTACATGAAGAGGTAAAATACAGGAAAGAGAAAAAACAAAACAAAGCAAGCCACAGGGCTTGCAGAGGTCTTCCCATAGAGCCAGAGGCAGAGATCCAATCTGTCATGCCCTTTATTTGCATGTTTATCAGGCTTTCTTCTTTGGTTTTTGTTTACCAAGCCCCAGAAAACACAACCACCTCCTCACTATCCCCCAGCTGATGAGAAATTTGAAGCAAGCAATTGTTGCTTCTGATTTGAAGTGAGCAGGGTTGGCAAAGCTAAAGCCAAGAAACAGCCCTTCTGTGATCAGCCTCGGAGCTCAGTGCAGCCTTTTAGATCGTCTCCTGCATGCCAAATTTGTGCTGGCTTCTTTCAGTGTCAGCTGGCAGGGCAATTGCTTTATCTCCCACAGATTTGTTTATCTGAGCCAAACTTGCATTTGCCCCTTTTGTTCCAGCATTTGCCCTTTATTGAGGTGGGGGAAGAGAGGGAAGACTGAAAGGCTTCCAAAACCATTCCATCCTGAAATAGCTGGCCCAGACTTTTCCTTTATTCCCATTGTACCCATCTCGGTGTTATGGGCTGGAGGACTGGGTCTCATAGGTAATCCTCCAAAAGGTTGGATTTAGACACTTTAAAAATCTATGTGCAAAGCTCACACTGTTTTTATTGTATGCTAATTCAGCAAGAACAGAAGACTGGGGCAGAGAGAGGTGGTGGAGATTTGCTCCAATCACTTGCTATCCTGCTGTCCAGCTATGTGGATAATGAGCTGGTTAGGCAGAAATTTAATTTCCCCCTCCCTGTTTTATACAGCACTGATTAGAAGCTTAAGATTTAATTTATAAATACAAAATAAAGGAAGGAGCTCTGATGCCCAACTCCGCAGCATCCCCCACGCTGTGCCTGCTCTCTCTCTTCCCTGTTGCTGCATGCTGCTCTGATGCTCCAGCAATCTGTTCAGCTGGCTGGCAAAGCTGCAGTCAGGAGAAGCAGTCTACTTAGCAGCTTTTCTGGACCTTTCTGAGCTCCTCACTACACATATCACTTTCACACTCTGCCCACTGCTTCTAAAGCTCTCTGCCCAATCCTGTATTGGGCACACGTGATCCCACACGCGCAATGCAACCATCCCAGTTCCTTCACCAGGAGTGGTGATTCTGCCACTCTACTCTGATGGGACCTTATCTAAAGTACTGTGTTCAGCTCTGGGACCTACAACACAAGGCCATCGACCTCATGGAGAGGGTCTAAAGGAGGCTGCAATCAGAGGGCTGGAGTACCATTCCTATGAAGACAGGTTGAGAAGAATTGGGGTTGTTTAGCCCAAAGAAGAGAAGGCTCTGTGGAGACCTTATATTGACCTTCCAGTACGTAAAGGAGACCTGCAAAAAAATCTGAGGAGGGACTGTTTGCAAAGGCCTGTAGCAATAGGACAAGGGGCAATGGTTTTAAATTAGAGAAGAGTAAATATAAATTGAACATTAAGAAGAAGTTTATACATTTGAATAAGAACTGGTACCTAAAGACATCCAAGGAACTGATTCTGTGGAGCAAATTAATCCTAATTTGCACACCTGAAGCTATGTTCATCTGTCTTTAAAGTTTCCTCCCATAAAGGGCAAACACGCTGGCACTTCCAGAGGGTGACCTGGTTTAGGCATCTACCATTGGATGAGCTGAACTAGCTTCTTCATCTTTGTTACCCTGTGGTTTGTGAAAAAGCATTGGGCTACAAGCAGTGATGGAAGTGATGCACAAATCCTTTCATCCTATATCCCATACTATTTTCAGGGCACATGGTTTCATGATCTAGAGACAAGAAGACCCAGTGAATAATACCTGGAGACCACATGAGAATATCAGTGAGGTCCCGTGTGGAGAATACAAAGGCCATAGCACATAGGGCTGGCTGAGGTAGGACTGAAGTACAGGTATCATCAATAACATCTAAATTATTACTTTCTTCTTCTCTTCCTCTTTCCTATCAAAGTCTGTGAAACTAGCAGTGGACTAGCAGTGAGGTCACCATAGCAACTGCTAGTCATCGTCTAAATATTATGTGTATCCTTCCTACGAGGCTGGCTGTCACAGAAGCATCCATCAGAGTGCAAGATCCATACAAATACTACTGAAGGGTGTCTGAAGAGGGGGGCATTTTTCAGGTTTTTTTGGTTTTGGTTTTTTTCCTCCAAAAAGGAAACATAGAAAATAAGAAAGGTTGTTTAATGGAGGCTATCACTTATGAAATAGGTCACAGAGAAGAAAACACATTAAATCACTTGCTTAAAGTTGTTGCTTGCAAGAATGAATGTGTGCCTACTACATCTAAAACCTTGCAATCAACTGAAACTCCCTTCTGAGCCACCATCACTGGAGGTGTTTAGGAGGAGGCTTGATGGGGTGCTTGGTGCCATGGTTCAGTTGATTAGATGGTGTTGGATGATGGGTTGGACTCGATCTCAAAGGTCTTTTCCAACCTGGTTCATTCTATTCTATTCTATTCTATTCTATTCTATTCTATTCTATTCTATTCTATTCTATTCTATTCTATTCTATTCTATTCTATTCTATTCTATTCTATTCTATTCTACTCTACTCTACTCTACTCTACTCTACTCTACTCTATTGGAGTCAAGAGGAGAAACAGGAATAGAGCAAAGACAACTATTAAAGGTTGAAGCATCTGCCCTTGTTGCACCTACAGTGATACTTCAGTGTACTACCGTTCGCTGTCCAGGCGTTCTCCAAACTACTCAGTAGCTCTCTGCACACTCCACTGCTTGCTTACTTTGCAGAGGAGCATGATCCCTTTTATTTTCCAAGGGCAAATTAGCTTTCAGACCATACTAACAAAGGTCTTGAGCTGTGTTACAGCTTTCCTGTGGCCATTGAAAGGTGTTATCTTACAAAAGACCGAGGACTTGGTCTTTAGCTGAAATGCTCTTGCTCATGTTTTACGGTTGAGTATCAAAAGTACATCCCCATAATTTGGTGAGCAAGGCCATAAAATGTCCTTTTCCTGTAAAAAGGCATCTATGAAGCCTTAAGCACTTGATTGGAAATGTAGATACAGCCACTGTTCTCTGATGGCAATATTTTCCTCCCATTTCCCTCTGCATTGCAGATAGACTTTGTGATGCTGCGACCGAGCGAGCATGCTTAATTACAGGTTGTCCTCCTCAAGTTGGAAAAGCTGAAGTAATTCAATGGCTTTACTGGCTGTGGAAAGCCTAGGGATGAAAACCAGCAGGAAAGTACTTGTTATCTAGTAAGCACTATTATTTTGGTTATTGGCACGAGTTATTATTTTTATGCCTTTCCTTTTTGTCACAGTTGTTTCTAGGACTCGCTGAACGCTAAGCAACAATAACACATGTGCAATACGCAGACAGCTTTGATAGGTGCTCAGAACCTTTAGCTGGTACATAGATGAGAATAAATCAGATACCTATGCAGTGAACTTACTTCTGCATGCTACATAGGATATAAATAAAGTGAAGGATGAAGTTAAGGTATGCACAGAGCCCTGGTTGTTTCAAAGATTAATTAAGTGGCTCATTATTATTCCCATGATGAAAGTGCTATGGGATGGGGTCATGTCTGTTTTTCAGAGACTGCTCCTTGATTCTGATGTTTTTCTTCCCTTGATTTTCATGCAGGATGTTGAAATACCCACCAGGGCTGAGATACACTTGAATAGTAATCCAGACCTTTGCATTGATCTTTTGCCTTGCCTATCTGACAGGCAAATGCAATTCCCAGTTTTAATCTGCTGCAATGCTGACCTTAATTTCAGCAAAGAAATCCTGCATCTTCTACTTCAGTAGAAAATAAATGCAAAATCATCCAGATACACTTAGAAGTTTCCTGATCTTTAACAATCACCTTTTCTTTCTCTCTCTCTCTATATATATATATATGTTAAAAAAATCAATGTAGAACCCAAAGTAATAGAAACTGTAACTTGCAAATATTTTCAACTCTTTCACCTTGGGAAGACAACGACTTTAGCTGTCTTTTCACTCAGTTTGGGAGTTAGGTTCCATTTTCACAGTGGTATTTAGTCAGCACTTAAAGACTTTACCAGGACAGTTTCCCCAGGAATGTCACAGAAGGGCTTTCAGTGTATGAATATGTAGTATCTTATCCCCTCTCATTAAGTCTTCTCTTGTCATCTTACTCTGATTAGGGATAATATCTAAAGTCAGACAGGGGGAAAAAAAAAGCTACATAAAGCCCATTTCCCACCCATGATATTGTCAGTGCAGAATATATGAGGCTTGGTGTTCTACCACAAAATACTTGAGTGTCTCCCAATGTTTTTAAAGGGATCAGTAACAGATTATTTTCAATTGTTCTTAGAGACAATAAAGCTTGTTGGCTGAGCACTGAAATCATGTAACTTCCAAAGCAGCAGCAAGCCTTTGGTTCAAAAGTATGTGCACAGGATATAATTCTCCCTTAAATTCCATAATACCTGGATACATTTCTCATTCTGCCAGATTTTAATTAGGGCTCCTTAATCCTGGTATCAACAGAAGGTGCAGTTTATTTCTTGGGTAAAAATGGTGCAGATGTTTTCTGTCTTACACAGTAACCCATGCCTTGCAGTAAAGCTTTTCTGGGTGTTGCAGGTTGTGTCCTAGAGTGGGCATTAGGTAAGCATTCTGAATTGCTGGAATTTGCAGGAAGAGCTAACCATATTTATTAACTAGATTTGTGAATGAAAGTATTTTCTCAATGTGGAGCATATGGCAATGCTCAGAAGCTGCCTTTTATCATTTATATTAGTTTTTCTTGCAAATCAGAGATCTAAAAATAAACTCATTTCTAATCTGGCTATTGGGTTTCTTTCAAAGGTCTGTTTGAGTAATGTGGCTTTATAGGTTCCAGAATATCTCAGCTGTGCAGGGCAAAGAAAGAAAAGCACAGATCTGGCTTCTGTAGATTTCCACTGCCAGGCAGTATCACCTCTGACTGGAAAAAAAGGAACAGAAGAACAAAACAGAGAAAATATTCCAGCTGGGAGTGCAGATCACTATGTTGGGGCCATCTCCAGGTCTTGACAGGTCACACTGAAAGGCAACATCACAGTTTGACACACTTTCCCTTTTTTCTTTCATTGCAAGGATGCTTTAGAAGGCTAAGAATGATTCTAAAGTGATCATCTCTGGAGTAAGAAGTGGAAGAGCACTGGGGAAAGCATCATATACAACAGTGGTAACATGGAAGTTACAGACACTGGTGAAAAAAAAAATTGAAGGATATCAACCAAAGAAATGAATGTTGAAGAGGAAAATAAATTAATATTTAGAAACCCCTAAGAGAAAGCCACTGTAAATCCTTCAACTACTAGATCAGAAGAAACTCAGGAGCTAATATGTTGCTTGCTTGTTTGTTTGTTTGTTTTTCCCATGTGGAGAGATTCTGAGAAGGATCTTTTTGTCCAGTCTGCATCTGAAGTGAAGCAAAAACTCTGGTGATTTTGGAGGAGCAGAGAGGTGAGATGAAATTTTGCAAGGAAGGGTCACCAACCACACAGCATGAGATTTAACATCAGGCATTCAGTATGATGTTGAGAGCTGTTCAAAAGTGACTGCTCAATTCAGTTGCAGTGAAGGTTAGAGCAGAGTACATTTTCAAACTGAAGCCAGCCACAGCTGGCATGTTTAATTAAATCCAAAGCTAATTTTTCAACAAAGCAGCTCTCCAGATGACAGTTTAGTTGGTTAATTTTTATTCTGCAATCTCATTAATTTATTTATTTTTTTTTCCATATTATTGCATATGGAAATCGGTCATTCAAGTCAAGGCAGCCAAATGACTTCCATAAAACAAACAATCCCCTCCAGTGACTCCATTCATCTCAAGATAAGCATTTGAGATAGGACAGAGGAAACATCCACGTGTACCCATTGCCTTCCATGTACTGTGCCAGAGGCCCATGTGATCACTTCAGATTTACACATGCAATTTTTATTTATCCAGAGCCAAGTGAGACATCTCCTTCCCTCTCTTTAACACATCATCTTAGTCTGGAGAAGAGGAGGCTCAGAGGAGATCTTATGGCCGTCTGCAACTACCTGAAGGGAGCTTGTAGCCAGGTGGGGGGTTGGTCTCTTCTCCCAGGCAACCAGCACCAGAACAAGAGGACACAGTCACAAGCTGCACCAGGGGAAGATTAGGCTGGATGTTAGGAAAAAGTGCTTCACAGAAAGTGTGACTCGCCATTAGAATGTGCTGCCCAGGGAGGTAGTGGAGTCACCATCACTGGAGGTGTTTAGGAAGAGACTGGATGGGGCACTTGGTGCCATGGTTTAGTTGGTTAGACAGTGTTGGGTGATAGGTTGGACTCAATGATCTCAAAGTTCTTTTCCAACCTGGTCAATTCAATTCAATTCAATTCAATTCAATTCAATTCAATTCAATTCAATTCAATTCAATTCAATTCTATTCCATTCCATTCCATTCCATTCCATTCCATTCCATTCTATTCTATTCTATTCTATTCTATTCTATTCTATTCTATTCTATTCTATTCTATTCTATTCCATTCCATTCCATTCCATTCCATTCCATTCCATTCCATTCCATTCCATTCCATTCCATTCCATTCCATTCTAGATACTTATTCGAGATACTCTATTCTATTTTACTCTATTCTATTCTACTCTATTCTATCACATGGTTTGCCTGGTGTTGTACAAGCAGCTGTCCCTACAGGTGCTTAAGTGCTTCACAGGACAAACTTTTAAAGTCTATAATTTAGAGGTATTACTAGTGTTTGTAAAAATAATTTGTGGCTAAAAAAAATGTGGCTGTATTAAGAAATTTTCACAGAATCATAGAATCAACAAGGTTGGAAAAGACCTCAGAGTCCATCAAGTCCACCCTATTGCCTAATACTTAACACCTCCTGACAACTAAACCATGGCTCCAAGTGCCACATCCAATCCTTTTTTGAACACCTCCTGGGACAGTGACTCCACCACCTCCCTGGGCAGCACATTCCAAGGGACAATGACTCTTTCTGTGAAGACAGTTATTAATTTATTAATTATAACATTATTAATTCCCTTAATTAATAGTTATTAATTAAAATGTCAATTAATATCTGTGTGAGTGCCTAGCCTAGTTATACATCCCAGACACATAGCAGCAGCCAGAGGAGAGTGCAACAACAATCAAGAAGATGTGATTAGCCTTGTTTGAGAACTATTTCAGTTACCTAAGAAACCTTTATTAAAGCAACCAGCAACATTTTTTTCCCCATTTTCCCATTTTTCTTTTCAATTTCTTTTCTGTTTCCCCATTAGGCCCTCATTGCAACAAATATGCTTGGCAAATTAAAATCAGCAGTAATGCTAGTGGAAATTCACACCAATTCACCCAGGAAAGTGATTCTGGTTTCCACTGGATTTCCACCTTGGGGTCACCAGTGCAAACCCAGCTGCATCTGTAGAGATTTCAGGCTACTCCAGATTAAATGCTTAATTGATTATCTAATAAATTATGAATCTTGGTTTTATTCCTAGTGAGCAGATGTCCAAAACCTCCTCAAACCCAGCACTAGAAGAGGTAACAGCTGTCAGTTTTATGAGTGATTCTATAAAGAGATAAAGAAGGAGGATATATGTTCGCACTGGAGTGACTACTCTTTCCTTCGGGTCACATTGTGACCCTGCTACAGGTCAAATGTGAAGTACAGTGTGTGAAAAGGTCTAAAAATCCTGAGGGAAAAATGATCAGAACTGATTTGGCAATCAGGCTGAATGACAAGCAGCCAGGAAACAAATTGATTACAAAGTCATGGAGAAGTGAAAAATAAAACCCCCACAACAAAACAAAAGCCAAACCACCACCACCACCAAAAGCCAAGCCAAACAAAGCAGAAAATTCACACACACACAAAAACACTCCCAAAAAAACAAACACCACCCCCAAAACCTGAAATAGGGAAGAATATTTCCTCATCCATACTGGAAACAAAGCCTAGTGCTTGCTGACCTGCTGGTTTTTCTGTTATCACGAGGCACGGATGGCTCAGTAAGTGCCAGTGTACTCATTGAGTCAACTCAGAACTAATATTACAGCAGTAGAGATTATGTTTAATTATACTGGCTATAATTAAAGCACATAGAATTACAGTAGTAATTATATTTTTATACCTGGTAATTTAAAGAGGGACTTATCTTTCCCAGTCCAAAAATTAGGTGCCTTGTTTAAGTGAATTGCCCTTAGTGCTCAATGCATAAAGAGAGGTATCTCCAAGGTATGATTCACCTCCTGTCTCTTGGAATAATACAAATTGTCTTCTGGAATGGTGATGTCTCACTTCTACAGACCAAAACAAGGCATGATGTAGCTTCTGCTCCTCTCCAGGAACCTTTAAGTCCCACTGAGCCTTCCTGGATTTCCCTCAACTCCCAGCATGCAATCTCCTCGCACTGATCATCTCATGTCTATGTCATCATGTCTATGTTTTCCATAGGCATGACCATAACCTGCTCCGAGTTTTAGTTCTCTAATTAAATGAGCTTGAATTTTGATGACTAGTTATCTGAGACTCAAGCACAGTTTCAAGTCTCATTGATTTCAGTGAAGACCCAAGGGTACAACATCCACTTCAGCAATTAGAGTTGATGATATTCTCATGTTGTACCATCTGTGAAGGACGTTTCACACATTCCCTCCCACCCTTACACACACATCTACTCACAGAAACACCCTGGTTTCCTAGAGCATTTGTTTAAACTGTACCCCAGCTCAAAATGACTGTAAGGGTCTTTTTGTTTGTTTCTTTGGGGTTTTTGTTTGTTTGTTTGCTTGTTTTAGTATCTATGTAAGGTTTTGCACTCATGCTGGTCATGCGACTTTACAAAACAGAGGCAAAGGGCAGAGAGAACTTTACCATCTTCAGAGATGATAAATCTGAACAGTGCAGGACACTTGACAAAGACAATTTCACCCACACTTGCAGGTTTCCAGCATGTAATGTTGTCCCACATTCCTGGGCAACCTATAGAAGGAGGAAAAAATAACATCAAAACATTGAAGCTGGGCATCCATTCCTTTCTTTGTGCTGTTATTATAGTTTATAGCTGTTTTCCTCTTCTATCCATGAAAATGCACTCATTTAGAACAATAAAGAGTATCATTGTCTAATAAGCTTCCTCTGCAATAAAATAACTTTCCTGTGTAGGAATAGCATTAGATATGTGGTTGCATGACACAAAAATGACCTAGACTTTACCCTAACAGAACAAGACATTTCTTAATCTCAGTTAAAGCACTCCAACATATACCAGAAACAAGTTTTTCACTTGAGCATGAAATCTGTTGTCATTTATCCATCTTTCAGTATCTTTATGGATTGGACCTTTGATTTAAATTCTATACATTCCTCTTTGCTCTAATCTTTGTCAAAGGAACAGTTTGGAATTTGACCCAAGGAGCAGACTGGAAGCTGAGAACCAGATTCTGCTTCATCCTACAGCCAGTATTGTGGCTATGTAAGAGCAGCTGACCTCTTTCATGTTGCTCAGCTTCTTTTAAAACTACTGGGAATAGAGGTGTTCTATCATTGTGTGAACCATCATCTCAGTAGCTCATAAACCTAGAAGACTTATCCAGTATGCAGAAGAATGAAGAGCAATCTCTCAACTTTCCTACTAATGTTGATAGAAAAACCCTAGTGATTGAATCTCAAATGGGACTCATCTTCTGCCTCAACAGGAAAGGAAAAGTCAAACTAAATTTAAATATCTCCACTATTTATACACATTTGATGTCGAGAATGAGGACATAATCTTATCAGCTGTTAAAAGCCACAAGCTCCATCATTTTCTAAGTGGCTTTCTGTTAATGTGCTCTCTCTTTGACTGTGTGCCAAGGAAAACAACATCTTCAGTGGAAGCAGATAAAACTTCAACATGTCATGCTTTCAGACTGGCAGAAGTACAATATAATGAGGTATGGGTGATCAAACTGCAAGAACAGTGTGGGTTTTATCAGCTCTGGTGGTAGTAGCAGATTTCCATGACTAGAGAATGAATGTTCACAGGACTAGAACTGCATATTTTCCCCACCAGCTTCAGTGGCAGGGAATCAAGCCCTGTGTTTTCTCACAGAAATATAAGCCAGCTACTGCCAAGTGTGGTGGAAAGGGCAGTTCTGAATGATAAAGTGTTTGAAGAGTTATGTCAGCATCAAGCAACACTGTTGAGATGTTACAAGGATGGCATATGCTGAGCAGCTGATAAATATTCTTTCGAATGAAAGGATGCACTGTCAGGTTGCATAATTTCAATAAAGAACCACACACCATCCTGATTCTAGCAGATAAAAATCCCTCAGCTTTACCAAACTCACAAAACCACAATGTTGTGGCAAAAAATTCTGATTCATTCATCACAGGAGCTAGAAAAGCCCTTTACATTTTCCCCTTCTCTTTTCTTCTTTTCCCACCCTTGCCCCAAATTGCTGCCTTTGCCAGAAGAGGATTTCTTTGTACGAGTGCAGTGCTCACTAGAACATCTCCAAAAGGCTCAAAGACTGCAGTTTGAAAAGTTGTGGGATGCAGCTAGCATACTAAAGCTGCAAAATCAAACTCACATTGAGCACCATTAGATTTGATTGTCTTTGCTGGCTGATATCTGTCCACGCAGTAGGAACTGTATTCACCATGGAAATCTGAAGACATACAGTAATAAGTTTATGGTTCACTGATGTATGGCACTGTGTACAGAAGTGAAGCATATGCAAATATCCATGGTAATGAGACATTTGCTTGCAAGAGGTGTTAGAGACAATCAAAGTGGCTAATGAGATCTTCTGAGAACCACCTGCTAGCCTTGCTCAACTCAATGCGTTTGACCCGAATAGGGAAAGCTCTCTTATTCCTTATCATTACTTCAACATCAGTTGTCTTCCACACGCTGGAATAGCAACAGAAACTGCAAACAGACCTAGGGAAATGCAAGGAAATCCTCACAGTGCAGAAAAGAAATCACAGCCGTGGAATAAATAAATATTTCATAGCCGTGTGTATTAGATTTTGTTATAGCAGGTGGCTGGTTTGGTGGTAATACCATGCAGAGCTGAAAAATAGCCCCATTTAAAAAGACATTATAAAGGTCATTGTGCTAGAAAGCACTGATGTGCTGACACTGGGAGAGAGGGAGAGAGAAACAGAGAGTCAAGTAATTCGCCTTAGTTACTAAAATAGGTGGTCGATGGAGACTGGCAAAAAAATCACTGTCAGTGAGGAGGGTGCCTGGTCCTGTGTGGGGAAGTTCACTGAATCAACCAATTTAGGAGAGCAAAGAAAAGGATGGCAAAACATTTAAATGGAATAAGGATCAGCATGCCTCGTCCCCTTTTGTAAACCATGATGCAGCCAGCAGCTCCTGCTGGGTGAAATCTGCCCACAGAGCCCAATGTGACTTGAGTGTGAAACTGCACAGTGGGGTTTTTCTCTGGCACTGGTGGTATGTCTCCATTTCCATGTGATAGTGGCTAGATCTAAAGCAAGATTTTAGGCAGTCCCATGGCTGAAGTTCACTAAGTTCAAGGAGTGGACCTCACTTCAAATCACAATCTTCCACCAACATGGAGTCACTAGGTCACCAGGGTTATGTAAAACCTGTTTGGTTTCCCTCTAGGTTTCTATCCTATTTTCTCATGGTGCTTCTAATGCAATACTCTCATCTACACTTTATTTCAATTGTCTTAACAGACTCACAAAATCACAGAATGGTGGGGGTGGAAAGCACCTTCAGAGATCACCTAGTTACACCCCCTGCTAAAGCAGGTACCCCTAGATCAGGCTTCACAGCAATGTGTTCAGATGTGTTTTGAAATTATCCAGAAAAGACTTCACAATGTCTCTGGGCAGCCTGTTCCAGTGCTCCTGCACCTTCAGAGTGAAAATGTTTTTCCTTAAGTTCAAGAAAACTTCCTTTGTTCTTGTTCATACCTGCTGCCCCTTGTCCTATCACTGAGCATCACTGAGCTGAGCCCCGCCCCATCTTCATGAATGTCATCCTTTAGATATTTATATGCATTGAGAGGATCCTCCTCTCAGTCTTCTCTTCACCAAGCTAAAGAGCCTCAGCTCTCTCAGCCCCTCCTTATAAGAGAGATGCTTCAGTCCCCTCAGCATCTTTGTGGCCCTCTGTTGGACTTTCTTCAGTAGCTCCCTGTCTCTCTTGAACTGGGGAGCCCTGAACTGCACACGGTATTCCAGATGCAGCCTCACCGGTGCAAAGCAGAGGAGGAGAGCTTGCCACAGCATCCTCCTTGACTTTACCCTGTCCCTAGCATGCCTCCTTTGTGTCCCTGATAACTTTTTGCAAGAGAAGGTGCAAAAGCAGATGCAGGTATTTCGGATGGCGAGGCCTTTGCACTAATTAACTGCTCATCCATTTATTCCCCTCACTAAAGGGGGTAAGTCCAACCTGTTCATCTCTTCATGAAAACCATTATTTTGGCATTTTTTCTTGTACTCAGCGCATCATTTTCCACAAGCATGCAGGAATTTGCAGCTTTGGGATTAGTACATCTCTGTCAAATGTTGCTGACCAGTTGGCAGTCTCAAAACTACTGGGTGAAGGAGGTGAGGGAAAGAAGGAATGGCAGGCCAGTGGATGAAGGGATTTATGGATTCATAAACATACAAAAGGGAATGGAGAGGAATTTGCATAAAAAATTGTTTGCTTGGGAAATTGTTGAAAAAAAAAGTAGTCATAAATATATAACTGCTAACTCTCTTTATTTTTCATGTGTGGAAATAAAGGCTTGAGATGAAAGCCCATCCCTTTGGCTTACAGCATTCAGTTTGATTTCCAATTCCTCTCTTCATGTATTAGTTTAAAATATCACCTTCGAGGTCAGGTTGCCTTCAGAAGAGCAATATCAAAGGAAACATAATGTTACAAGTCAGCATATTAAACTGAATTAGGTGATGTACAATAACTTTGAAAGGGCATGCTACACTTAGAGCCTTTCAGAAAAAAGGAGAACATGAGAGAGGTGTAAATACCAAAATAAATAAAGGTTTAAGCAAAGCCTGGGTTTGGGGTCTAGATTCTCAGAAGTAATTGACATTTCAAAGCAAAGGTGCCTTACAGGAGCTCCTGTAGATGTTTCAAGTTAGACAGCAAACTCATAAAACTGTCAGGCTCAGTAATCTCTTTTGAAAGTCCAGGTCGTAAGAGAGTAGGAAAGGAACATCAACTGATATTTCAGAGTAATTTATAAAAGGGGGGGGGGGGAAATGAAACCACAAAGGGGGGAAAAAATCAGTATGGAAAGACCTTCTCTGCTGGAAAAGAGAAAACCTGATGATGCACAAGGAAAAGTAAAGATGATTCCTTTCTTAAAATGTCTTATTTACAAAGCCAGCATGAAAGACTAAGTGCAAGGGGAAGCTGAGCAGCAAAAAATGAAAGAGGTTTTTTTTCCTTCCCTGTTCTGCTTCTGATAGACTTTAGAAATATTTGAACAAAGTCTGCCTGTTCTTTCAGTGTATGCCATCCAGATCAGCTCTTACACTAAGAATTTCTTCCTCACTCCACATTCTGCAGCAAGATGCACCTTGCACCGAGCACAAGCCCTACGAGGAGAGGCTGAGGGAGCTGGGATTGTTTAGCCTGGAGAAGAGGAGGCTCAGGGGAGACCTTATTGCTCTCTACAATTACCTGAAGGGTGGTTGTAGCCAGGAGGGAGTTGGTCTCTTCTCCCAAGCAACCAGCATCAGAACAAGAGGACACAGTCTCAAGCTGCACCAGGGGAAGTTTAGGCTGGAGGTGAGGAGAAAGTTCTTCACTGAGAGAGTAATTCGCCATTGGACTGGGCTGCCCAGGGAGGTGGTGGAGTCCCTATCCCTGGAGGTGTTCAGGAGGGGATTGGATGTGGCACTTGGTGCCATGGTTTAGTCATGGGGTCTGTGGCAACAGGTTGGACTTGATGAGCTTTGAGGTCTCTTCCAACCTTGGTGATTCTATGATTCTGTGACATGTTATTCATTCCCCTTAACTGTGTAAATAAGAGTGATACATGTAAATCTGAGCCAAGTTCTTCTGTGTCTCCTTTTCAGTGCAGGAAGAAAGCCAGACACCTCTGGAGGACACTTCTGAAGGGTTTGTAAGATAAATTATCCTCTGGAGATGCATATTTTCTTCTACTGATTATACAAGCCACCAAGAGAAAGTCTAATCTCAGGCTTAGACCAGATGGAATTAGAGCAGAGGAATTCCACATGCACAGTCCAAGTGTCTGAGTTTAGGGCTGTATGTGGAGAAAAATAAGCTGTGTTCAAACTTCCTGCCTGTTGGCTCACCTTAATATTTTCCATTACCTTCCTCTAAATAACTGCTGCCCCTGGTATAAAGTCAGGCAACATGTGGCAGTTTTAGGCTGGTGCCTAGGGGGTAATTCCAACCCACCACACAGCACTACATTATGACTGTTTAGAATCTACTGTTTATTTGATAATAACTCCCTAAACTATGATATCATTTCCTACTGGTGTATCATTATCAGTAAATCAGGTTGTTTTAGGGGGGTGGCATTTTCAGAGGTCTGAGATATTCTGTGTGCAGCACTGTTTTCCAAGAACTGTTAAAAATATCAATGTAATTTATGGAAGGGAACACTGGGGGATAAAATAAGCACTGGAGATATTTCACTTCTTATCTGCTGTATTAATCATAGATTATATTTAAACCTAAAATGGAGAGAAAGAGAATCAGTGGTGGGTTTTTTTTTTTTTCATGGAGTGGAATGGTGAGCTTTACAGCACAATAGTAGAAAAAAAATTGCCCGAACATAGCAGGTTTTAGCTCTCAAAAGATTATGTGTAACCTTGGTTTAGTAGTCATGAGGTGTTGGGTGACAGCTGACGGGTGATCTTTGAGGTCTTTTCCAACCTTATTGATTCTATGTTTTGCCCTTGTCAAACATAAGTTGTATACTTTAGATCTGGGAGCTAGTCTCTTTTACCAAGTTCAACAGCAAGGATTTCATTGGGTTTGGATGTTGAAGCACTTTGGTTCACCTTCCAGCCACCACAGGAATGACCCACACCAATTATAAATTAGATTCCCCCATCCTTTTATCTCCTATATTGATGGGGGAAATGGTAGATACAATGCACATAAAAGTCACTGATCTCAGAAGTGCAAAAATTCAACCATTTAGAACTACCATCACTGGAAGTGTTTAAAAAGAGCCTGGGTGAGGCACTTGGTGCCATGGTTTAGTTGATTAGATGGTGTTGGGCGATAGGTTGGACTCGATGATCTCAAAGCTTTTCTCCCAGCCTGGTTAATTCTGTATTGTGTATTCCACTCCTTAAAGAGGGTGAAAGGTTTTTCCTCTCTGTCTCATGGGAAAACACACTTCAAAAGGAAAGGTTAACATCAATTAACTTTTTTTCCCTCGATTATTTACATGCGGCAAAAATCTGATTTAAATGACAGAAGCTGTTATCTAGAATTATAAAAGTACAATCTCTTTTTTTTCGTCCTTTAAAGCTGTATAATTCTTTACAATCACTCTAAGCTCACACTTATTGGTGGTCTTGTATTCTTACCTGCCAAGAAAACCTCCAGAATCCTTTAAGTGCTGCCAACCAAGTGGCCTTAGATGAGCTCTGGGGAGTTTTAAAGGAAAACTTCAGTTTGGCAAAACCTTTAGTCCTAATTATACAGAAGAGTAAGAAGCTGATAATGTGGAAAATGGAGGGGTTGGGTTTTAAAAGAACTTTTTCTAACTATAATAAAATTGTTCATTCATCTATGAGGAAGTCACCACTTTGCTGTTTTGGAGGCAGAGAAACTCTGACATTACTCAAAAGACTGGGAGATTTTATTCCAGCATTGCTGGAGGACAGAATGACACTTGCAAGCTGCCAGAGCCTGAGCCAGTGCCAAGCTCACCAGCTGTGGATAATTTGGCATCACTCAGGACATGGGCTATGTGAGCTCATGAAGTGCTGCTGGAAGCAGCCTTGCCTGGCAGCAGCTGGAACCCCTCACATCTTTTATTGCTGGTGGCAAGGAAACAACTGTCGTTGTCCTACTCCACCACCATGCCAGCCTGACTCACTTCCCTCCCTTCTAGGGAGAAGAAGAGATCATGTACTTTTCTCTATCAACTCTATCTGCCCTTAATTCTCCAAGCTGAGAGAGAGGAAAGGGAAGCTGTTCTACTAGTGTCTAGAAGGCTTTACATATGTCAAAGTGCTACAAATCTTCATCGTTAAGTGTCTGTCATCAAAGGTATTTCATAGAATCATAGAATCAATAATGTTGGAAGAGACCTCAAAGATCATCAAGTCCAACCTGTCACTGCAGACCTCATGACTACTAAACCATGGCACCAAGTGCCACGTCCAGTCCTCTCTTGAACACCTCCAGGGATGGTGACTCCACCACCTCCCTGGGCAGCACATTCCAATGGCCAATCTCACTTTCTGGGAAGAACTTTCTCCTCACCTATAGCTTAAACTTCCTCTGGCACAACTTGAGACTGTGTCCTCTTGTTTTGGTGCAGTTTGCCTGAGAGAAGAGACCAACCCCCTCCTGGCTACAACCTCCTTTTAGGTAGCTGTAGACAGCAATGAGGTCTCCCCTGAGCCTCCTCTTCTCCAGGCTAAGCAACCCCAGCTCCCTCAGCCTCTCCTCACTGGGCTGTGCTCCAAACCCCTCATCAGTTTCGTTCCCCATCTCTGGACAGGTTCCAGTACCTCAACATTTCTCTTGAATTGAGAGGTCCAGAACTGGACACAGTACTCAAGGTGTGGCCTGAGCAGTGCTGAGAATAACCTCCCTTGTGCTGCTAGCTACACTATTCCTGATATAGGCCAGGATGCCATTTGCTCTCCTGGCCGCCTGGGCACATTGCTGGCTCATGTTCAGCCTAGTATCTACCAGCACCCCCAGGTCTCTTTCTGCTTGGCTGCTCTCCAGCCACTCTGTCCCCAGCCTATAGCACTGCTTGGGGTTGCTGTGGCCAAAGTGTAGAACCCTGCACAACAATGTTTGGACTCGATGATCTTGAAGGTCTTTTCTAACCTAAACCATTCTATTGATTCTATTTCTATATATGTAATATATATTAAGTATTATATATAATGCATATTTTTTCCCCTCATGTGTTAGTGTTCCTCACAGCAAATCATGGATTTCAAGTAGGCCTGTAGGTAAAGAATCTTTCCAAGCTAAACAGTTCATTGCCACTTTTGCCACCCATGGAGAGTAGTGATATTTGGCCCATTAGGGGATTTAGACACCTGTGAAGAAGATATCTGTAAAGGTCCCTAGGATAACTAGTTGCCATAGATACAGAGAAAATACAACACTTCATTTTTTAGTGTGCCTTTTATGGTGTTCTGGAGTCTACCTTCCTTTGAGAATGGAAAGAGGATTTAGTTGCATGGAAGAAGATGAGAGGAAGATTGAGTGTTAGATCTATTGAGCCTTGAGGTTTCCTTGCAATAAATGTTAGGGGTCTGAATCTGTTCTGTCATGAAAGAGAAACAACCAACCAACCCAAAACCCAGCCACATCATATTCCTTTGATTTGTTAGTTTCTAGCTAATATCACAACAGCTCTGAAGTGGGGTTAAAATGAGACACAAACCTTGGAACAGTCTTTGGATATGAGGTTACAATTCCATCTTAAAAAAACCTCAGTGGGATAGAAGAGGATTTTCAATGGGATTTATTTAGGTAAAGCCTCAGGTCAACCATTGCCAAGTCAAAAACATCTCCCAGGAGTTTTGATTTGTTTCTTAAAGGATAAATAATGGACAAAACAAAACAGACATTAAATAGCTGAGAATATTTAACTGACCTTATGTCTTTGTGGCTGAAAATTTTAGTGGGTACATTAAATTCTTTGACACAATGCATTAAGTTGCCTACAAGGAGTCTGCAAATTTTATTATATTAGCTTTCATGGTAGCTCTGTGGGTAAGAAGATTTTTCTGCTCTTTTTACAGGCTGGGAAACAAAGCAAAACAAAACAAAGAAAGCAAAACAAAGAAAGCAAAACAAAGCAAAGAAAGCAAAACAATGCAAAGAAAGCAAAACAAAACAAACCAAACAAAACCAAACCAAACAAATTGTGATGCTAAAAGCTAAACACTCTCCAGAGCAAGAGTTTTAAGAGAGCTTGGAAGCAAGCTGTCCCTTCACATTCAGACTCTTGCCCTCCTCACTTTCTTGCTTTTCTACTGTTTATAAATAGAGTTATCTTAGTGGAAAAGTCAGGTCTGTAGTAGAAGATAACTTAGAACAGATCTTGGGCCAAATGCATTCCTGATGTAAACACAGAGACGCCAGTGTGGATACTCTTGAGAGGCAATTTATTCCTTGTTTACTCCTCCATACCTTCTGGGGATGAGAAATGGCTGAATTAACTTAATTTCTTCCAGTGTGTATATTCCATAATCTGTCCTGGAAATTGTTCTAGTGGTGAGTCAAGCAACTCCTTACTAGAGCCCATGGGACCCTTATGATTTAGTGAAGGAGGCAAAGGAAATAAATACGTTGTAAAAAGCCAGTTCAGATTCCGTAAAGAAGCATGTTAACACATTTCATGTGCCTGGACATGAAGATATAAGCTGCATTTTGTTCAAGCTTTTGGAGTAACTCAAAGAAATCTCGAGGCAAAGGTGCAGTTCAAAACCAGTGCCAGTGTTTAACAAAGCCTGTTTCATGCTGAACTTCTCTGACTTTGCCTTTAGCGTGTTCACAGAGCAGAATAAATGACACTGTAAAAATAGACGCAGGCCTGCCTCACAAGGATTTGCATACACCTGAGAAATCTTGATCAGTATGGTAGAAACAAAAGGAAATTATTTTACTGTTCAGTGAATTCCCATCTACTAGATGTCTTCCTCTCAACAATAAAGCTACATAAATATATATATATCATAGAATCATAGAATTGATAGGATTGGAAGGGACCTCAAGGATCATCCAGTTCCAAGCCCCCTGCCATGGGCAGGGACACCTCACTCTACATCAGGTTGCCCAGAGCCACGTGCAGCCTGGCCTTCAAAACCTCCAGGGATGAGGCTTCTACCACCTCCCTGGGCAACCTGTTCCAGTCTCTCACCACCCTCATGGGGAAGAACTTCCTAACATCCAATCTGAATCTACCCATTTCTATTTTGTTTCCATTCCTCCTAGTCCTGTATATGTCTTGATATGAACATGTTGCAATCTGAAGTCAGTGAAAAGGTAATAGGTAAAAGGTAATCTAGTCGTGAGGTTTGTGGTTACAGGTTGGACTCAATGATCTTCGAGGTCTCTTCCAACTTTGGTAATACTGGGATACTGTGATACTGTAATACAAGAAGTATTAGTAGAGAAAAAAAGGAATGGAATGGAATGGAATGGAATGGAATGGAGTGGATGGAGTGGAGTGGAGTGGAGTGGATGGAGTGGAATGGAATGGAATGGAATGGAATAGAATAGAATAGAATAGAATAGAATAGAATAGAATAGAATAGACCAGACCAGGTTGGAAAAGACCTTCAAGATCATCACATCCAACCCATCATCCAACACCATCTAATCAACTAAACCATGGCACCAAGCACCCCATCAAGTCTCCTCCTAAACACCTCCAGTGATGGTGACTCCACCACCTCCCCAGGCAGCCCATTCCAATGGGCAATCACTCTCTCTGTGAAGATCTTCTTCCTAACATCCAGTCTAAACCTTCCCTGGAGCGGGAGGTAGAGTGCATGAAGAAAATGGACAAAGGAGGTATCAGTGAACCATGGAGCATTGCCCTGATCATTCTCCTCATAATGAACAGCAGATACTTTCTTATTTCCTGGAAAGAATTTATTTTTTGCAGAGAAAAATGGGGAAGATATGGAATGGGACTGAACTGCTGGTGCCACCAGATCCAGAGGAGAACTATCACCAGCAAGCAATCTCAGTCCAGAAGACTAATGAGAGAGAAAGCAGTGATTCTGGTGTATTCTCTAAGAAAACAACTACAAAATATTTCTACTGACTAGGACTACTATGTTGATTTTTTTTTCTAGCTGATTAAGTCATGATAACAATGGATTCTGGTTTAAGTAGTTTGCAGGTTACCAGAGAAGAGGTAGAATTATGTTAGCCATTTGGCTGTACGACTGAAAAACTGGAGCAGATTCAAGTACTCTCATGCCCTGAGAACAAAGCTGAGGCATGTTCTCAGAATGTATACAACAACAGTCCTTCAGTGCACTTTAATTAATCACTTGTGGTGGCTTTTTTGCACTTTGCCATTGCTCTTGTCACATGGTTTGGGCACATCCTTTTATAGTTATTCTTTTCTAAAGAACTTCATTATGAACTGACTCCTGTTTCCAGTTTCCTGGTTTTCCGTACAGGCCCTGGTTGGTTACTCAGGGAGGTGGTGGAGTCACCGTCCCTGGAGGTGTTCAAGAGGGGATTGGATGTGGCACTTGGTGCCATGGTTTAGTAATCATGAGGTGTTGGGTGACAGGTTGGACTTGATGATCTTTGAGGTCTCTTCCAACCTTATTGATTCTATGATTGTATGATTGAGTTATGGACTATTCCGACCTTGCCTTTGGTTTTGGTTGTGGTTACTCATTGTGTGATTTCACTGTGCTGCTTTTGATTTTTTTAATTTATTCCTTTTTTTCAGAGAAGGAAACAAACCAATCAATTCTGTCAGCTCTGTGTTTGTGAAAGCTTTGGCTTGATTAGCAAAGATACTAGCTGGTATGGAAATGCAGGTCTGCAGAAAGTCTGAAATAGCTTTTAGGGTAACCATAAAGGCATAGACAATTAACACCTCCAGATGCTTACCCACAACACTCAACTGTCTGCTCTTGAATGTGACAACTGCACCATTTAATTTCACAGTGTCACAGTATCACCAAGGTTGGAAGAGACCTCAAAGATCATCGAGTCCAACCTGTCACCACAGACCTCATGACTAAGCCATGGCACCATGTGTTCTCATCCAATCCCCTCTTGAACACCTCCAGGGATGGTGACTCCTTAGTTTACTCAAAAAAAAAAAAAAAACCCCAAACCAAACGAACAATAATCCAAAACAAACATAAAAAAAAAAAAAATCAACCCCACAAAAAAAACAACAAGCAAAGAACAAAATGTAAACAGAGCAAAAAATACTGTCCAACCACTGCCCCCACCAAACAAACAGACCCCCAAAACCACTTAACCCCCCAACCCCTAAAGCTAGAGTATAAAATATGTGCCTCTGAATTGTGGAAAAAGAGGAAATTCAGAACTGGGAAGTGAAATAGACAGCTAAACTCTTTGAGGTTATGAGTACATCCTGAATGAGTCTCAGTTTGCATTAACTGTTTTAATATGCAAGTTGAATGTAAGTCTCCCTATCAACTGCACGAGGAGTCTTGGGAGACCAGCCAGCTAATTTAGACAAAAAATTCAGTATCTAACATCCAGTGATGCAATTGTTCCCTAAAGAGGCCATTTTCCCTAAACACAGAGCCCATCACAGTTTTCTGTATTGAAACATGAGCTGAAGATTCGAGTTGGATTCAGTGGGACTTGAGGTTGCAGAGTGACAGCAGCGGAATTCCATCAGGAGAATAATAAGGAGCTGTTCCTGGTGCTGCCTGAACTTCCCCCATCAGCTAGGTGTTTGCACCTCTCATTTTAGTGGCATCTAAGGGTTGTCAAAACCTTACAAGTGTGATGTGTTAGTGATCTTTTAAGAAAACAAGCTGGTGGTAACTAGAAATATAGATATAGTTTATTATATAAGTATCCAGATATTTCCAATATCTGAAGAGGGCCTACAAGAAGGCTGGGGAGGGACTTCTTAAGATCTCAGGTAGTGATAGGACTAGGGGGAATGGAATGAAGCTGGAGGTGGGGAGATTCAGGCTGGACATGAGGACGAAGTTCTTCACCATGAGAGTGGTGAAGCCCTGGAATAAGTTGTCCAGGGAGGTGGTTGAGGCCCCATCCCTGGAGGTGTTTAAGCCCAGGCTGGATGAGGCTCTGGCCAGCCTGATCTAGTGTGGGGTGTCCCTGCCCATGGCAGGAGGGTTGGAACTAAATGATCCTTGTGGTCCCTTCCAACCCTGACTGATACTATGATACTATGATATTGGCACCCTTTAAAACTGTTGGTTCCTGAAGTGAAAAGCAACCATTTTCCTGAACAGTCAAAATAATTATAATGGGGCATATTATTTAGCTATGCATTAAATACTTTATTATATCATTATTATAATGTATCCTATAATATTACTGTGTATGACAGCTGAAGTTATTGTCTTCCTGTACTTGTCACTGGTGAGTCTTCACCTCAAATACTTGGTTCATTTTTGGCCACTCACTACAATAAGGACACTGAAGTGTTGAAGCATGTCCGAAGAAGGGCAGTGAAGGGTCTAGAGTACAAGTCTTATGAGAACTGAGGTTGATTAGTCTGGCTAAAAGGAGGCTGAGAAGGAGACCTTCTTGCTCTCAATAACCCCTGAAAGAAGATTGTAGTGAGGTGGGGGTTGCTGTTATCTGCAAAGTAACAAGTGATAAGATGATAAGAAACAGCCTCAACTTGTGCCAGGGGAGGGTTCATTTGGATATTAGGAAAACCTTTCTTCCCCATAAGCACTGCAAGCTCTGGAACAAGCTGCTCAAGGCCGTGGTGGAGTTAGCATCACTGGAGGGATTTAAAAGACTTTTACATGCAATGCTGAGGGATATTTTTTAGTGGTGACCTTCAGTTGTGGGTTAACAGTTTGACTTGACATTCCTAAAGCTATTCCAGCTGTCAAAAATATTGTGTAAAAAATGGCCTCATCAACTGTTTTTCCCTTTTGTTCTTTTGTTGCTGTGGAGGAGCCTACATGTCCACTTTAAGCAAGCACTCCACTTTCAGCCAGGTAACCTGAGATAAATTTCACCTTTAAACTTCAGTGTGGTATTGCTAAATTATGCCTGCATCACAAAATATCCTATTTCTGTGTTGGAATTCCTATGAGAAAATGAAATCTTGAGCTGGGAAGCACAAGAACAGCACAGGCCAAGCTCATTTTTTTCTAGTCTAGCATGCAAAATTCTCTCTAGAATGGAGTATTTTGATATATTAAACTTTATGACCCCCCCAAATAAAACATGAGAATAGTTCTTCCTTGCTTCATTTTTTTTTTACAAGAGAGGGAAAAACTGCATGAAACTGAGAGAGCCTTCCCTTTTCCCTTTTGTGTTCCTCCTATTTCACAGGAGGAATTTGAGGAACGAACTGTGCATCCTCCCTTTTGCCAGGAGCAAATTATCGTGCCCAGTCAGCAGTGCTGGCTGGCAGCTCATAGGCAAAGCCAAGGATCTCCCTTTCCCCATCCCCATCCTCCCTTGTCCAGAAACTATAAAAGAAAACCGGGAAAGAAGTCCACAATAAATATTGGAGACACAGTTTCTGCTTCCTTGCTCTTCCAGTGGTGGAAGAGGCCATGATGTTCAGCAGATACTGCAGGGACGCCATTAGCATCCTACAGAGGTGATCAAGACCTGATCCACTGTAATTTCCAGCAAAGGAAGGGAATAGTTTAAGTGTCTAGTGAAGCAGAAACATAAACTGGGTGGAAAAATGGAAGGCTTAGCAAGGGCTCAGGGAGCTGATATGTTAGGTGTTATTGCATATGTAATTTGCTTTTGCACATCTGCTTTTTGAGGTATGTAAAACTTAATTATCTCATTTTAGCCACAGTGAGAGGAGTACACATAGATATTTTTCCTGCTGCTTAGCAAATAGAGTAGTTAATTACTTGCTACAGTACTGTAGAAGATGATTTAAGTTACTGTTCTTCCGTTTTATTTTGCTGAGGAAAAATCAATATGCAAAAGCTGTCAGGAGTCCAAATTATTACACTTATTCAATTGCATGTATTATTGAGTAGGCAGTTCCCTGTAATGAAGTTCTTGGCTTAAGTTTGTAAAGTATATTAAGAAGTAGTGGATGTAGCTCAGAATAAGATGAAACAAGAAATGAAATTGTACAGCTGGGCAATTTCAGTCATTGGCCATCTATGTGAGAATATCAGTGCTTGAAGTCTCAGAAGGAAAAGCAACTATGGTGAAGAGCAAGCTAAGAAGACATTCTTTAGTCTTTGGCCTAATAACACTTGATCCATGACTAGAGCTTTCCCAACTGATCTTATAGTACATGCAGAGACCAGAAGAAATAATTCTATTTATACTCCAGCCAATACACTGGTGAAAAGGAAGAAATTCTTCAGGGTGTACAGAAAATCTTCCTGTTGATATTCAGTGGAGTTTGTTCTAAGCACTTCTAGCTCACATCACATTTACCGTTCTCACTAAGTACAGGCAACCATTCCCACTAACAAGCCAAGTAACTGGCAAATGTGCCTTCCAGACTGGGATTGAACTGCCAACATCTGCATTTGAATAGCCCTCAGAACTTTTGCAGGACTAGATAGAAATAGGCAATCCTAGAGAACAATAGCTCCCATCTTAAAGCAGACATTTGAAATAGGTCTGATGAGTCATTGCCTTGAAGAAGCAAACTTTTGTCCATTGACTGTGAAGGCAGCTTCAGGACAATAGCTGAGATAAAAATACCTATTTCCATGAGAGAAACTCTGTGCTGTCTCACTGCAAAGAAGCCCCCGATACTGCTCTCATCATCACATCAAGTACAGAAGAATAACCATGGGAGTTCAAACTGTATTATCTTGATAACAGTCTCACAAAAGTGCCATTATATTGCAGAAGGCAAGGTCCAACCAGTTTACTTCTTGGGCTGTGCCACAGCCAAACCTGTTAAATCTACCTTTAATGAGAGACTGAATGAAGGATTGAATAGAAATGAAGCAAAACCAGAAGGACACTTCATGATGTTTGGTGACTGCCATTGTCACCTCGTGCCAATGACAGACTGAGTGACCACAGCCTCAAGGTCTAGGGCAGTCTGGTCATGTTTCTCTGCAGCAGGTCCCAGGCTGGAACATTGTTTCACTCACATGTTTCTCTTGGAAAAGCTTTGTGTATTCCACAAATTCAGTGTCCTGCCAGATGAAGACCCACCAGTGTCACACTCTGTGTCTCTACTCTTTTTCACTTCTCCTTTACTGTAAGGGTGGCAGAGCACTGAAACAGGCTACTTGGAGAGGTTGTGGAGTCTCCTTCTCTTGTAACTTTCAAGGCCCATCTGGACACATTCTTGTGTGACCTGCCCTGGGTGATCCTCTTTTCAAGGGGACATTGGAATCAATCTCCAGAGATCCCTTCCAACCCCTCAACCATTCTGTGGTTACTGTGCCTCTCCCCAACACAGAGCTAGAAGGAAGAACAAGGATGCTGATTGTTATTACCAGCTATTGTGGAGTAGAAAGGGAACCAAAAGCTACATTACAGAACATTCGTGATATCAGGGCCAAGAACCCTACTCTGAGTCCATAGAGGTAGATCCTATTATCTTCGCTGGCCATACTTTATGACTTCATTAGTAACCAAAGCCCAAGCATGAGGAGTTACAAAAGGAGATACATTTGCATTTTGTCTTTATTAACTATTCCAACTATGTCCCTGTATCTTTTACATCCTTCTGGGCTTTTATAAGCACAAGCAGAGGTCATTAATCATTGTCACATTGTCCTTTCCTTGCCTTTGGGTAATTCAACTAGTACAGCCAGACCCTGTGGATGAGTGTGTGGAGTAATCCCTTAGTTCCTCTGTTAAAAACCACCAAACTGGCCTCTGTCAGCCAGTGCTCAGAGGACTTGATGCTAGTAATATTTCCTTTTTCATTTGTCTCTGCAATCAATGCACAACGACAGGCATTTTTTCTTTGATTGATTCGCATCCTTCAGCAAACAGAACTGCCTTTATCTGTTTAGAACACACTCTTTGGAAACATGACTGATTACCTGAAGACTTCTATCTCCTTCCATTGAGATTCATAGAATCATGGAGTTGTGGAATGGTTTGGGTTGGAAAGGACCTTTAAAAGTCCTCTTGTCCGACCCCCTGCAGTGAGTAGGGAGATCAACTAGATCAGGTTGGTCAAAGCCCTATCCAACCTGACCTTGAATATTTCCATGGGTGGGACAGCCATCACCTCTTTGGGCAACCTGGTTTGATGTTTCATTGTCCTAATTCAGTGAGTGCTACAGCTCTTTAGGTTCAGACTGAGAAATTTAACTGCAGAGGTCAGTATATAAGATGAGGTAGCCTTCAGTGGCCTCAATGCATGTCACAAAAGCCACCCAAGACCTCCTGCTTCTGTTCCAATATTGTTATTCCAATAAGTCTATGCAACTTCCTTCGGCTCTGTGTGGGTGTCATAGATGCCCAAGACATGGAACATGGCACTGGATATCCATCTTTTTATGATAAAAACTTTTCCCCAGTGTCACAGATTCCACTACAGTCCACAAAGTCAAAGTGTTTATTGAAGCCCTAAAAGCAATTCCAATGATAAAATTAAGGTGTCTATGGCCAATGATCTGTGCCTAGAAGTCGTCTGCTTTTCATTACCGATTATTGAGGGAGCCTGGGTGACTAACTTGGACTTGAACATGGAAATTTTAGATAGCTGCATCAGATATTTCCACTGTAAGGATTTAATTTAGCTTCACAAAAATAGGGTGCTAGTGCAATTTGAGATACTTCAGGGGGTCGAGTTGCCAGTCCAGATAGACTCAGATCTTCTGTAGGCTTCATGTCAGAATGTCTTGACACCCAAAGGAATCTAGAGATACTTGCTATTTATGGCCACCTCAATCTGGTCCTAAAAACCCCAGAAGTGATTCCCTAATTCTCTTGCTTCAGGATTTATTTTTTTTTTTTTTTTGGATGCTAACATGTCGTTTGCAGGCAAAGTCGAGGTTTCATTTAGAATTGCTTGGAAATCTAGTCACTGCCAGTGCAGAGAGATTCAAAGTCAGTCAGTGGTGTCTCAATCCATGTTCCATCACTAGAAATAAAGATTCTAGAAACCAGTCAACTGTGCCATTGATTGCGACAAGAATCGAATTCACTCTCTGGCTGCTGTGTTTTTCTCAGCGAGACTAACAATCTAAACAAGCAATAAAGGCTCACTTTTGTCAGCAAATGCAGCAGACAGGCACAGGATATGCCATGGGAATAGGGAACAAAAGAGCATTTTCACCAAATTACCATTTAAAAGGGTATCCAGTTGTCTGACACCTGGCTCACTCATTTTTACAGAAGCATAACACGGTTTTAGGACCTTCACGAGAACAGTTTGCAGGCAAGGAAACGCTTTCAATCAGCAAAGACTTTCTAAAGGAGGCCAAAGTAGCCATCTGATGAGAGAAACAGCACAAGCATGTGGTTTTAAAGGAGCAAAGATCTGATGAAGATCATGCTGAAATCATAGATTGTCACTCAGTTATCATTTAGAGAATGTGTTAGAAGGTTTTGGGGGATTTTTCTCTTTTTCAGCTGTGGTGCTATAAACAATCAGATCTCACCAATATCAGACATTGCCATGGGCAGGGACACCTCACACTACAGCAGGTTGCCCAGAGCCACATTCAGCCTGCCTTTAAAATCCTCCAGGGATGAGGCTTCCACCACCTCTCTGGGCAACCTGTGCCAGTGTCTCACCACCCTCATGGGGAAGAACTTCTTCCTGACATCCAATCTGAATCTATTCATTTCTATTTTTTTCCATTCCCCCCAGTCCTATCACTCCCTGACACCCTAAAAAGTCCTTCCCCAGCTTTCTTGTAGCCCCCTTCAGATACTGGAAGGCCACAATTAGGTCACCTCTGAGCCTTCTCTTCTCCAGACTGAACAACCCCAACTCCCTCAGTCTGTCCTCATAGGAGAGCAGCTCCAGCCCTCTGGAGCCCTTCTCTGGACATGTTCCAGCACCTCCAGATTCTTCCTGTAACAGGGGCTCCAGAACTGGACACAGCACTCCAGGCAGGGTCTCACCAGAGTGGAGTGGAGGGGGAGAATCACCCCCTCTATGTAGCAGAAGGCAAGACTGGTCTACTTGGTTCTGTTTAATTTTGGACAAAAGCAAAAAAAAAGAGAGGTAGTGTGGTTCAATGAACTTGCTGTTGCCATGGAAACAAGAAGCTGTGTAAATAATTGATATTTCCAAAAGGTGTGACTTTTTTTTTCCTTCTCTTTGGCTGATGTGAAATGCAGAGAGGAGGACAAGAACAGAGGACATTTTAGTTTTAGCATTTCATTCTTTCAATGCTACCATTTGCTTTTTCTTTTGGCTGTGGTTTGGTTTTTTTAACCCTAGTTAAATGCAAGTAGCAATCCTTCAGAACCAGTGCTCTGAGCTGAAATATTAAGAATATTCATTTCCTTTTCCAAAGTTTTTTAATGGCTATCATGTTTCCACCTGTATTATTAAGATGTTTACCTGAATCTACATTTTTTTTCAACAACTAAACTGCTTGTAGAAAAATACTTGCACTCAGTCCTACTCCCAGAAACCTTTATGCCAGCCAATATCTCACCCAGCTGCCTGGACAAATTCCATCCTACTTTTTTGCTTTGGTTTGGGGTTTTTTGTTTGTTTGTTTGTTTGTTTGCAGGGTTTTTTTTGTTGTTTATTTTTTGTTGGTTGGATGGTTTGGGGTTTTTGTTTGTTTGGGTTTTTTTGTGGGTTTTGGTTGGTTGGGTTTTCGTTTGTGGGTGTTTGGTTTGGTTTGGGTTTGTTTCTGTGGGATGTTGGGTTTTTTTTTGTCTTTTAACTCATGTTCCTCAGTCATTAAAGAAGTACTTCCTGGCAATTCTGGAGACTACAAAAAGTAGTGTCTTTGAAAGGACCTGGTAGGAACTATTGCAATGAATCTGCTATGGAATGGGAGCGGTAGCTCATACACCTGCTCTGCAGTTAAAGGCCTTTTCGGAGCTGTGGGCACTAACCGCCGCTGCTTTTCCTTCCTTTCATTTCCCGTCTGAATGGAAGTCCAGCTAACGCTGGGAAGATGACTAAACTTGGATTTATTAGCAGGACTTGCACAGGAAGCAGTCCTCATTTAAACCAGCAAAATGCTGCTGAATGTGCCGGCGGAACTTGTTCCTGCTGCCCGCCCCGGGAGATAATAGAAATTTCTGCTCCATTACAGCAATTTTTGCATCTTTTCTCTGAGTCATCTCAACTGACTGTTTGCAGGCCGGTGATCACTTCACCTAAGTTTTAGCTATCTTTGAGAGTCCATATAGCTTAACTTGTCCTTCAGCTTCCCACTTGGGTGAGTAGAGAGTGACCATCCCACAAATGTCGAGACCCCACAGTAGTTTAAAAGGAATCTCTCTAAGGAAGGACCCACAGCACTTCAGTGGAGACATAGTCTTAATTTAGCCTGCACAAGTAGATATTAGTTATTAAGAAAGACAAAGCACATTCCTGGAGACAAAGTATTGTACAACAACTAGTAGGATTTGGGGTTAAGATGCTTGGAACAAAGACTAAAGCATCCTTGTCTGTCATATTTGCTTTAGAAAATCCATGACTTTGATACTACATGATTCCAGCCATGACCCTACACACTCCACCTACTTGTCATGGCTTAGCACTATACTGTGAGTACCATCTGGTACTGAAGAGGAAAGGACAGTATATTAAGGAAAGATTTTCTTGTCACTGAGATGAAGGATTACGAAAAATGTTGTGATCCCAAATGAGGAATGGAAACATGTCTGGATCTGGTAGCAAAAGCTATAGGATTGGACAAACACAACACTGCCCTGCAGCAAATTATTTCTGTTCCCAGGACCATGATCTCAGCTCAGTTACGATGGCAAATGAATAGCCCTGCTCAACTGGCATTGTAATGTGCATCTTCATATGATACCTAAGGTACAGCATGGATGGGTTGAAGTTCTTGCTTGTTTCTGTTATCTCTGATGCAAGATTAGGAGAAGATGCTTCCTGCAGTGTGACTTGGATAAAACCATCAGTGAAAAAAAGCATCTTTGGCCAATGACAGATCTATTCAGTCAGATAAGAGCTACCTAAGTCAGCTCAAATGATGGAGTGGGTTCAGAGAACACCACAAAAATGATCAGAGGGATGGAACACTTCTCCTGTGAAGAAAGGCTGAGTAAGTCATTAAAATTGTTCAGCCTGGAAAGGAGAAAGCTCCAGGGAGACCTAATTGTGACTTTTCAGTACTTAAAGGTGTTTTAGAAGGAAGGCAAGGACAGTCTGCAGCAGGAGAAGGGGTGATGGTTTTAATCTAAGGGAGGGAAGACTTAGCCTAGATATTTGGAAGAAATTTTTTATGGTGAGAGTGGTGAAACACTGGCCCAGGATGCCCAGAGGTGTGGCAGATATCTGCCCTTTGGAAACACCCCAAGTCAGGCTGGATGGGACTCTGAGCAACCTGAGCTAGTAGATAACCCTGCTGACTGCAAGGGGGTTGGACTAGATAACCTTTAAAAGTCCCTTCCAACCCAAACCATTCCATGATCCTATGATTCTAAGCAGGAGCCAAGTAGAAAACATTTAGGTGTAGGGACACATTCTATGCTATACCCTCCTAATTCTAAGAATTCAATAGTTTTTAAAAGCTGGGTGTGAGAAGAACAATCCTGGTCCTATTGTTCTTGTGCACAGCTGCATCATTAAGTGAGACACATGGACAAATGCACAGGCACACAATGAAGTGATGTCTTCTCAGTGGTGCCAAGGGAAATAAGTACAGATAATTAAAGGGCTCAGAAAGAACAGGAGGCTGATGAGAGTCCCAGTAAAAAATCTAAACCAAAGAAGTCCTGCTCCATCATCCTATGAAGTTGGAAACACTTTGCAAAATCTACTCTCCCCGTGCATTACCATCATTACCTTCTAATTACCACCTCCTACTGCCTTGGCACACTCGCCAGTTTCTTTCCTGGCGATTTACATGCTAACTTGCTGATAGGTTTCCTCTGTAGGCATCACATCCCTGCAAATATTTCTCCTTTGAATTTCTTGACTTCACTGGCAATGTTACTGCCCCAGGAAAGGACAGGAGTAGTGGGGCAGGCTAAATAGGACTCCAAATTAAAGATGAATTTGATAGTGAGTCATGAACCATAAAATCACCAATGAATCCTTATCACTTCTCTTTCTGTTCAGATTCTTGTGCTGCGTTCACCTTTACCATACTTTTGCTCATTCCAGGTTAGTACATTGTATGAACTATTAACAGCAAATTGGAGCCTCAAGCCTGCATATCACTCAAGGAACTCCCCTACCATGTGAGAGCAAACCACATTCAAGGAGCAAGTCTGGAATATCAAGGTCCAAGCAGGGGAATAAAGACAGATAGCAGTCTAGGAAAAGTCTATCATGCCAGTTTACAGATAGAAGAATCATAGAATAAATAAGGTTGGAAAAGACCTCAGAGATTATCAGGTCCAACCTGTTACCTAATACCTAACACCTCATGACTAGCTAAACCGTGGCTTCAAGTGCCATGTCCAATCCTTTTTGTTCTACACTTTATCAATAGGGCTCTGTCCATCATTTCTCTGAGTCATGCATTTCCTGGATGTGATCCCATGCCCTCATGAACAGTATCAGATACAATAGTAGTAGATCCCAGATCAAAACCAGACAAATGTATAAGGCCTTTGAAGTTATGACTAGGTGAGATAGAAGCCCACCAGGAAGCAGAAGACAGCTGGGAGATTCTTTTTGTCTGTGCATGCACGTGGTAAGTGTGAATGTGTAGGCTGCTGAGCACCTGCTTGTCTTTTGAGGTCACCACTTTAGGAAGCATTGATGGCAAAACCTGCTCACAGAACTCTGAGTAAATCACTACCCATTACAGTATCACAGTATCACCAAGGTTGGAAGAGACCTCGAAGATCATCCAGTCCAACCTGTCACCACAGACCCCCTGACTAGACCATGGCACCAAGTCCAATCCCCTCTTGAGGAGGGAGGACATTGCTGCCCAGAGAGAACTCTCCTGCCCACTGCAGGCTTGAACTCACGACCTTCCCAGTAAGAGTCTTACGTGCTACCAACTTAGCCACATGGTCCCCACAATTAAGTACATATATGGCATGAGGAAGACACCCACATCTCAAAACATCCCTTTGTTTCTGGTAATCCAGACCTCTAGCATGACCTAGTCAGTATAACAGAGCCAGGTGCTAAAGGAAGGATTTGTCTGATAATATGTAGACATCTACAGTATAAATATTTATAGCTGAGATGGTAACCCTTACTATATGTCCAGAGAGACAAATTAAACCAAGCATCATCTAATGTACCTTGAGGACTAAATGAATTATATCTCAGGCTCTAATTTTTACATATCCAGAGCTACAAAATGAGACAGGTGACTTGCTCATTTCTGGTGCATTTCCAGGTATCAACATTTAATTAGCTGGATCCCATGCTAAGTCTACACAACCCAGGAGACTGTCATAAAGTACCTGAGTAGCTTCTGTACCATTCTTTCCTAGCCTCAGGGTTGGGAACAGGACAGCAGAGAGTCTGGCTGGGAAAAAATAAAGATGAAAAAAGGGTGCATACGGATCAGCAGTGAGCTCTTTAAATTCTTATCTGGCAGAAAGTCCCTTGAGGGCTACTGACAGCTAGAAGAGGAACTAGGGCAGCTCTACACTAAAACAGTGACAAAAACCTCAAACAAGGGTGACTGGAAACACTGATGTGAGAAGCAGCCTGGCTCCATGGCCTGGAGAGGTTGAGTATGAAGCAAAAGCTGTCACTCAAAACAAAGTAGTATCTCAGTGACATTGAATAAACAATGACAAGATGGTAGAGCTGTGTTGGTGCTCTACCCTTTCACCGTGGAGATAAGGATTTGTTGGAAATGAGGGTAACAGGGTCTTGCTTAAAATATGTAATGTAATCATGTGATGAAAGGTGTTTGGAAGGTCAGGAATCAAAGGGAATAGATGAAGCCTATAGCCCCTGGGATGAAATGAAATGTGCAAGCCATAGAATCATACAATGGCTTGGGCTGGAAGGGATTTGAAGCTCACCTAGTTCAATACCCCTGCAATGAACAGGGACATCATCAGTTAGTGCAGGTTGCTTGGATCCCTGTCCAACCTGACCTGAAATATTTCCAGAGATAGGGTATCTGCCACCTCTCTGGGCAACCTGGGCCACTGTCATGGTAAAAAATGTCTTCCTCCTATCTAGTCTGAATCTCCCCTCCTTTTGTCTAAACCCATTGCCCCTTGTCCTGTCACCTTCTTGTTAAGAAGACTGTCCTGATCTTTCTTACAACCTCATGCTAAGTACTGGAAGGCCACAACAATGCCTCTCTGGAGCCTTCTCTTCTCCAGGCTGAACAACCTGAACAACTTTCTCAGCCTTTCTTCACAGTAAAAGTGTTCCAGACCTCAAAAAATGTACGTACAATAATATTTATTTCTTTTAACAGGTAGAGAGAAAAGGGTAACAAGGAGGATCCACAGAATGAAATGGTTTTCAAATAGGAAGTTTGCCATAAGTCTTCACTGGAAGATAAATGTCTTCGAGGAGATGTGGTTTCTTTACCCCAAGCCATGTTAACTGTGGCACATGTTGCCATGGATGTAGAGAACAGCTGAAAGATGCACAGTGAGGCTGGGAAAATCTCCTTTTACAGTGATTCAATCCATCAATACTGGAAGACTAGAATAAAGAGCAGTTGGATCTGCTGCTTAGTACTTGAAAGGGTTCAGTCTCTTCCTGCCTGAGTGGGTGATACATTTTAATCACATCAAGCTGCAAAAGCCTTTCCAAAGGCTCTGGACCTCTTCTAGCTCTGAGATGTGCTCTTTGCATTTGGAATAGGAAGGGAGGAGGAGTTCTGTCTGAATAGTCTCCCAGGGTTATTGTGGATTTGAGTGATAAAGAACAAACTAGTTGGTGAAATGGTTTCTTTTGACCTGGGAAAAATATATGAATACTTCAATTCAGGTAAAGGTCATTACATAATCATAAAAAGTAGGACTCATGGTCAGCTTCTGACATTCTAGGGGTAGAGGAGGAGAAATAGTTTCTTTCCCTTTTGTTCTTGCTTATGCCACCTCTGGACCAGGGAAGAATTGGGAAGCTCTTCTATAATTCACAAAGAAGGTCTCAAGAAAATATCCTTGGGTGTGAAATTAACTGCCTGAAGAACATTCTTTCCTCAGTTCCTCCAGACTACATAACTCATTTGCCCAAAGCTGGGAAGCAGAAGAAAAATGAGCTTATGTATGTGTCATGGTGTAACTGGCTTGTTTCAGAGGACACTCCACTAACACAGATATCTGCACCTTGCCCTCCTCTCTTCCTTCCTGGCTTAAATACGTGGTGAGGAAAAGGGGAGAGAAATCTCCCCTCTTTTATCACACACACAGTGTGCTTTATCTGCTTTTCTCTGCCGTTTTATCAATTCTAGTCACAGCAGAAGCAGTTTGGACAGGACTCAGAAAATAGACCCTGATTTCCAATTAGTTTCTTTGTCATTCTCTGCCCTTCTCTTGCTGATGCTGGCCACAGGCAGCTCCTGCTGCAGTCACTGGGAAATGAGACAGGATATTAAACTATTAATTTCTTCTTTGCTTGTTGCCTCAGTTTCTTATCCCAGCAATAGCACAAGTATTTTTCATCAAGATTACAGTCATCACAACGTTAATCCCTGTAAAGGTCTTCAGATCATGTGAGACAAAAGGCACAAATTATTACTGAGCTGATGAGAGGGAATGAGTTGTTACAGAGCAGAACAGTGATGCTCTTAGTCTTATGGCCATTTCCCAACGGCTGGTGCCACCTGCACCAAGCAGAAGGCAAACATTATCAAGACCTTTCTAGGCATACTGTTTACCTTTTCTATTTTCCTTTTGGGGGTTTTGGGGACAAATTTTGTAGATATGTCACTTCATCACCTAAAGCAGAGAAACAAATGCCTGACCTCTGATAATAACAAGCAATTGTTCTGGTACATCCCCTTTGATTGATTCTTTCGTCCTTAGAATGCTTCTCTAAGTCCACTTAGCTGCAGTGATTCAGCCTCTTACCGTAAGATGTTTGCATTGACATTGCTGAAAACCCGTGCAGACATGACAGGAAGTGTTTTGAAGCCATTGGATTAATGTCCATGGTTTATCCCAACCTGACACTCACCTGGAGAAGAGTCATTGAGAGGGTTCAGGGCTGCTGCCCTCCGTATTTTCTCCAGACAAGTCTCTTGCTCCTTCTTAATGATGCAGTTGGAGTGGGTTGCTGTAACCTGAAATGGGAGGGGAAAAAAAATATGGAGAAAAAAATACTATTACAAACTTAAAATAGCTAGTGAGTTTATAATTAAATAAATAAGGTTTGAGGTCTTTATCCAAATAGAAAAAGTGAAATCTGAGCTGTGTTTTTTTTTCCTCTGGACACATAGGGCCACTTTATGGAACTATCGTGCTCATACATTGTTTGGGGTTTTTAATGTTGCTCTCCTGTCAAGTTTCAATTTCTGATGTATTTGCTTTATTTTGTAGTTCATATAAGGTTGGACCAAAGGTACTTTTAAATAAAAAAAAGACATTTTGAGGAAGAATCAGAAATCAGTTGAGGCTTAGTTTGATCTCCCATTAGTTTCTTGAGTCTTGCACAATCCATTAACCTCATCTAGGACTCAAAACTAAAGCTCTTTTGCTCAGTCTTTGATCTCTGTCCATTCCTTAGTATTTCCTTCTTCTTTTACTTCCCAGTGAATACAGGGCAACTTTCTTGCCAAATGAGAATGCAATGCCAACTAAACTGGGATGACTTGATCCAGATCTTTTCTTTCTTTTCTTCCCCCTCCCCCCATCTTAAAGGTTCTAAGAGAGAAAAAAAGATCATTTAGCTCAGAAGAGGAGTGTTGCAGCCATCAGAATGTAGGCAATCCCAAAGCAGCAACGAGTGAAGAGTGTGACCCAGTCCCAGAAAATAATATAGGATTTCATTCCTGTTACAGACAGCAGCCAGGGCATATCAATTCAAGGGCAATACAATCTCAAGTTTCATTAGCTCGTTTTATAAAGGCATAGCTAGGGTCCAAATCACACTCAGTGGAAAGCACCATGAAAATCACTGTACTGGTTGAAATGGGGTAGGTCACCCTGGGTCATTGAAGCAGTTTTGCTGGTTTACATTTTGTTCCTGCCTGACGCCAGAGAGCTACAGAGGAAGCAGAGTGTACCTGTCAAGCAGTCTGTCTCTCCTTACCTGCTAAGTAGAAAGAAGCAAACAGGGAAAACAGTGCCTGAATTCAATCAGTTTTGGAGCACATTTCAATTTTCCTCCCCTCACATACCAGCAGAGGGAACGGAGTGAAAAGTTTGGGACACTACTACATCACACTGCCACCACACACAAGAGACATTTGCAGTAAACCCCAAGACATAGATTAATCCTTGTTTGGTGATGATTGTGTGATGCTTTTGTGTGCACTGAGAGGTGTGGAACCATTTGCATGCTTTTGACCTTGTAAGAAATTCAAGCCTTTATCCCTGCATCGAAGACAGTGAGGGTTTCCTAATAAGCATCTACTGAAAAGCTTTTTTCCCCCCTGTCTTCCCCCCCCATTTGTAGGAACTGATAATTCTACAGTTTCATCTCCAAGCTCCTCATAATACATTTCAGCTATTTGCCTCATGGGACACACCAGGCAGAGCCACACTAGATTTGTTTATCTCCAAAGCAAACACTGTTCTGTTCTGAGGACTCCCAAGGGCCTGGAAAAGATATATTGTCACAGATCTCTAGCATCCCCCAAGAACATAAGGGCTTTTGCTACATCACCCTCTAAACCTCACCAGAAGCTGGGAAAATTGCATTGGTTGACATTCAAGTTCTTGGGAGAATTTTTGTTTTAAAAGATAAAAGAGAAATAGGAAGTAAATTAGGGTTCTGCTGCTGGTACTTGTTCACTCAGTATCACAATATCACCAAGGTTGGAAGAGATCTCAAAGATCATCGAGTCCAACTTGTCACCACAGACCTCATAACTAAACCATGGCACCAAGTGCCACATCCAGTCCCCTCTTGAACACCTCCAGGGACGGTGACTCCACCACAATGTAATATAATACCACCTCCCTGGGCAGCACATTCCAATGGCGAATTACTCTCTCAGTGAAGAACTTTCTCCTCACCTCCAGCCTAAACTTCCCCTGGTGCAGCTTGAGACTGTGTCCTCTTGTTCTGATGCTGGTTGCCTGGAAGAAGAGGCCAACCCCTTCCTGGCTACAACCACCCTTCAGGTAGTTGTAGAGAGCAATGAGGTCGCCCCTGAGCCTCCTCTTCTCCAGGCTAAACAGCCCCAGCTCCCTCAGCCTCTCCTCATAGGGCTGTGCTCAAGGCCTCTCCCCAGCCTTGTTGCCCTTCTCTGGACACATTCAAGTGTCTTGATGTCCTTCCTAAACTGAGGGGCCCAGAACTGGGCACAGGACTCAAGGTAGCTCTGCATGGGGTTGTTGTGGCCAAAGTGCAGCACCCGGCACTTGGATTGGTTGAATGTCATCATATTGGACTCTGCCCATCTGTCCAGTCTCTCCACAGTTGCTCAGGGCTGAAAGGAAGGGGAAGCTGTTACACAATTCCCTACGTGCAGATCAGAAAACCTGTCATTTACTACTGTTAATAATAACAACAAGAATAACAATACCAATAATAATAATAATAATAATAATAATAATAATAATAATAATAATAATAATGTAAAACCAACATAGATTGTCTGCACAAGGAACAGAAGGAAGAAAAGGAAACATTTCCTCACGCATTGGTTGGTAACCTTCAAAACCCTGTTCAGCTTGTTATTGTGGATATTAGCTGTTATAGCAAGTTTAAAACATATTTAGGCTCAAGGTGAGGAGAAAGTTCTTCACAGAGAGAATTGTTAGCCATTGGAATGTGCTGCCCAAGGAGGTGGTGGAGTCACCGTCCCTGGAGGTGTTCAAGAGGGGATTGGACGTGGCACTTGGTGCCATGGTTTAGTGGTCAGGATGTGTTGGGAGACAGGTTGGATGACTTGATGATCTTTGAAGTCCCTTCCAACCTTATCAATTCTATGATATCAGTTTGTGCAAAGCCAAAGGACACCAAACAAAGGAATCAACCATGTCCAGATTTTGATGTCCCATGGGGAAAGGACAAAAAAAGTGTGATTTAGCCTTCCTATTTTTGGTGTCTTCTTTAGCAGACGTAAATAGAAGTCAAGGCTTCACTGATTACAAAAAAAGCCTAAGGTTAAAAAACCTCCTTCCTTGCAGACAGGTACATGTAGTCAGATATATCTGACTAAACTAACTCAATTTAGTCAATTGTATCAGAGTAACTCTGGCACAGAAGGTATTTGAAATGCAGACCGGTGGACACACAGAGAGAGAACTAGAGAGTTTCAGCTGTCCTCATAGATTTCCTTAAGCTTTTTAACTTTGGCAGAGTATTTTGATGTGACTTCCCAGAACTATCTTTGTGTTGCTTTGCAGCCCTCCTCATCAACAGATTAAAAAAAACCCTGAAGAAGCAAAACCAGGTCAGGATTGTTAATGACAAAAGGTTCCTCTGTTGAATGCTCTAATGTTGTCCTGTTTTCCTGAAAGGCTCCACATGCTTCATGTTTCTCCATTAACTATTTCCTTGTAGAGCCTTTAATCTGCTGAGTCCGTCTTCAACAACTGAACGGCAGAGCACAATTCAAATGAAAGCATGAGCTTGAACTTCATGGCCTCATGATTTCATTTCTTTGCCTCAAGGACATTTGCAGTTTCCTGAGTTCAGCAGAGGCAGTCTGGTTTCAGTTTCCCAGAAGATGTCAGTGATATGTGCAGTTAAAGGATATTTTGACACATACTGGGGGAAAAAAAAATAATACTCAAGTAACCAAATATTACTCTCAGGGGAGTGAAGGATTTGACCCACACCAGTTTTAGAATTGCATGTATTTCTATAGGCACAAATGCAGTGAATGCCATCAATGTCTGCTTAGTTCTGAGAGCAAACAAAAGAGGCAAAAATAACTACTTTTGACACTACAGATGTAAAACCAATTTAGAGCTTTCATTTGCCTTCATTTGCTTTCATTAAGGTGGCCACCACAGACACGTACTGGCGTGTGCTCTGTGCAACTTGCAGCACTTAACTCTTTGCTTTTCCCTCGACGTTAAGGCAACATTAATAACAATCATGTTATTGTGTTACAGCCTGCATATATTCTCTCACACATACTCTCAAGGCACTGCTTTATTGTGAACATTAAGAACATCACTGCTGGTACATAAACCTGAGGAGACAACCAGGTGAACACATCTCTGCTGCTTCCAGACCTGCTGTGGCTATGTGTGAATCGGTGAGCTGAGAGTCATGTGTTTAAGCAAGGATGCTCAAACAGGGGGATGCTCAAGAGAAGGAACCACGCAGGGGGAACTGTGCAGATCAGAGGAGTCCCTTGCACTCCCTGCTCATGGAAATAAATACTTGTTGACAGCTTATTCAGGAAATTTAAATATGCTTTCTTCCTCTTGTTTTTGTTCAAATACAGCAAACACTGGGAGCAAGGCAGAGGAAGGTAACTTTGAGAGTAGCTTTTTCCATCCCCCAAACTTTCTACACTGGAAAGACAACAAGTGATTTGGTGCATAACGATCTACAGCACATGGGTATCTCATTTGATCTCCAGTTGCTGCTGCTTGCATGGGTCTTTGCCCTTTGTCAGGATGTTTTGGACACTGTAGGGTGTCTCTAGTGGCAAAAGACTTTTATGTTTGGTCACTTGAATAATTTCCTGTTATATCAAGTAGATACAGAGGAAAACGGAGAGATTGTCTATGGTACGTTATACTTGTGCCACATTCATAGCTACTACCTAGGTAGCTGGGTGTCTGGAAGGATGTGGAACTTCAGCACGTCAAAGTTGAGCATTGAAAGAGGTCACAGTGTCATCCAAACAAATCATCCTGTGGACCAACAATGCAGAGCTGTCCAGTCAAGAAACCTGGTCTGTCTTTGACTATATCTGATTATTCGAAAAACACCATTCTGCTGGGTTTTACTCTGTGTAAGAATATTAACCATGCCCTTAAAACATAGTTTCTCTACACAAGCTAACTCAATAGATCTACAGAAGCAAGAAAAGTCATCAGTATTTTTGAGAACACCTAGGATCAGAAGATATGATTTGAAGCAATAGCAAAGATATGATAGTGAACTCTGCAATTCACTTGGAATATTAATTTCTGTAAAGATATCAAATTTAGAAAGTCAATTCTGTTAGCTGTTCTTTCTTTCATCTACCTTTGGGTATTATGCTTGTAAAGGTCTATTTTTATATGAATGACAATATTTCCACTCCATTCAGGAAATGTCATAGCAGGCACCGTGACAGCATGGAGATGCCAGGTTAGATGGAGCTTTGAGCAACCTGGTCTAGTGCAATGTGGGTTGGTACCAGATGATCTTTAAGGTGCAACACAAACCACTCTAGGATGCTATGAAGGGGATAAAGAAATAGAAGTAAGAAAAAAACCAGAAACAACAACAAAACCCCCCTCATTAAATCCTTCTTTTTACATCATTATTAAGAGATGAAATACAGTCTGATTCATCTTAGCTGATTATTTTAGTTGATTAGATAATTGATTCATTTTAGTTGTTTAGATAGTGTCGGATGATAGGTTGCACTGGATGATCTCAAAGGTCTTTGCCAACCTGGTTAATTCTATTCTATTCTATTCTATTCTATTCTATTCTATTCTATTCTATTCTATTCTATTCTATTCTATTCTATTCTATTCTATTCTATTCTATTCTATTCTATTCTATTCCATTCCATTCCATTCCATTCCATTCCATTCCATTCCATTCCATTCCACTCTATTCTATTCTACTCTAATCTTTTCTATAAGTGTGGTCTCAAAAGTAATGCAAGAGAGGAGTTTAATCTGCATATATTTAGGTCGTTCACATGCTTTTTAGTAGTTTTATTATGACTTTCAGTTTTAAGAAACTAGATTTTTTTTTAATGATACATTATTATTTGTGCACTTCCAGAAGAAGTTTTTTACTAGATCTAATCATACCAACCACCCACCCCACCCCCTTTTTTTAATCAAGCAATTAATCTGCTGATCAAACCAGGGCCAAGACTTGCAACAGGTTGTGCTAAAATTTAGGAAGGAGCTCTGATTATCTGGATTTTCTCAGAACTGATTTAGATCATTACTGATGCCCACAACACTGGCTTGGCAGTCACACAACATCGCTGCCTGCATAAATGGCACCCAAACTGCTGTAATTTCAAAACACTTCAAACTAAGTCAAAGGGTAAAGTGATCAGAAAGGTATTCAAACCAAGGCACAGTTGTCCAATCTGTAGCATAGTTTTGACACCATGCTTGAAGCACATTGTGCAGAAACTTCCCGCACACTAAACCAGAGCACCCTGCCAAAAGAGAGACACTGATCCCTTTCAAAGTGGCTCAGATGATTTTAAGATACAGTTACCTTCTAACACTGATGGCTCCTGGAGAGATGCCTATCTGTCTGCAGATTAGAAAATAGCAGCAATATAATCAACATTTCCCCTCACTCAGTAGAGACCTTCTGAAGTGGGAACTCTGGACAAAAAATGTTTTATGCAACATGAGGTAAACCTATTTTTCAGCTTGTCTTAGCAGGTTTTTTTTATCATAGAATCATAGAATCAATAAGGTTGGAAAAGATCTCAACAATCATCAAGTCCAACCTGTCACCCAACACCTCATGCCTACCAAACCATGGCACCAAGTGCCACGTCCAGTCCCCTCTTGCACACCTCCAGGGATGGTAACTCCACCACCTCTCTGGGAAGCACATTCCAATGGATAACAGCTCTCTCTGTGATGAACTTTCTCCTCACCTCCAGCCTAAACCTCCCCTGGTGCACTTTGAGACTGTGTCTTCTTTTTCTGGTGCTGGCTGCCTGGGGGAGAGACCAACCCCCACTTGGCTACAGCCTCCCTCCCGGTAGTTGTAGACAGCAAGAAGGTCTCCCCTGAGCCTCCTCTTCTCCAGGCTAAACAATCCCAGCTCCCTTAGCCTCTCCTCATAGGGCTTGGAAATCAGTTGAAAACCCTCTCTTTAAGCACACTGAGACATCCTGTAGAAATCATCAAAGTCTTGGTGAGTTTCACTGATGAAGACTGCAGGAACTTATGCTACCACCAGACTTTTCTCACTGTGGGGTCATTGGAAACAGAAGCTTATAGCAGTTAAACATTTGCTGTGCTGCTGAATGCCACATTCATTTGCAAGGCAAGTTCTTATTATTTGCCCATTTATACTTCATTACATTTAAACAAAACCCCAAAGAGAAAAGGTCTTGGACGGGAAATTTGTTTTGTGCAGGCTCCCATCAAGTTCAATAGAAGCTCCATCTGAGTCACACTTGGAACAGAAACATGTGAGGAACAGTTGCAGGAGGCTGCAGAAACACTTTCTCCACACACATACACCCTACCCAAGGGACAAAGCTTTAATTAATCTTCTAATTAAATTAAAGCTATTTGCCCTCAACTATCACACACATTCTCCCTCTCACTCCTCCCCGCAGGCGGCTCCAGCAAGTGCGTTGTGCTACAGCTCTCACTCTAATATTCCCCAGAGGGGCTTTGGGACTGGGGGCAATCTGAAGAGTGGAGGCAAAGAGCTCATTACAAAAGTGGTAATGGGAAGTGCTCAAGCTCATTCTCAATTTCCCTCTTTCTCCTTTCAGTGCTAAGAGACATTAGTTTAGATATTGTGCCAAAGTGGAAGAGAAAAAAAACCCACAACAATCCCACAATCAAAAAAGCCACTCAAATCCCACAAGGAATCAAATCTTTGCACAAAAGGCTGTGCCTGGAGTAGCTTTCTCAACAAACACTTCTTTCTCCTTCCCATTTACTGAAGGGTTTCACCACTAGCTCACTCTAAAAACTCAAGGAGAGGAATAAAGTAGATATTCATGAAGGAAAGAAGGGAGCAAACTAAATGCTGTGTCGGAGAATCACCATAGTGAGACGAGCCAGCTTGGAGCTCAGCAGTGAGGATTAGGAAGGAAGAGGCAATGCAGCATAAACTTTCTAGCAGCATAAAATGGATGCAGCAGTGAATTTATCACATATGCACTGCTCATCGTTTGTTCTCAGGGAATCCTAACAGTGACTATTTCATGAGCTGAACCTCCAGCACGTTTCAAAAGTTCAGAAATGCAATGTGTCACAAAACAACACTGCAAAAATCTCTAGAAAATGACACAAAGCAACAGAACGATTTACCAGATTGCACATCCTATATAAAATGCCCATTTTACTCTTATATCACTGCAGGGTGAGATTTGATTTAAGGAGGGACAACATGCAGCAATAGAGATGGTCTTCTTCTAAGCACAGATCTCCCCTTAAAGGGTGACTTCATTCCAAATCAACCAGCAGGATTTTGGATGAATTTCAGACCCTGACAGCTAAGCCACAGGTCTCACTTTCAGAGTCTTGCCATGACCCAGATTCTGCTCCAGCATTTTCTGCTCTACTGCTGTACAGAAGTTTGGTCAGATAAGGAATATCCTCCTGAATAAGGACAGTTTCAGCATGTATCCTATTACCTTCCTGTTCTCAGCTCCAACAAAATGCAGCAGGCATCAAAACTGTCAAACAGTCACCGCAGCTGGCAGGTACAAGGGCATTCTTGATGCAGGACTTGGTGGCACAGGAGCTCTCTCCAACAGTAACAGATGCTTCAGCTGTGCTGTTTGCAGCTGACTGCAGTGTGCAGGCATTCAAGTCTCAGAATCTTTTACATATTTAAACAAGAGAATTATTCAGTGTCTCAAAAAAAAAGAAAAAAAAAGAGAGAGAGAGAGAGAAAAAAAAGGAAAACAACAAAGTGGAGGTGGGTGTTTAAAGCCCCAAAATAAATGGTTACTAATCTACACTAAACATAGTAGCTGGCCAATATGTCCAAGCCCCTCTTCCAAACTATAATTTGCTACATGAGTGGAAGCATCACAGAATCATAGAACTGCCAGGGTTGGAAGGGACCTCAAGGATCATCCAGTTCCAACCCCCCTGCCATGGGCTGGGACACCTCACACTACAGCAGGTTGCTCACAGCCACATCCAGCCTGGCTGCAAACACCTCCAGGCAGGAGGCTTCCACCACCTCCCTGGGCAGCCTGTGCCAGTGTCTCACCACCCTCGTGGGGAAGAACTTCTTCCTAACATCCAAACTGAATCGACCCATTTCTGCTTATTTTCCATCCCCCCTGTCCTATTATTACCTACTAAAGGAACTAAGGGGAAAAAAGAGGGTGTATTATCTTTGGAAAAAAGGGGAGGTAACCCATGGAATGTTTAGGGATGTTGCTAGGTCTTGTAGGAAGAAAATTAGGGAGGCAAAAGCACATTTGGAGCTCAGACTGGCCTCTGCTGTGAAGGACAACAAAAAGTCCTTCTATAAATATATTAATAGCAAGAGGAAGGGCAAGGAGAAGCTCCACTCCTTGGTGGGCATGGAGGGGAATATTGTAACAAAGGATGAGGAAAAGGCAGAGGTGCTTAACACCTTCTTTACCTCAATTTTTACTAGCAGGACAGAACGGCTTCCAGACAGCTGGCCTGCAGAGCTGGCAGAAGGAGCCAGGGAGCAGCATAGTTTTCCCCTGTTCCAGGATGGGACAGTTAGAGATCTTCTCAGCCGCTTGGACCCCCACAAGGCCATGGGACCGGATGGGATCCATCCTAGGGTGCTGAGGGAGCTGGCGGATGAGCTGTCCAGGCCGCTCTCCATCATTTTTCAGCAGTCCTGGCTCACTGGAGAGGTCCCAGAAGACTGGAAGCTGGCCAACGTGGTGCCCATCCACAAGAAGGGCCGGTTGGATGAGCCAGGGAATTATAGGCCTGTCAGCCTGACCTCAGTGCCAGGCAAGATTATGGAGCGGGTCATCTCGAGTGCGATCACACAGCACTTACAGGATGGCCAGGGGCTCAGGCCTAGCCAGCATGGATTTAGGAGGGGCAGGTCCTGCCTGACCAACCTGATCTCCTTCTATGATCAGGTGACCCGCCTGGTGGATGTGGGGAGGCCTGTGGATGTGGTCTACCTGGACCTCAGCAAGGCCTTTGACACCGTCCCCCACAGCAAACTCCTGGCCAAGCTGGCAGCCCGTGGCTTGGACAGGAGCACACTGCGTTGGGTTAGGAACTGGCTGGAGGGCCGAGCCCAGAGAGTGGTGGTGAATGGTGCCACATCCAGCTGGCGGCCTGTCACTAGTGGTGTGCCCCAGGGATCAGTGCTGGGCCCCATGCTCTTCAACATCTTTATTGATGATCTGGATGAGGGCATTGAGTCCATCATCAGTAAATTTGCAGATGACACCAAGCTGGGGGCAGGAGTTGATCTGCTGGAGGGCAGAGAGGCTTTGCAGAGGGACCTCGACAGGCTGGACAGATGGGCAGAGTCCAATGGCATGAGATTGAACACATCCAAGTGCCGGGTTCTGCACATTGGCCACAACAACCCCAGGCAGTGCTACAGGCTGGGGTCAGAGTGGCTGGAGAGCGGCCAGGCAGAGAGGGACCTGGGGGTGCTGGTTGATGGGAAGCTGAACATGAGCCTGCAGTGTGCCCAGGCAGCCAAGAGGGCCAATGGCATCCTGGCCTGCATCAGGAATAGTATGGCCAGCAGGAGCAGGGAGGTCATTGTGCCCCTGTACTCTGCTTTGGTTAGGCCGCACCTTGAGTACTGTGTCCAGTTCTGGGCCCCTCAGTTTAAGAAGGACATTGAGACACTTGAACGTGTCCAGAGAAGGGCAACAAGGCTGGGGAGAGGCCTTGAGCACAAGCCCTATGAGGAGAGGCTGAGGGAGCTGGGGCTGTTTAGCCTGGAGAAGAGGAGGCTCAGGGGCGACCTCATTGCTCTCTACAACTACCTGAAGGGTGGTTGTAGACAGGAAGGGGTTGGCCTCTTCTCCCTAGCATCCAGCACCAGAACAAGGGGACACAGTCTCAAGCTGCACCAGGGGAAGTTTAGGCTCGAGGTGAGGAGAAAGTTCTTCACCGAGAGAGTGATTCGTCTTTGGAATGGGCTGCCCAGGGAGGTGGTTGAGTCGCCGTCCCTGGAGGCATTCAAGAGGGGACTGGATGTGGCACTTGGTGCCATGGTCTAGTTGTGATGTTGTGGTTACAGGTTGGACTCGATGATCTTCAAGGTCTCTTCCAACCTTGGTTATTCTATTCTATTCTATTCTATTCTATTCTATTCTATTCTATTCTATTCTATTCTATTCTATAGCAATACGTAACTGAACGGAAGTACATCATCTTAGTTACGTATTGCTCTTCCCATCTGTGGCTGCACCTTGATCATGTGCCGATTAGAAGGGGCATATTGATTTCACAGCCTTTTGCTTTCAACATTGGTGTGATATCCTGTGCACTGCCCTCACCCTACAGAATGCTTTGCCAGTGATGCCATGTGGTGAGAGAAAGCCTCTTTTATGTCATTCTCCCATTTTTTTATACCATCTCCTTGGTTTATACTGTTGGTTTTATAATTAAGCAATATGATGGGTATATATTAGTGCTATTTTATTGTATTTTACTTTGCTCATATATTGCACTGGAGAGCAACAACATACAGCAGGGAAATACTTCCCAAACCTCTTTCCTTTTCTATCGGGCCTGCTTCTGAGCTCAGTCACTCTAGTCTCAATCTAGAATAATATTACAGAAGTGGATTTGATTCAGATTTGATTCAGATTTGCAAAAGGTACTGCTGAGAAAAGAACTTGCTCTAAGACAGCCCTGAGAAACACCATATCCATCCTAAAGATATTAAAGGTGTGTCAAGAAACGTGGAGGCTCCACCTGTTGTGGTTCATGCTCTGTTTTGTTAGGTTAAAAGGTTGCAGTTCAGATGGAGGTAGAAGAAATAACTATCCTTTGATTCATTAGCTCAAAGCAATTAACATCTGTTTACATTTCCTTTTGGATTTTAAGGGGGGAAAAAAGAAAGAAAAAGAAAAAATATCGGTCAAAAAGGCCTTAAAAACAATCCTGTGCAGGACTCTGCTCCAAAAAAAGTGGAAGGTTGATGAAAAGTTCATTGCATACACTTTCAGAGTATTTTCCTAGAGGTTAAAAATGATGCTTGTATGTGATTAAACTGTGTAGATACCTAATGAGACATGTGGGGATTCACCTCCTGTGGATGAAAAGATACAGCTGTGTCGAAAACAATTTAACACAGAGAACGTTTGCCTCAGATCCCTGCAGGTAAATGGGTTTTAATCAAGTGGAAACTTCAGTTTGCTTGAGGCACAAAAGGATTAAACAAAAAGAGGGAAACACACCCAGAAAACTCAAAATGAAGATATGCTGTTAGATGCTGAGTTCATATCAATAAATGTCTTGCATCAGCTGTCATTGAACTCCTTGGGTTTCTGTGTTCTTCTCGATTCACTTGGTTGTCCATCAGCTCATCCACTGATGGCTTCAGTCCATTGACTTCAGCAGAAACTGAATCCAAATGCAGTTGAGCTCTGGCTCCATTTTGATGGGCAGTTTCAGAAGTGTTGAAAAGGAAGAACTTGTTCTTAGGGATATTTGCAACTCAGATCTGTGAGTCAGTAGTTTTGAATACTGCTCATCCTCTTGGGTCCTTCTTGGACACCGAAGTGGAGCTTCACAATGCGTGTCAGTCTGGTGTTCCTGCTATTGCCTCAGGAGATGGGTGGAAAGGTTCAGATCTGAGAAGTAGGACAAGGGCTGTCCATCACTGAGGTGTTAGTTTGACATACCTCAGCTAACATTTAGGTTCCCCAGACCAGCTTCTTGACTCACAGTGTGTAACCCCCTGAACAGGGAGGAAAGCGATGGTGGTTAACATAATGGGAGAGTCTTGTGGGTATATATAACCTGGATATACATTACACCTGTGGATACATTTTTCTCATTGTGAGAGACCAAGAGTGTTTCCTGCCTTTCCAAACAGTCCATCTGTTGGCAGCTGCCCAGCTCACAGGAGAGCACCAGCAGGCAGCAATCACAACAGGGACAGCACAGAATCAAAATGTTTATGTGGAAGAATATTTAAAGGTCTTCTACTCAGCCCAGTGCTGTCTGGGACACTGTGAGAGCAAAGTTTGCTCTTTGCGTCAACAACCCCCCAACTGAAATATTCCCTCTGCTTGGAAGTGCTCAAGGCCAGGCTGGATGGGGCTTTGAGCAACCTGGTCTAGTGGAAGATGTCCCTGCTTGTGGAAAGGGGGGTTGGAACTAGACGATCTTTGAGGTCCCTTCCAATCCATACCACTCTGTGATACTCTGATAACCACTATGCACATGTGGAGACATGGAAAACAGAAATCAGGTGAGAAGTCTGCAAAGGGGGCTGATCCAAACACAATGCTCAGCTTTACCTGCTAAGGTCTGTCATGTACATTTACTCTGTTAAGGCTGGCAAAGGAGCAGAATCAAAAGAGCCTCAGGATGTGCTCCAGTGCCAACGACACTAATCAAGTCAGAGTCATTTGTGTGCCAACTGCTCTTAGTTTTATTTCAGCACACGATTGTTTGAGTCTGCAGTCTTGCTTGGCAAGCTGTCTCATCATGAGCATGATGAATGGTTTTAATCTGACATGCATTTTGTCTGCATTTATGGTTACTTGAGGGGTTTCCTGGCTACCATCTGTCCTGTTGTTGTGCCTTTTCAAGATCTGAGGAAGGAGACTGGGTGAGATGAGCTCCTGAGGTCTCATAGTCCCATCTTAGCCTAGCTTCTTCTGCCAGCACTGAGTGGGGATGAGACCACAGTATTTGTCTCCTGGGTGGCTGTTCTGCAAAGACAGAAGCTTGAATCCATTTTTCTGTGTGGAAACCTTTTGTTTCTTGAGGCAGGAGTTCTACCCCCTGTGTATCATGCTTCCCTATACACAACTGCACTACTGTACAGAGCAGGTGATTTTGCTTCTAGAGTATCTTGCAAAGGCTTAGTCCAGTGCAAATTTTAAAGCCTCAGGTGCCTCAAGGCTCAGTGAGAACATTCAGACATTGCAATATAGGACAAACACATCACTCTAGAGCAAGGAGGAGCTTGTCTGCCACCCTCTCAGCCTTACAGACTCATGAAGCAGGACCGACCTCTCTTCTCCAGCATCCCTGTTGAGGCTAGTACCTGCTCACTCCTCCTCCTTCCCTGTGAGCAGGGAATGTTGGCCTTGCACGCTGGGTCTGTAGCGGCGCAGGGAGTCACTGCTGGGTTCGTTTGACTGATCTTAACAAAGATGTTTTTGACAGATGAGCCAGTGTAAGGCTGAGCTGGGAGATGGAGCCTTTGTCCTACTGTCTGGAGAGAGTCTGAATGTGTGAGCAGTGTGGCACAGTGTCCCCAGCCTGGTGAGATATGTCTTCCCAAAGCCTGTTCTGTCAGCCTTCTTATTTTAAGTCTGAGCTATGTTCCCCTTGCTGGAACGACCAGTTCTGCATCAGCTCTCTGCTCTAGGAGGGGAAAACCATACCACTGAAATATTTCCATGGGTTGGCTGCTGCTGCTGTTTTTCTGTTACTCTGAAGAGAGAAAAGCTGTCCTTCTTGTCTGTAGGAATGACTTCCTCACAGCCAGAGACGGAGACTTCTGTCCAGGCCTCGCTTCAGCGTGCTGATAAAGAGATCAAGACAGCTCTAAGGAAGCTCCTGGACTCGGCATCACTCCTGGTGACTCTTCCCCAGGCATGCAAGGAGGAGCTGATGGCCTTGGCCTTTATGGGTCCATTCCTTCAGAGCACTCAGAAAGAGCAGCCAGGTCCTCTGTGCTAGTTCATGAAGCCAGTACCCAAACCCAGGCTGCTGGAGGGCATGGTAGGTTTGGTGTGAGTCTGGAAGATGTCCCATGGGAGTCAAGAGAGATAAAAATATTCAATGCATCAATATTGATATTTTTTCCCCCTTAATTTTGTGTTTTGTTGGGAGTTTTTGAGCAACTGAAGATTAAGGGGACATTCAGACCCAAAGTAACACGGGGCTGTGGGTTGGCATTAGGTTGACCACAAGTTTGGGCAGATCTATCTGAAAACAGAAGGTGTTTGGAAACTGTGTGTAGGTTCATCACCTGCCAGAGATGGAGGGATGGGATTTTTTTGTTCCACCATGGAGCTTTTGACCTGGACTGGGGTGGTTTTGGGGGAGAAGGTGGGGTGGGATCCCTCCTTTTCATTTATAGAAGTCATTTGTGGTTTGGGTTGGTTTTTTTCCATTTGGAATGGGTAAAGGAGGTTGCTTTTCTTTTATTGTTGGCCATAAACAAGCTGGAAATGTGTTTAGCACTCCTGTGTCAACTGTCAGAGGCTTTCTAAGACACTGAGTGCATCACTTTCACCTTTCTACCAGCCTTGGTAGCCCCTTAGCAGTTTACGTGTGATTCAAAGCTATGAAGTGTGTGACTGTGTCTTGCTAGGAGAAAAAGTCTTCTGTCTCTGCTTTGTTTTCACTGTGAATAAGAGGCAACCCTTCCACTCTTCCTTCTGCTTCTGCCATAGTAACTTGTGTAAGCTGTCTCTGTGCCAGGTCAGACTAACTGTCCTCCAGCAGTACTAACTTTAAAAGGACAGTGTCAAATAGCCCTCAGCCCTTAAACTCCAGGTGCTGTTTAAAGGGAAAAAAAGATACTCCTGTCTAAAAGTTAAGAAGGATAGAAACATTTCACAGGATGTCAGGGCTTGGAAGGGACCCAAAGAGATCATCAAGTCCAAGCCCTGGCCAGAGCAGGACCATACAATCCAGCTCAGGTCACAGAGTAATGCATCCAGACAAGCCTTGAAAGTCTGCAGAGAAGGAGACTCCACAACCCCTCTGGGCAGCCTGTTCCAGTGCTCTGTGACCCTTACAGGAAAGAAGTTCCTCCTTGTGTTGAGTTTCATGGAATCAGACCCAACATTTTTAAATGACAGGATTTTAAACCCTTCCCCCCACTTTCTAATAGAAAACAGTCTGTGAAAGTAATCCCCTGATGAAGCAGGATGACTCAAAATTCTCATGAAAATAAGTGAACCAGCAGAGTCTTTCCTTAGTGTCAGCTACAGGGATAACAGAGCAGTGTCCTGGATGGACAAAAAAGCCTCAAAATGGCTCTGAACCAGACAATGAGGCAGAAGCTTCTTTGGGCTTGCCTGGACATGTTTCAGAGCCAGGATGAGCCAGGTGGGCGTGCTTTTGGCCACGTTTGGGAAGAAGGCTTTCTATAGGTTGCAATACCAGGGTTGACCCCTAGACCTGTGTTGCTCCTGGCCATTATTGTCTCGGGAAACTATAAATATCAGCCCGAAGGGCCAGAGCTTTGTCTTGCTATTGTCCACGCTCTGGAAGGAACCACATCCCTTGCTTGGAAGCTGAACTGTGTTCCAGTTTACCCAGACCAGACAGCAAAGACCCCTCGCTATTCTCAGCGTTGTCAAGCCCAGAGGACAGATACTTATCTTGTCGGGCCGAGAGGCAAAACCCCAGAGGAGCCGAGTCCCCGGGACAGTTCCGTTTGATTGGAGCAAGGAGCGAGCGCTGCTGCAAAAGGACCACAGCCGAGAAACCTCCTCTCTACAAAGCTTTTGGCTACAAACCCTTTGGGACCAAATCCTGTCTCAGCAATAAGCTGTAGACCCCAACGGAAAGTGAAACTCTGCTCCTGCAGCTTCCACGTGCATCTATTGCAGGTCTGTTGCCCTGGGGAGTTCGGGGTTCCCCCCCACGTTGTAGGCAACCGCCGGCTGCAGTGCCGAGGTTTCTTTGCTTTACAGTTTAAAGTGATGTTTGTTGTTTCTGGATTTTTGTGCATGTTGTTTAAACTGTTATTTGTTCCTGCTGGTGAGGTCTCTGTTCCACGACCGAAACCCCTCGAACCTGTAAATAGGTTTTCTTTAATATTTTTTGTGGGATTTTTGTGATTAAAAAAGATTAATTTTTTTAAATTAATCGCTCCATTTATTGAACATTAATTTATCCTTTTATAGACCAAAATATTATGGCGCAGCAAGCACTGGGTTCGAATGTGGAACTGTTGTACCAAGCAGGTTTACAATGGGCAACAGAAAATTGCAAAAATCCAGATCGTTTTATTGAGAAACTGGCCGAGAGCGCTGCAAAACCTAACAGTGAACCCGCAGTAATTATGGGGTTCTGCATTGTGCAGGCGCTGGAAGAGCTTAAAAGTAAATTAGAAAATATTCAGTTCTTGAAGGAAAAGATTTTTTATTTGGAAAAAGAACTAGAAAGTTCAAGGTCACAGAACCTGAGGCTTTACAATTTATTCACACTGTATATGGAGTCAAATGTCTCTTTAAGAGCATTTGTGCAAACAGAAAAGTTTTCTGGCCCCAGTTTGCAAAAAAGCCCCAGACCGTGCGGTCCTGGGGGGTTCCCAGAGAATCCCGATCGGCAGGGACCAGACCCCCACCGTGGCTTATTTCTGAATCACGTTCGCGCGAAAGAAGCTTTGCCGGGACAGGGGACTCTGAATTGCCGGTGGCTGCGGAGAAAGATGCCGCTTCTCCGATCACAGCGCGGGACCCGTCCGAGCCGCAGGAAGGAGCGACCACCGACCGTGCTCGGAATCGCTCGCAAAGTCCCGCAGCCCAGCATGAACCGATCGCCGAGAGTCTTCTCAAGCCTACGGCTTCGCTGCTAGGAACAAGCTATGATTCAGCTTTGCCGGGCGCGCCGACGGCGGGGCAGCCAGCGACGAGACAGACCCCGGCCCGCCGCGGGTCGAGCCCGTACGCGTACAGCAACAGAGTGAAGAAATCGCCAAAGAACAACCCGAGCGACAGATCTAGGGGAAAAGCCGCGAATTTCGGCTCGCAGAGACATCCTGCCGACCGTGCCCACACTGACTGTAAGTCCAGTGAACGCCGCCGTTACCGGTCCCAGCGACGGGACCGCATGGCAGCGCCATGTGGCAAAGAGCAGGAAGCGCGCCACACAAAGGCATCCCCTGCTAGCACAGCTACTTCAGACCAGAGTTCCGACCCGGGACGGAACTCATGCGGCACCCGGAGCACCGGGATTTCGTGGCGCGAGAACTGGATGCGCCGTGCCGTTTTTCTTGGTTTCCCCGAAAACGAGGTGAAGCAATGGTCAACGCGCCTGATCAAATCCCGAGTGCGGAACACAGAGAAAGCAGTACGTCGGGAGAAGGAAGAGTACGGCGATAGAAGATATTGGCTGCGAGAAAATTGGATGCGACGTGCTGTCACTCTCGGTTGTAACGAACACCACTTAAAGCAATTGGAAACGTGGCGAGTCAAGATCTTAGTACGGATCTTTGAGGAAGGAGAGTACAATAGCAGAAATACATCACAGTCAGGGGGGTGATGGGATAATAAATATCAAAAGCTCACCTTAGACCCAATGCTGATTTATGCTACACTTTGTCTAGAATGACGGCTTGTTATATTGTTTATATGTGGTTATGTATAATGATAATGTACAATGTTGCATTGTGTTATAGGCATGTCATAGTGGTTACTACATGCTGTTTTGACACCATGTTTTGTATGGAAAGGTAATAAGTATTCTTTAGCCAAGTTGCAAGGGCGGTTTGTACCCTCGACAATTAATGGCCATAGAAAAAGGGGTGATATGTCCTGGATGGACAAAAAAGCCTCAAAATGGCTCTGAACCAGACAATGAGGCAGAAGCTTCTTTGGGCTTGCCTGGACATGTTTCAGAGCCAGGATGAGCCAGGTGGGCGTGCTTTTGGCCACGTTTGGGAAGAAGGCTTTCTATAGGTTGCAATACCAGGGTTGACCCCTAGACCTGTGTTGCTCCTGGCCATTATTGTCTCGGGAAACTATAAATATCAGCCCGAAGGGCCAGAGCTTTGTCTTGCTATTGTCCACGCTCTGGAAGGAACCACATCCCTTGCTTGGAAGCTGAACTGTGTTCCAGTTTACCCAGACCAGACAGCAAAGACCCCTCGCTATTCTCAGCGTTGTCAAGCCCAGAGGACAGATACTTATCTTGTCGGGCCGAGAGGCAAAACCCCAGAGGAGCCGAGTCCCCGGGACAGTTCCGTTTGATTGGAGCAAGGAGCGAGCGCTGCTGCAAAGGACCACAGCCGAGAAACCTCCTCTCTACAAAGCTTTTGGCTACAAACCCTTTGGGACCAAATCCTGTCTCAGCAATAAGCTGTAGACCCCAACGGAAAGTGAAACTCTGCTCCTGCAGCTTCCACGTGCATCTATTGCAGGTCTGTTGCCCTGGGGAGTTCGGGGTTCCCCCCCACGTTGTAGGCAACCGCCGGCTGCAGTGCCGAGGTTTCTTTGCTTTACAGTTTAAAGTGATGTTTGTTGTTTCTGGATTTTTGTGCATGTTGTTTAAACTGTTATTTGTTCCTGCTGGTGAGGTCTCTGTTCCACGACCGAAACCCCTCGAACCTGTAAATAGGTTTTCTTTAATATTTTTTGTGGGATTTTTGTGATTAAAAAAGATTAATTTTTTTAAATTAATCGCTCCATTTATTGAACATTAATTTATCCTTTTATAGACCAAAATAAGCAGTGAATGAGATGGGTTTGCAGTCCCTTCAGCTGAGAAAACTAAATGTGTTACTAATATGAGAAATGGTTTTTATCAGGGGGAGGCTTGACAACTGTCCCCCTGATCACATGCTCTGAAGGGAAACAAGGCAAATCTTTCAGTAGTGCTGGCAGTGGCAAAGCAGAACCCCACCTGCCTGGGATCTCTGCCCCTGCCAGTAATGCCTTGACCAACTGTGTTTCCCATCCCAAGAGAGCTGATTTCTGCCATTTCTAGAAAACCAGCCAACACCAAGCATCCCTTCAGTGCTCCTCAGAAAGGCTCTTCCCAGTGGGGAGAAGATTCCTCTTGGTTCAACCTTTTCTCCTCAGATGGTGGTCAGTAGCAAAAGACAATCAGGTACATTGGGAATGGAAGATCAAGCCAGTTTTGGAAGACGTATCTGAGTGAATAATTCATCATAAAAGCTGAACAATACCCAAACTGTCCTCCAGCTGCACCATCTTTGTTTCCTTGCTCCTGCAAGCCGCAGATGGCAAATCTTGTTCTGGTGTGGCTGGGATTTGTGCAGGGACATTTCCAAAGAGCCCCACAGAGATGCACCATCGCTGATGTTAGAACATCAGCAGGTCCTCCATATTAGCATACCTCAACACTATCTCCATAGGAACTGTAGCCCCAGCCAGGGCCTGCCTTGACCACCAGTTTGCAGTAAGCTCACTCATGTCTCTGATGCTGTCTGTGATTGCACCAATGAGCCAAGAACTACTCCTGTAACACAAAGTTTAACTGAAGCATCCATGTGCATGAAGCCAACACTGGACATCTGAGGAGGTGTTTAAATACAGTGCTGAGGGACATGGTTTAGGGGTAGACTTGGCAGTGATGAGCTAATGGTTGGGCTCAATGATCTCAAAGGTCTCTTCCAACCTAAATGATTCTATGAGTTCATCACAGCCATGAGCTGGAACTCAAACATCTCCTGTAAGGGATGTATTGAACTCACACTGTCCTCCCAGTCATCCTATTTCTTTCTGTCCCTACTGACCACCTCTCCTGTTTTTGTCTCTGTGTGCTTCCCTACAGCAAAACTAGTTTTGCCCAGTCAGCAGTGTGACATCATTCAGTCTCTCTGATGTTATCCAAGCCCTTTGCTTCATATGATTGTCTCACAAGGGCCAAACTCTCCTCTTAGCTTCAGTGACTGCACTCAGCTTAGGCCAGATGGACTTTGTTCTGACACAAAGCAGACTAGAGATGGCCCCAAAGGTTTGCTCTGGGTTTCAGGTGTGCTCTCACAGGTGATGTGTCTAACTTGCCCTATTTCTGCTGCCAGAGAAAGCACGAAGGCAGATTCCAGATGAAGAACCAAGTGTGCCAACAGCCAGCCCTAGGCTTTCCCGTGAAGAAAGAGCAGCTGGAGATGACAGCACTCAGGAGCACACTGTTCCTATTACCAGGTAAACCCCAGCTCAACAGACAGATTTCATAGAGTCATAGAATGCTTTGTGTCGGAAGAGACCTTAAGAAATCATTTAGTTCCACCCCTGCTGCAGGGGCCCCTTCTGCTAGAGCAGGTTGCTCCAAGCCCCATCCAACCTGGCACTGAACACTTCCATTTCCAAAGGACTCTGATGCAAGAGAGCAATTTCTTGGTGGTGGGGGAAGCAGGTGGGGGCTTGAACTGATTCTTGTAGGTTTATTGTTAGTTTTAGAATCCTGTTCACACAGGCATTGTGCAAGAAAGATAGAAAAGGTTGGAGGAATCCCCCCAGAAAAAAACCACAAATTAGTCTTGTTTGAACTATAAGAAAGACATTGAGTTGCTAGAGTGTGTCTAGAGAAAGACAACAAAGCTGGTGAAGGGTTTGGAGACTAAGTCTTACGAGTAGCAGCTGAGGGGAGTGGGGTTCTTTACTCTGGAGAAGAGGAAGCTGAGAGGAGGCCTCATTGCTCTCTACAGCTACCTGAAAGGAGGATGGAGTGAGGTGGGGGTTGGTCTCTTCTCCTTAGCATCAGGTGATAGAATGAGAGGAGATGGCCCTGAAATTGGGCCAGGGAAGATTATGAGGGAAAAAAATTCTTTCCTGAAATAGTGGTCAGGGATTGGAACAAGTTGCCCAGGGAGGTGGTGGAGTCACCATCTCTGGAGGTGTTCAAGAAATGTGTGGATATGGCACTTGGGGACATGGTTTAATGGCCATGGTGGTCTTAGGTTGGACTCGGTGATCTTAGAGGTCTTTTCCAACCGAAGCAATTCTATGGTTCTACAAATACACAGAGAACAATGGCAGGGTGTAATCCTCTGTCCCTGTAGTTGCATTTAATTATGTAATGACCTTTTCTCTTGGGCTTCATTAAAGAACATCACCAGCCCCGGGGGCAGGAGATTGGTACAGAAGAGAAGGAGATGTGGTCTGGGATGTACACAGTGAAGTTTATATTGAGACTACAGAAAGAACTCGTGTGTATAAGACTGAAGAGAAGACCCCAGCAAGTAAGGGAGAACCTTGTTTCCATTTCCCCTGTCTTCCCACGGTTGTCTTTGTCTTCTTTTGAGTACTTCCATTCCTCGAGTAGCAACTGTAAATTAAACAGAAAGTATAAGAGAGAAGCGTGAAGATAAGAAGCCTAAAAGTAATGCTTGTATAGAGAAACCCAACCACACTGCTGTGGTAATTCCTGACTTGACATTAAGCCAATGATTATCCTAAATGGCCAGTCCTAAAAATCCCCTTTGAGTCACTCCACCTCATAAAGTCCTGGCCCCGTGCACACAGCAAACCCTTCTGTCTCACCAGGTCCTCCCTACATGCAAGTGACGATAGAGGACGTGCAGGTGAATTCTGGGAGCGTGCCAAGTTTCAGGCAGTCATTGAAGGAACCCCTCAGCCAACTGTTTTGTGGTTTAAGGTAAGCACAGATTTTCCTCTGGCTGAGAGAGAGCCCCACAGCAAGGACTTCTGTGGGGAATTCCTTCTGCTCTTTCATCTACACTGATTCTGGGTCCTATCTACAGATTTGTTGCAACCACCACCCATGCATCTCACTTTGTGTTGGCTCCAGCGTCACTGTGGCAAACCTTCACAATGCACACGCTCCTCCTGTCCCTTTATTTGGAGCATTTGTGAATATATTAAGCAGCACAAGTGCCTAATCAAGCTGGAGACCAGGCAGGAGCAAAGTGCCTTATGCTCCCTGGGCTCACTGCTCAGGCATGGCGTGCTGGGAGAGCCAAAGAATAAACCCCACAGCCCTGGTGTCCCTCCCAGTCCTCCAATGAATAGGTCATGGAACAAGAGATTGTTGGGTAATGTGGAAACAGGGAGACATGGAGGTCTTCTTCAGCCAGCAGTTTTTCAGTGAGGCCTGTTTGCTTAAAGATAGCTGTGGTCCTGTGTCTCATTTCGTGAGGAGGAGCAGCATCTGTTTTCATCTTGGGTTTTTTTACCCAGTGCCAAAAATGTCCTTTCATCCTTTCAGGGCACTTCATTGCTGACAGACAGCAACAGGGTCCATCAAGGGAAGGAAGGAACAACGTATTTCTTAGTTGTCGACAATGCTGTCTCAGAAGATGGTGGAGTTTATACCTGTGTTGCCAAAAATGCAGGAGGGGAGGTTTTGTGCAAGGCAGAGCTGGTTGTGCGTGAAGGTAATGTCGTGCCGTCAGCTGCTGGAATTGCTTCCACAGCCACTGCGATGTGCACTCTCTTGTGGTCACCTTCTGGTACCCACAAGGTATCTGTTCTGCATTCCTGTGTAGCATTTGTGTGTTACCAGCATGGCAGCAGCCAATGTAAGAGCAAATGACCTAATGGCCTGCAGTCATACATAGGCAAATGAGAGTTTTGTTTCCCCCTTTCTTCATACACGTGATGAACTGGCATGGAAACGTGAGGCCATTTCCTCTCGTTCCATCACCTGATACAAGGGAGAATAAACTGACCCCCAGCTCACTCCAACCTCCTTTCAGGTAGTGGTAGAAAGCAATAAAGTCTCCCCCAGCCTCCTCTTCTCCAGACTAAAGCTGCATCCCAGAAGCTTCTCTCATCAAACAGCTCCACTCCTTTCTGTGCAGAAGTTTAGAGCCCCCTGTAATCTTTCAGGCCTTATATTGTCCTGTAACGACTTTGCATGTTCCCAGTGAGGCACTGTTGTCTGAATGTTAACACTGATGTTCTCCTTCATTCCCAAAGCTAAGAAAGACCAAGAGGCAAAGAAAGTGGCCACCAGGAGAAAGCTTCATTCCCTTTACGAGGTTAAGCAGGAGATTGGGAGGTAAATGAATTTCCTAACTTCACAGACCCATAGAACCATTTTGTTTGGAAAAGGTCTTTAAGGTCATCAAGTCCAACCAGTAACTAACTCTACAAAGCCTGGTGCTAAACCACATCCCTCAGCACCACATCTCTGCAGCTCATAAATCCCTACAGGGACAGGGATTTGACCACCTCCCTGGGGAGCTTGTTCCAGCGTTTGAGAACACTTTCAGTGAAGAAGTTTGTTTTAATATTCAGTCTAAACCTCCCCTGGTGCAACTTGAGTCCATCTCCTCTTGCCCTATCACTTGAGACTTGACCCCCACCTCACTACAACCTCCTTGGGACTTGTAGAGAGTGAGAAGGTGTGGAGAAGAGCTTCAAGCTCAAGAGCCATTAATTCTTTGTCTTCAAACGCAACAAGAAGGTCTCCCCTCTGCCTCCTTTTCTCCAGAAATGACTTCTGGAGAATATCTCCTTCCCCGCCTGAGCTGCTGAGCATGTGTAACCAGAAGCAGAGGTGGGGCTGGCTATGGAAAGGCCTGAAAAGATCAAAGTGCTGGTAGAAGTGGGAAATCATTCTACTGAGGTGTGCTGGAAACCTTTCTCTGAGGTTTCTGACAGAGGATGGGGAGAGTCCATACAGCACACAGGTCCAGGTAGCTCCAACCAGAAAAATCCCAGGCAGAGGCTGGCAGGATAGGTGCCCACATATGACATCTTGGCAATGGGCATCACAGGCACCGTGTCCATCCCGGGAGCCAAGAGCATCAGCCTTTGTCTGCTCAAGCCTGTAGCCCCTGAAAGAGCTTTAACTCGGCAAATTAAGCTAATTCACTCCTTAATTTTAGAGACAGCCAGGGAGAGGGCAACAGCACCCCCGCAGACAGGAAAAGGAGCTTTCTGTTGGAGCAGAGCTTAAGCCTTGAGTAGCAGCAGGGAGCTGTCAAAGCCTGGGACACGGAAAGGTCTACACCTGCTGTGCAGAGGGCTTTGAGCCAAGCTCTGAGCAGGGCTTCTCCCTTTGATATTAACGCAGGGGGCTGCTTCAGCTTTGTGAAACGCCGTTGTGCACAAAGGGAACAGAGTGTCTTGTGCCGCCAAGTTCATTCCCCTGCGAAGCAAAACAAAGGCTCGAGCCCATCAGGAGAGGGAGATCCTGGCCTCGCTGTCCCACGACAGGATCACCAGGCTCCTGGATCACTTTGAAACGAGGAAGACACTGATACTGATTCTGGAGTTGTATCCTTTCATAGAATCAGAGAATCAGCAAGGTTGGAAAAGACCTCAGAGATCATCAACTCCAACGTAGCACCCAACACCTCAGGACTAACTATACCATGGCTCCAAATGCCAGTCTCTCTTTCTAGGAAGAACTTCTTCCTAACCTCCAGCCTAAACCTCCTCTGGCACAGCTTGAGACTGTGTCCTCTTGTTCTGGTGTTGGTTGCCTGGGAGAAGAGACCCAACCCCCACCTGGCTACAACCTCCCTTCAGGTAGCTGTAGACAGCTTGAGACTGTGTCCTCTTGCTCCCCCTGAGCCTCCTCTCCTGCAGGCTAAGCAACCCCAGCTCCCTCAGCCTCTCCTCCCAGGGCTGTGCTCCAGACCCCTCCCCAGCTTTGTTGTCTTCTCTGGACACATTCCAGCATCTCAACATCTCTTGGAGGGGCCATGATCTGGACACAGTACTCAAGGTGTGGCCTAACCAGTGCTGAGTTCAGGGGCTTCTTCTCTGGGATTAGTAGGGAGATCTCATTTATTAAACACCTAAGGAATGAAGCATTTTTAGGTTTTGCCTGAGAGAAAAGGACCTGCAGCCTCTTGCTCTGCCCTGCAGGATGGCACAGCTCTGTGAGGTCTTCACAAAGTACTGTTTCTGCTGGTTTAGGAAAAATCATTCTAGAATCATAGAATGCTTTGGATTGGAAAGGACCTTTAAAGGTCATCTAGTCCAGCCCCCTGGGACATTTGATCAGAGCCCTGTCCAACCTGATCTGGAATGTTTCAGGACCAAGCCATCTACCACTTCTCTGGGCAACCTGCTCAGGTTGGCTCACCACCCTCAGTGTAAAACGTTCCTTCCTTCTTTCTCTGCAGTCAAAATCTCCTTCTTTTTAGTTTAAAACCATGACTCCTTGTCCAGTCATAACAAGCCCTACAAAAAGTCTGTCCAGATTTTTGATTGCCCCCTTTAAGTCCTGAAAGGCCACCAGAAGGTCTCCTGGAGCCTTCTTCAGGCTGAACACCCCCCATCCCTCTCAGCCTGGCCTCACAGCAAAGGGGTTCCAACCTCAGATTGTTTCTAGCCTCCTGGGTCTGCTCCAGCAGGTCCATGTCTCTCCTGTGCTGTGGGCTGCAGCACTGCCCCCAGCACTGCAGGTGGGGTACATACAAGTGTCAATGAGCTGTTAAGAAACAAAAACTGGAAGTGAAGAACTCTGTTTTCATGAGATCCAGTCTGGAAGAGCAGCAGGAAAGTGCATTGCAGAGCAGAAAAGACAAGAGCCAGCAGGTAGGTTTTAGCAGGAGTGATACCATGCTAATGCTTGTAGGGAGCATGACAGGATCACAGATGTCAGGGGTTGGAAGGGACCCAGTGCAGATGGAACTGGGTTCAGGAACACAGGATGAGGATTAAAGGCAGAATCAACAGAGTCCTCCTCAGGCACCAGTCATTGAAGAAGAGGTTTGGCCCTGGTGATCCCTCAGCTGGATGCTGAAGATGACATCCATGGATGGAATCCCTTGTTGGCCTGTTTTGGGTCACCTGTCCTGTGCAATCCTCCCTGCAGATGCCACCTCTGACGTCTGGCACCACAGCATGGGGCACTGCCCTTGGTCTGCATAGGAGCAAGTTTAAGCCAGAGCCTTTCTGCAGCCCAGCCCTTGGCAGGAATTCTCTGTCAGAAGTCTCCCTGCTAGCAGCAGCCACTGGCTGTGCAAACATGCCCTGAACTTCAGCAAGTGCCCTCACTGAGCAGAGGCTGAGCTGAGAAGTCAAATCACTGACCAGAATCAGTTCTGTTCTAGCTCAAACCAGGACACTTTCTTCCTGGATGAACATGAGAAAGACTTTGGGGAGGATACAGGAAGAAAAACAGGAAACAGCATCTACAGCCTTCCATTGCATTCTGTGTACTGGCAGGAACATGCAAAGTCCTGCTGTGCTGAACACAGAGGGATTAAGGATTGACAGCAGGCTTTTGCTTGCTGCTTCTGCCAACACTTTTCTCTGTTTCTAAGCTGTATCTGCTCCTTCATACACATACACACCCCTGTAAAGTCATCTAGTAGCCTGCAAAGTCATTGATACCTTTGGTTTGGGGGCAAATTATCACTTGTCCTATAGCTGGGGGCTCTCTACTCGTGTTTATTTGAACGAATCACCAGGCTGCTCAAAGAAGAGGTGGAGTCCCCATCCCTGGAGGCATTTAAAAGCTATGCAGATGTGATGCCGAGGCATGGTTTGGTGGTGGATGGCAGTGCTGGGTTAATGGTTGGACATTCCCAGCACATAAATAAAAATCGAGGAAAAAAGACCTCAACGAAACTCCAAAACTCAAAAGTGTTGAATCATAGAATCACAGAACTGTCAGGGCTGGAAGGGAGCTCAAGGATCAGCCAGTGCCAACCCCTGCCATGGGCAGGGACACCTCACACTGCAGCAGGTTGCTCACAGCCACATCCAGCCTGGATGCAAAAACCTCCAGGGATGAGGCTTCCACCACCTCCCTGGGCAGCCTGTGCCAGGCTCTCACCACCCTCATGGGGAAGAACTTCTTCCTAACATCCAATCTGAATCTCCCCATTTCTAGTTTTGCTCCGTTCCCCCAGTCTTATCCTGCCCTGACACCCTCAAAAGTCCCTCCCCAGCTTTCTTGTAGCCCCCTGCAGATCCTGGAAGGCCACAATTAGGTCTCCTGGGAACCTTCTCCTCTCCAGACTGAACAGCCCCAACTCCTCAGTCTGTTCTCATAGCAGAGCAGCTCCAGCCCTCTGCTCATCCTCGTGGCCCTTCTCTGACACCTTCCAGCACCTCCAGATCCTTCCTGTACTAGGGGGCTCCAGAACTGGTCACAGTGCTCCAGGTGGGGTCTCAGCTGAGTGGAATAGAGGGGGAGAATCACCTCCCTCGCCCTGCTGGCTGGATGTGATTGGCTTTCTGGGCTGCAAGGGCACTCAGCTGGCTCATGTTGAGCTTCTCATCCTAACCTGTCTTCTGTCTTTCTTTGGTTCAGATGGGGAGTGGACCACTCTTGCTTCTGACATCGCTGACTGCTGCTACTATGCCAGAAACCTCTCCAAGGGGTTTATCTACTGCTTCAGGATAGCCTGCACCAGCAAAGCCGGAATGGGCCCTTACAGCGACCCTTCTGCCAAAGTGAAAATCACTGGGAAGGATCAAATGGGTAAGAACAAATGCCAGGAAAGCACTGGGGAGGGCTGGATTCCTCCATCTAAACAAGTGCTGCTCTTTTGGAAGTTCAGAATGTGGGTCCAGACATCAAGAGCAGGTGAATAAAGATCACATCCACTGCTCAGGGTGGTTTAGGGCTTCTTTCTCTTTGGCTTTCTTACTTAAATGGAAAGTATTGTAGAACTCTGGGCACAGCTGGGGGAATATGTGTACAGAGACAACAAAGCAAGGTTAGAATCACAACAATATGCAAATATAAATAATGTGTAGACATTAAAAAGAAAGGTAAGATGACAATGCAAATCTGGAAGCTGTGGGTTATCCACTTGAGACACACTCAGTGTCTGACCTGAGGAAACAGGTCTGGCCAGTTAATTCATTCCTGGAAGCATTGATTTATTGGTATAGATTTGCCACTGGTGAAAGGCCTGGACCTGCCCTTTGTTGTGGACTGAATCATGGAATGGTTTGGGTTGGAAGGACCTTTAAAGGTCACTTAGTCCAACCCAGCTCCCATCAGCAGGGGTGATCTGCAACTAGCTCAGGTTGCTCAGAGCCCTAAATGACCTGGCCTGGAATGTTTCCAGGGATGAGGCTTCTACCATCTCTCTTTGACAATCCACTCAAGTGTGTCACCACCCTCAGTATGAAAAAAAGTCTTATTTATATCTACTCTAAATGTTCCCCTTCTAGTTTAAACTGATTACTCTTTGTCTTGTCTCACCAGGCCCTGCTAAGATTGATGTGTTCTGGTGTTTGCTGCTGGGAATTGTCACCACATTGTGGGTGGTTTTTTGGCTGTATTTTCTGTCTGAAGCAGAGACAGCACAACTGACTCTTTCTGTTTATCCCCTGCTTGAATACTTTGTACTGCCAAGCTGTCAGCCCCTGGCTGCACTGGGTTAGGAACTGGCTGGATGGCTGAGCCCAGAGAGTGGTGGTGAATGGTGCCATAGCCAGCTGGCAGCCAGGCACTAGTGGTGTCCCCCAGGGATCAGTGCTGGGCCCCAGACTGTTCAGTATCTTCATTGATAATCTGGATGAGGAGATGGAGTCCATCATCAGTAAATTTGCAGATGACACCAAGCTGGGGGCAGGAGTTGATCTGTTAGAGGGTTGGAGAGCTCTCCAGAGGGACTTTGCCAGGGTGGACAGATGGGCAGAGTCCAAGGGCATGAGACTGAACACATCCAAGTGCCGGGTTCTGCACATTGGCCACAGCAACCCCAGGCAGTGCTACAGGCTGGGGGGCAGAGGGGCTGGAGAGCAGCCAGGCAGAGAAGGACCTGGGGGTACTGGTTGATAGGAGGCTGAACATGAGCCTGCAGTGTGCCCAGGTGGCCAAGAAGGCCAATGGCATCCCGGCCTGCATCAGGAAGAGTGTGGCCAGCAGGAACAGGGAGGTCATTGTGCCCTGTGCTCAGTGCTGGTTAGGCCACACCTTGAGTCCTGTGTCCAGTTCTGGGCTCCTCAGTTTGGGAAAGATGTTGAGTTGCTGGAAGGTGTCCAGAGAAGGGCAACAAAGCTGGGGGAGGGGTCTGGGAGCACAGCCCTGTGAGGAGAGGCTGAGGGAGCTGGGGTTGCTTAGCCTGGAGAAGAGGAGGCTCAGGGGAGACCTTTCTTGCTCTCTACAACTCCCTGAAGGGAGGTTGCAGCCAGGTGGGGGTTGGTCTCTTCTCCCAGGCAAGCAGCAGAGAACAAGAGGACACAGTCTCAAGCTGTGCCAGGGGAGGTTTAGGCTGTAGGTAAGGAGAAAGTTCTTCCCAGCAAGAGAGATTGGGCATTGGAATGTGCTGCCCAGGGAGGTGGTGGAGTCACCATCCCTGGAGGTGTTTAGGAAGAGACTGGATGGGGTGCTTGGTGCCATGGTTTAGTTGATTAGATGGTGTTGGGTGATAGGTTGGACTGGATGATCTCAAAGGTCTTTTCCAACCTGGTTAATTCTCTTCTCTTCTCTTCTCTTCTCTTCTCTTCTCTTTCTTCTCTTCTCTTCTCTCTTCTCTTCTCTTCTCTTCTCTTCTCTTCTCTTCTCTCTCTTCTCTTCTCTTCTTCTTCTTTCTCTTCTCTTCTCTTCTCTTCTCTTCTCTTCTCTTCTCTTCTCTTCTCTTCTCTCATGTTTAAAAATCAGAAACCCATAACCCCACAGCAAATCCATCCTTGCAGCAAAGGAAGCATCCTTCCTGCCAAGAAGTAAAAGGATGCTCTTACTGGAATTTCCTCCCAGAGGAGAGGATTAGTCTGTAAAAATCAGTTCACAGAGATATTTTTAACTCACCCTAAATCCTCTGCTTTCCTTTGGCCCAGGATTCATTAATGTATTTCATTGTGCTCAGCATTTCCAAGTTGAAGCTTTACTGGGTCAAGAGATGTTTTAATATTTCAGGGAGCACTCAGACACACACAGCAGAACCAGAGCAACAGGTTTCAGCTGCTCTCCTGAAATACCCAATTAAAAAGAAGCTTCTAATTCTTTCTTGCCATGCCCTGATGACTTAGAATCATAGAATCAATAAGGTTGGAAAAGACCTCAGAGATCATCAAGTCCAACCTATCACCCAACACCTCCTGACTACTAAACCATGGCTTCAAGTGCCACATCCAAGCCTTTTGGAACACCTCCAGGGACTGTGACTCCATCACCTCCCTGGGCAGCACATTCCAATGGCCAATTAATCTTTCTAGGAAGAACTTTCTCCTCACCTCCAGCCTAAACCTCCCTGGCACAGCTTGAGACTGTGTCCTCTTGTACCTAGACAGGCTGAGAGAGTTGGTGTTGTACAGCTCTGGAAAAGAGAAGGCTCCAGAGAGACCTTCTGAGGGCCTTTCAGCACTTAAAAGGGGGTCTGTAAGAAAGCTGGAGATAGACATTTTAGCAGGGCCTGCTGTGACAGGTCAAGGGATGATGGCTTTAAACTGAAAGAGGGAGATTTAGGCTCAATAGAAGGAAGACATTTTTCCAGTGAGGTTGGTGAAACACTGGCCTGGGCTGCCCAGAGAGGTGGTGGATGACCTCTGTGAGAAGATGAGAACCAGTGGCTGAGATGTTTGGTATCATAGCACACATCTCATATAGTCTAGAGTGGTCACAGCAGGGGAATTCATGGGTGGGCAGTGCAGAATCTGTTGCATTGAAACAGCCTGAGCTGGGAGTCAACTGTAGACTCACCTGCAGGAAGCCTCTGTTGCTGCCTTTGGTGTTGTTCAGGATAGCGGAAGGTGGCTCAGAGAGGCTTCAGTTTTCCCTTGTACTTTGGGACATAGGTTTATGGCCTTGGTGCCCCTAGGCTGCCAGTTAGACTCAATGGTCTTAGAGGTCTTTTCCAGCTGAAACAATTCTATGGTTCACAAGCCCTGTGACTCTTTTTCTCTGCAGAGCTTCATGCTGCAATACAGAGCCAAAGAGGCCAAATGGTATGCTACCATAGACATTGCTAATGCCTTCTTCTCTATTCCCATAGCAGAGGAATGCAGGCCTCAGTTTGCTTTCACCTGGAGAGGAATCCAGTACACTTTCAACAGGTTGCCCATGGGCTGGATCCACAGCTCAAGCATCTGTCATGCAGTGATCCACGATGCTCTGGAGGAAGGTGGTGCTCCAGAACACATCCAGTTCATCGATGACATCATCGTCTGGGGTAAAACTGCTGAGGAAGTCTTCGAGAAAGGTAACAAAATCATTGACATTCTTCTGAATGCAGGTTTTGCCATCAAGCGAGACAAGGTGAAAGGACCTACCAGAGAGATCCAGTTTCTGGGAGTGCGGTGGCAGGATGGACGCCGACACATTCCAGTGGATGTGGTAAATAGAGTCTCTACCATGGCAAATCCCATGAACAAGCAAGAAACTCTACGTTTCTTGGGGATAGTGGGATTTTGGAGACTGCACATTCCTGGATACAGTCAGATTGTGAAACCTCTGTATGATGTGACTCGAAAGAGAAACCATTTCCACTGGGGACCTGAACAACAAGCAGCCTTTGACCAGATAAAGCAAGAGGTAGTGCAAGCAATGGGTCTGGGACCTGTCCGAGATGGTCCAGACATTAAGAACATTTTGTACACGGCTGCAAGTGACAATGGTCCAACCTGGTGCTTGTGGCAAAGAGCTCCAGGTGAGACACGTGGACGACCTCTTGGTTTCTGGAGTCGAGGTTACAGAGGTTCAGAGGCTAATTATACTCCAACAGAGAAAGAGATTCTAGCTGCCTATGAAGGAGTAAAAGCAGCTTCTGAAGTAATTGGAACTGAATCACAACTTCTCTTAGCTCCCAGATTACCAGTTTTGAATTGGATGTTCAAAGGCAAAGGTTCCACACCACATCATGCAACAGATTCCACCTGGTCTAAGTGGATGGCTCTGATAACACAGAGAGCTCGAATGGGAAATCTTGAAAGACCTGGTCTAGTGGAGGTGATCTCAAGTTGGCCTGAAGGTACCAACTGTACCAAACCTCCAGAGGAGAGAGTGACTCGTGCTGAGGAAGCTCCTCCTTACAATGACCTATCTGATGATGAAAAGAAATATGCTTTGTTCACAGACGGTTCCTGTCGTCTTGTCGGGAACAAGCGAAGGTGGAAGTCTGCAGTGTGGAGTCCAACACGCCGAGTTGCAGAAGCAAAGGATGGAGAAGGAGAATCCAGTCAGTTTGCAGAGGTAAAAGCTGTCCAGCTAGCTCTCGACGTAGCTGAGCGTGAGAGATGGCCAAAGCTTTATCTCTACACCGACTCATGGATGGTAGCCAATGCTCTGTGGGGTTGGCTAAAGAACTGGAAAAAGAATGGTTGGCAGAGGAAGGGAAAGCCCATTTGGGCAGCCGACCTGTGGCAGGACATTGCTGATCGAATCGAGAGAATTCCAGTGAAGGTGAGACACATCGATGCTCACATTCCTAAGAGCAAAGCTACTGAGGAACAGCAACACAACCATCAAGCAGATCTAGCTGCAAGAGTTTCTCCAGTAGACATGGACTCTGATCTTGATCTCGACTGGAAACACCGAGGTGAGATGTTCTTAGCTCGGTGGGCTCACGATTCGTCAGGACATCAAGGCAGAGATGCAACATACCAGTGGGCACGTGACAGATCCATAGACATTTCCATGGATGCTATCACACAAGTCATCCATGACTGTGACATTTGTGCTGCTATTAAGCAGGCAAAACGACTTAAGCCCTTATGGTATGGTGACAGATGGTCTAAGTACAAGTATGGTGAAGCTTGGCAAGTTGACTACATCGCTCTACCACGTTCTCGTTCTGGTAAGCAGTATGTGCTTACTATGGTAGAGGCGAACACTGGATGGTTGGAAACTTATCCAGTACCACATGCAACTGCACGCAACACCATTCTCGGTCTGGAGAGACAGATCCTGTGGAGACACGGAACTCCGGAGAGGATTGAGTCAGACAACGGAACTCACTTCAAAAACAACCTTGTAAAGAGTTGGGCCAAAGAGCACGACATCGAGTGGATATTCCACATTCCCTACTATGCACCAGCTGCAGGGAAGATTGAACGCTACAACGGTTTGTTGAAGACCACTCTTAAAGCCATGGGGGTGGATCTTTGAAAAACTGGGAAAAACATTTAGCACAAGCAACCTGGCTGGTAAATAGTAGAGGTTCAGTGAACCGAGCTGGACCGGCACACTCAGATCTGCTACAGAAAGTAGAAGGTGATAGAGTTCCAGTTGTTAAAGAAAAGAATCTGTTAGGTAAAACTGTTTGGGTATTTTCTCCCTCAGGAGAGGCTAAACCTGTCCGAGGGGTGGTTTCAGCTGAAGGTCCGGGTCACACTTATTGGGTAATGCAAGAGAATGGTGAAATTCAGTGTATTCCACAAAGAAATTTGACTTTAGCTGAAAGAGTTTAAATTCAGAGTGTTGTACAGCTACATCGCGCCCAAAGGAAGAATCCCTGAGGAATCCACGGTGCACGAACCCTGAGAACCCTGAGAGCCCTGAGTCAACTGAGAGTCCCTGTTTCCCTGTTTCCCTGTTTTCCCTTTTCTTCGCTTCGTCTGCGAAGAGACAAACTGTTTTCCATTTTTCTTCTTTCTTGGACTTCTGAATCATCTACACCTGAGGATAGCCGGAATGGACTATGAACTTTACTTACAAACTGTGGATATTGTTTTAGATTGGATGGACAGTATGAACAGCCAATGAAATTGTTTAGCAGGGGTGGATTGTGACCGGTTTAGGCTGTGCCTTTAAGAAAGGGACACTTTCTGAACACTCTGGGCGAATGTTTTTGATATTAGAATGAAAACAATGATATGCTAATTCAATTTCATTGGCGGGACCCAGTTGTAGTTTTTTTGTTTAGTCTTTCAGTCGGGGAGTCAGTCAGGCAGTCGTCTTCTTCTTCCCCCTGTGCTGTGAGCTGGCTCGTTTCTCTCTACGATTCCTCTCTAACCAGATAAGGAAACTAACTTTTGCATTCGCTTTGAGCTTTAACAAAGTTTTCCCCTTTTAATTACCTTCCTTTCTCTCTCTCTTTCTAACCCTTTTGGGAAAAAGGGGAGGTAGGGAGGGAGAAGGGGGGGAAAGGCCGAACCCCCTGGCCGTAGGGGGGGTTGGGGAAAGGTTTCCTGTATTACATACTTTGCTGTATATTTCTGTATATATTGTAAATATTGTATATTTTTGTACATATTCATTGCATTCCATATCTGCTTGTAAAATACAGCTTTCATCTGCTTCTCCGGCTGAGTTAGCTGTGGAATTCTTCTGTGTGTGGGGGGGGGGAACTTTCCTACTCCACCACACTGTTCATACTGTCCATCCAATCCAAAACAACATCTAGAGTTTGTAAGTAAAGTTCATAGTCCATTCCGGCTATCCTCAGGTGTAGATGATTCAGAAGTCCAAGAAAGAAGAAAAATGGAAAACAGTTTGTCTCTTCGCAGACGAAGCGAAGAAAAGGGAAAACAGGGAAACAGGGAAACAGGGACTCTCAGTTGACTCAGGGCTCTCAGGGTTCTCAGGGTTCGTGCACCGTGGATTCCTCAGGGATTCTTCCTTTGGGCGCGATGTAGCTGTACAACACTCTGAATTTAAACTCTTTCAGCTAAAGTTAAATTTCTTTGTGGAATACACTGAATTTCACCATTCTCTTGCATTACCCAATAAGTGTGACCTGGACCTTCAGCTGAAACCACCCCTCGGACAGGTTTAGCCTCTCCTGAGGGAGAAAATACCCAAACAGTTTTACCTAACAGATTCTTTTCTTTAACAACAGGAACTCTATCACCTTCTACTTTCTGTAGCAGATCTGAGTGTGCAGGTCCAGCTCGGTTCACTGAACCTCTACTATTTACCAGCCAGGTTGCTTGTGCTAAATGTTTTTCCCAGTTTTTCAAAGATCCACCCCCCATGGCTTTAAGAGTGGTCTTTAACAAACCGTTGTAGCGTTCAATCTTCCCTGCAGCTGGTGCATAGTAGGGAATGTGGAATATCCACTCGATGCCGTGCTCTTTGGCCCAGCTCTTTACAAGGTTGTTTTTGAAGTGAGTTCCGTTGTCTGACTCAATCCTCTCCGGAGTTCCGTGTCTCCACAGGATTTGTCTCTCCAAACCAAGAATGGTGTTGCGTGCAGTTGCATGTGGCACTGGATAAGTTTCCAACCATCCAGTGTTTGCCTCTACCATAGTAAGCACATACTGCTTACCAGAACGAGAACGTGGTAGAGTGATGTAGTCAACTTGCCAAGCTTCACCATACTTGTACTTGGACCATCTGTCACCATACCATAAGCGCTTAAGTCGTTTTGCCTGCTTAATAGCAGCACAAATGTCACAGTCATGGATGACTTGTGTGATAGCATCCATGGAAATGTCTATGGATCTGTCACGAGCCCACTGGTAGGTTGCATCTCTGCCTTGATGTCCTGACGAATCGTGAGCCCACCGAGCTAAGAATATCTCACCTCGGTGTTTCCAGTCGAGATCAAGATCAGAGTCCATGTCTACTGGAGAAACTCTTGCAGCTAGATCTGCTTGATGGTTGTGTTGCTGTTCCTCAGTAGCTTTGCTCTTAGGAATGTGAGCATCAATGTGTCTCACCTTCACTGGAATTCTCTCGATTCGATCAGCAATGTCCTGCCACAGGTCAGCCGCCCAAATGGGCTTTCCTCTTCTCTGCCAACCACTCTTTTTCCAGTTCTTTAGCCAACCCCACAGAGCATTGGCTACCATCCATGAGTCGGTGTAGAGATAAAGCTTTGGCCATCTCTCACGTTCAGCTACGTCGAGAGCTAGCTGGACAGCTTTTACCTCTGCGAACTGACTGGATTCTCCTTCTCCATCCTTTGCTTCTGCAACTCGGCGTGTTGGACTCCACACTGCAGACTTCCACCTTCGCTTGTTCCCGACAAGACGACAGGAACCGTCTGTGAACAAAGCATATTTCTTTTCATCATCAGATAGGTCATTGTAAGGAGGAGCTTCCTCGGCACGAGTTACTCTCTCCTCTGGAGGTTTAGTACAGTTGGTACCTTCAGGCCAACTTGAGATCACCTCCACCAGACCAGGTCTTTCAAGATTTCCCATTCGTGCTCTCTGTGTTATCAGAGCCATCCACTTAGACCAGGTGGAATCTGTTGCATGATGTGGTGTGGAACCTTTGCCTTTGAACATCCAATTCAAAACTGGTAATCTGGGAGCTAAGAGAAGTTGTGATTCAGTTCCAATCACTTCTGAAGCTGCTTTCACTCCTTCATAGGCAGCTAGAATCTCTTTCTCTGTTGGAGTATAATTAGCCTCTGAACCTCTGTAACCTCAACTCCAGAAACCAAGAGGTCGTCCACGTGTCTCACCTGGAGCTCTCTGCCACAAGCACCAGGTTGGACCATTGTCACTTGCAGCCGTGTACAAAATGTTCTTAATGTCTGGACCATCTCGGACAGGTCCCAGACCCATTGCTTGCACTACCTCTTGCTTTATCTGGTCAAAGGCTGCTTGTTGTTCAGGTCCCCAGTGGAAATGGTTTCTCTTTCGAGTCACATCATACAGAGGTTTCACGATCTGACTGTATCCAGGAATGTGCAGTCTCCAAAACCCCACTATCCCCAAGAAACGTAGAGTTTCTTGCTTGTTCATGGGATTTGCCATGGTAGAGACTCTGTTTACCACATCCACTGGAATGTGTCGGCGTCCATCCTGCCACCGCACTCCCAGAAACTGGATCTCTCTGGTAGGTCCTTTCACCTTGTCTCGCTTGATGGCGAAACCTGCATTCAGAAGAATGTCAATGATTTTGTTACCTTTCTCGAAGACTTCCTCAGCAGTTTTACCCCAGACGATGATGTCATCGATGAACTGGATGTGTTCTGGAGCACCACCTTCCTCCAGAGCATCGTGGATCACTGCATGACAGATGCTTGAGCTGTGGATCCAGCCCATGGGCAACCTGTTGAAAGTGTACTGGATTCCTCTCCAGGTGAAAGCAAACTGAGGCCTGCATTCCTCTGCTATGGGAATAGAGAAGAAGGCATTAGCAATGTCTATGGTAGCATACCATTTGGCCTCTTTGGATTCCAGCTCATACTGCAGTTCCATCATGTCTGGTACGGCTGCGCTCATAGATGGAGTTACTTCATTCAGGGCTCGATAGTCGACTGTCAGACGCCAATCTCCATTCTGCTTTCGCACAGGCCACACTGGACTGTTGAAAGGTGAATGAGTTTTGCTGATGACTTTCTGACTCTCCAACTGACGAATCAGATTCTGAATGGGCAACAAAGAGTCAGGGTTGGTTCTGTATTGTCTGTGATGCACAGTCTGAGAAGCAACCGGCAATTTAATGTCCTGAATCTTGTGTTGTCCCACAACTGCAGGTTCATCAGAAAGCTCAGGTCTAACAGACAGCTTCAGCTTTTGTCCATCAGTTTCTACAGATGCTACTCCAAAAGCCCATTTGTAACCTCTAGGGTCTTTGAAACGCCCTTCTCTCAGAAAATCAATTCCCAGAATACAAGGTGCGTGGTCCGGTCACAACTGTATGCTTCCTCCACTGTTTACCAGTTAAAATTATATCAACCTCCACCTTAGTTAACTCTTGAGATCCACCAGTGACTCCCAGAATAGTTATAGCTTCTGATCCCTGATAATTTGATGGCATTATGGTGCACTGAGCTCCTGTGTCAACCAAGGCCCTGTACTTCTGAAATTGTGAAGTGCCAGGCCACTGGATGTACACATCCCAAGAGATTCTGTTATCTCTGTTACCCCTCTCCCCCTGGCGGGAGGCAGGGCACCCCTAATTATGGGGAACATGCCCACATGTGCAATGAGCACAGTGTGCAGTGTTGGAACTGGAGCCACTGTTGGAGCTATTAGAGTTGTCCTGGGGAACTGTAGAAGTAACAGCTACCCTTCTGGTATTGCTACCTCGGGTTCTGCCACTTTGCAGTTCCCTCAGTCTCCTGAAAAGATTAGCAGTTGGTTGACCATCCCATCTGTTCATGTTCTCCCCAAACTGATCACGCAGAGTTATCCAAATACTCGCACGTGACTGCCTTGGTGGTCTGTTTTGGTTGGATCTGTTTTGGAATGACCTGTTTTCAAACCAGATCCTGCTTTGCATGATGGCCACGACTTCATGCCTGTGCCTTTCCCTCAACTCCTGTTCCTATTAAAACAGAAGTCTTAGAAAAGATTGTTGCTCAGGTTCAGATTAATTTCCCCATGTGAATGTCTGCCCTGGACCTGAAGTGGCCAAAATTTCACAGTTATTAGCCTTAAGAGCTTAATTTGCAGCTCCTTACTCATACCCAGAAATTAATTTCTCTGCTGATAAAGTATTTCCAGTTACAGACAGAAAACTCATTTCCACCCTGTACTCTATTTTTACTTCTCGGGTAGTTCAGGCCCTTATTGCCTGTCCTGCAGCCATATCTGTGGAATGGAATCAAGACACGCAAATCATTTCCTCTCCACCTATTTCTGAAGGGTAATATGGCCAAAAAAAGAGCAGGAAATGTGTCTCTGAATTTCTTGAAATACTAACATTAAATTCTAGTAGCACAAAGCTTTAGCCATTGATCTTATGGAGTAGTGTCTCCTGGATGAGCTCCTGCTCGGATACTCTGCTGTCTAATGAGGCTTTGAGCTTATGCTGAAGTTCATTTTTTTTTCTTTAGGGAATTAACAGAATGTGTCTTCGTCTAAACTTTGATATGAAACAGTTAGAAAAAAAATCAGTTTGTCTGAGAATGGGGTTCTTCTGTCAGACTTTTCTGAAACCACCCACAGCTTTCAGGATTTAGGGGCAGATAGAACACCTGGAGGGTTAGAAAAAGAAATGCCTGTGCAAAGATGTGATCACATTCATCTTTTTTTATGGCATCAAAGACCCCTTAGCATCTTCCAGCTGATTCCCACTGATGTTTCCTGACTGTACACAATTTCTGACTCCCCCACAGCTGCTCTGCAAGTGAAGCATGCCAGGGAATGCCTACAGCTCCAACCAGTTGCTGGGTGGATAACAACTTCATCACTTTGGATGTCAAAGCTTTTACAGTATCACAGTATCACCAAGGTTGGAAGAGACCTCAAAGATCATCGAGTCCAACCTGTCACCACAGACCCCATGACTAGACCATGGCACCAAGTGCCATGTCCAATCCCCTCTTGAACACCTCCAGGGATGGTGACTCCACCACCTCCCTGGGCAGCACATTCCAATGATGAATGAGTCTCTCTGTGAAGAACTTTCTCCTCACCTCCAACCTAAACTTCCCCTGGTGCAGCTTGAGACTGTGTCCCCTTGTTCTGGTGCTGGTTGCTAGAGAGAAGAGACCAACCCCTTCCTGGCTACAACCACCTTTCAGGTAGTTGTAGAGAGCAATGAGGTCACCCCTGAGCCTCCTCTTCTCCAGGCTAAACAACCCCAGCTCCCTCAGCCTCTCCTCACAGGGCTGTGCTTGAAGCCTCTCCCCAGCCTTGTTGCCCTTCTCTGGACACGTTCAAGTGTCTCAATGTCCTTCCTAAACTGAGGGGCCCAGAACTGGACAATCAATTGGTGTGGCCTAACCAATGCAGAGTACAGGGTCACAATGACTTCCCTGCTCCTGCTGGCCACACTCTTCCTGATACAGGCCAGGATGCTGTTGGCCTTCTTGGCCACCTGGGCACACTGCTGGCTCATGTTTAGGCATCTGTCAACCAGCACCCCCAGGTCTCTCTCTATTTGGGAGCTCTCCAGCCACTCTGACCCCAGCCTGTAGCATTGCATGGGGTTGTTGTGGCCAAAGTGCAGCACCCGGCACTTGGACCTGTTGAATGCCATCCCATTGGACTGAGCCCCTCTGTCCAGTCGGTTGAGGTCCCTCTGCAGAGCCCTTCTGCCCTCTAACTGACCAACATCTGCTCCCAACTTGGTGGCATCTGCAAATTTGCTGATGACTGTCTCAATCCCCTCATCCAGATCGTCAATGAAGATGTTATCAATGAAGATATTAAAGAGGATTTTAAATTGAAGGTACACAGAGAGGTTCAACAGTTATTTTAAATTAGCATACAAATTTGTTTACCTGCTGTTTCTGCATTAGTTCAGATGCAACAGACAACACAGGATGGCTAAAAAGGGTTAGATTTTGCATATCTGCATTGCTGGAAGAGGTGCTACAATGGGGTAGCTTAGCCTGTAATTGCACTAGGATTTCGTTTCTATTGCAACACAAACATGTCATGTATTTTGTTACAGTTTTTAAGTAATGGAGTAAATTGTCATAAAACTGGCTAACAGAGCTATAATAACTAAAACCAGCTTGGCCAGAAGGCAGCAAGAAAAAAAAGTACATTAATATTGGTGAGGAACTACACACAAATTTGTACCCTTGAGCTTTAACGTCTCTCTAATCTTATCTGATACGCCTTTTGCATTATCAGTCATCCAGCAAGCCCTTAGCAAACAAGAAAGCCAAAATAAAAGTCCAAACCAGTTTTATGCCAAAATATGTAACATGTTCCACATGTGATAAAATAAATTAGTAATCCTGTTCTTTCCTTTCCCAAGTGTGCCAATAGCAGTAGCTCAAATTATTGACAAATCATTTTAGCAGTCCTCAAATAACTAAATCAGCAGTGGGCATTTAGCCTAAATAACTCAATTTTCTTTTCAAAAGCTTGAGCAAAGGCTGCCCTGGAGTGAGCTGTTCATTCCCCCCACCCAAAGAAACAAAGAAGGGTTTGTTGAGTTGGGTTCTGTGCCCTTGGGGACTGCAACGATAAAAACACTTATGCATTATGTTTGTCAGTGCTTTCTAACGGGCATCCTAGATGTTGATTAAACAGCCATGTCTCCACTGCCCTGAAAAAGAAGCCCTAGTAGCAGCTTTAAGCACTGTACACTTTGCCTTGCATCTGCTTCCTAACCCTATGGCTATTGCTTGGGAAACCTGGATAGTTCATCTGCTGGGCCTTGTGGTGTGTAGCCCTGGGGCAAGCACTCTTCCTGCATGGTCCCCCCAGGCAGGCTTATAGCACAGCTACTTGATCCTCAGAAAGGCTTCAGTTCTTGCTGTAGGACATACATTCACTCTGAGAAGCCCTTGGAGTGTTTGCTTACCAGGTTGAGAAGCAAAGGTAAAGAATGGCTGTTTAGGACAAGCCATGGTGAGAGTGGCAGGAAGACACACAAAAGACCAAGTGCCTAACAGTGCAGTGAGGAAAATCTGGGGTTTCTCACACTCTTTTCCTCTCTCCCTGCTCTTTGTTTTCACTTTCCACTTCCTTTTAATGCTCTGCAGCACAACCATCACTGGAAGGGTTTAAAAAGAGACTGGATGAGGCACATAGGTTTAGCTCATTCGATGGTGCTGGGTGATAGGTTGGGCTTCATGATCTCAAAGGTACTTTCCAACCTGGTTAATTCCATGTTCTGTATCTCTTTAAGCTGACTCCACAGTGAATCTTCTTAGCTGCTGACTCAGCAAGCCCAAGGAGGAGCAGGGCAGCAGCACACTTGCTAGAGACATGAATAATATCCCTCCAGGTGCTGGATATTAATAGCAGAGCAACATGAAAAATAACTGATTCTGACTATTTTTTATTATTATTTTATACAGGGCCCTTTTAAAAGGCTTTTTCTTATCTTTTCCCCCCAGTTTGTTATTTGACTTCTCATCCAACGCTCCTCCAAGCTCATGAATGCAAAACCAGCAGGGAAAAGAATCATATTAATGTCCTTAAATCAGTGTTGTTATCATATTATTTGCCTGTCACAGAAATTACTGCTACTACCAGAGGGCAAAAAAAAGTGAACACATTAATGTTGGGCAACCATTTTCTGTTTTGTAACCTGCTGCCATGTGTTTCTGAGACCTAGATATCTTGCCTGCCTAAAGGAGAGTTGCTGTAGATACCTGTGTTTATGCTGAGCAGTGTCAACTACTGGTTGGTGGAAGATGTCAAACTTTAGACTTTTGGGGTTTTTCTCTTTTTTTGGTTGTCATTCCTGGTTCGTGCAAATAAGCTTAATAAGCTTAAAATCACAGAATCACAGAATTTCAGGGGCTGGAAGGGACCTCGAAAGATCATCCAGTCCAACCCCCCTGCCAGAGCAGGAGCACCTAGAGCAGATCACAGGAACACATCCAGGTGAGTTTTGAGTATCTCTGGAGAGGGAGACTCCACAAAGCCCCTGGGCAGCCTGTTCCAGTGTTCTGTCACCCTCACAGGGAAAAAATTTTTCCTCATATTTACATGAGACTTCCTATGCCTGAACTTCCACCATTGCCTCTTGTCCTGGCTTTGGGCACCACTGAGCAGAGCCTGGCTCCATCCTCTTGGCATTCACCCTTGAAGCATTTATAAACATTGATGAGGTCACCACTCAGTCTTCTCTAAGCTAAAGAGCCCTCAGCTCCCTCAGTCTCTGCTCATATGGAGGATGTTCCACTCCCTTCATTATCCTTGTGGTTCTGTGCTGGACTCTGTCAAGCAGGTCACTGTCTTCCTTGAACTGAGGGCCCCAGAACTGAACACAATATTCCAGATGCAGCCTCACCAGGGCAGAATAGAGAGGGAGGAGAACCTCTCTTACCCTACTGGTCACAGCCCTTCTAATCCAGCCCAGAATGGCATTGGCCTTCCTGGCCACAAGAGCACACTACTAGCTCATGGTCATCCTTCCATTTTCACCAAGTGTGCCTCTCTTCAGCTTCTGCAATAACCACAACTGATACTTCTTGTGCCCAGTGCCAGTGTACTAGACAGTGCCAAGACAACACTAAGGTCTCCCAGCAGTTTCTTAGGAGTGTCAGTTTGTTGGGCTTCCTCAGAAAACTCCAGGAACTTAGATATATCACCCTGAGATATCTATCACTCTGACACTCTCTGTCAATACCTGTCCCACCTACCTGGCAGGCTAAGGACCACCTGGAACCAAGGATCCTTCATTTTGTTTCTCTGAAAGTTGTTTGGAGTTGGTTGGTACCAAGGGAGCTGATGTTGTTTTGCAACATTGATTTGCTTGGATTTGTGTTTTGTGATACAGAATGTGAGACATTCTGAAATGTCTCTCTGAAAATACCTTGCCCAGTATTACACATCCTAAGAGGTTTTTATTTCTTTCTTTTAAAAAAGGCATGGATAGGCTTTTTTTTTCTGGCCTGCAAGAAAGATTGGTATAGATTGGATAAGGAGATAGTTTTCTCCCCCTTAAAGTGGGCAGATTTAGACTAGATAGAAGGAAGAAACTTTGGACACTGAGGGTGGTGAAGCACTGTCTCAGATTGCCCACAGGAGTGGTAAAAGCCCAATCCCTGGAACCATTCCAGGTCGGGCTGTATAGGGCTCTAAGCAACCTGCTACATTTGAAGATGTCCCTTCTCACTGCAAGGCTTGGACTAGATGACCTTCAAAGCCATCTTACAACCTAAACCATTCTATGGTTCTATGACTCTCGTAAGAGGTTATACTCTCCTGATTGCCCCAGCAGCAACTCTTATGTTAAAAAGGAAAAGACATAGCAGCAGAAAGGTCTTAGCTAGCTGAGTTTTTCCTCCTTTGGGGAACATTTCCAGAAGTTCCCTAGCTACATCTGTACATATTTGTATCTGCGTTACATAAGTAACAGGGAAGTCTCATGTAACTGCCTTATGTTAGAGATGGTTGCAATCCTAGAGAGAACCTGACTTCTTAATAAGGTTATGAGATATTGCAAATTATAAGGCAGATAAACTCATTAAATGCTGCCTCATTAAGTCCTATCAGGAAAAAAAAAAAGTTTGATTAAAGAGCAGGGACCAACACAGCCATCTCTATATGTGCCTGAGGAACCTCACATTTGGGCTGCAGCAGAAAATGGATGCTCTAAACAAACACAGCAGGGCTGGAGAGAATCTAGTAGAATGGTATGTCTGGATATGCTGTCTCTCATCTTTAAAACATGTCAGAGATTGAAATGTAGATGAAACTGTTTGAACATAGCCTGACACTGGAAGTGACAGCTACAGATGAATAATGGACGACACAGACAGCTCTCTGCTCTCTAGGTTATACACACCCTCAAAAGATGGAGAAATATTCCCCCCTTCAGTGAGCAGGGTCTGAGCAAGGAGATCTAGCCTCTCTCTCCACCTCCTCAGGAATTGCTTAACCATAGTCAGATAAAGGTTTCATTCCCTGATCTGTGAGATGCTGTCTCTGCATCCAAATCCGTATTTGCCCATCTGACCCTCGCAGAGCGATCACACTTGGGTGTTGGTATAAAAGAGGCATCCATTACACCCTTCATTTTCATCTCAGTGTTTTCTGGTTTGTTTGTTTGTTCTAATTTCTTTTTTTTTTTTTTTTTTTTTAAATGGAAGTCAGTGAACATGTTTGCCAGCTAATGAAACACTATGAAGCATATTCAATAGAATAGAATAGAATAGAATAGAATAGAATAGAATAGAATAGAATAGAATAGAATAGAATAGAATAGAATGGACCAGGCTGGAAGAGACCTTCAAGATCATAGCATCCAACCTATCAACCAATCCAACCCACCTAAACAACTAAACCATGGCACCAAGCACCCCATCAAGTCTCCTCCTGAACACCTCCAATGAAGGTGACTCCACCACCTCCCTGGGCAGCACATCCCAATGGGCAATCACTCTCTCTGTGTAGAATTTCTTCCTAACATCCAGCCAAAACCTCCCCTGGCGCAGCCTGAGACTATGTCCTCTTGTTCTGGTACTGGCTGCCTGGGAGAAGAGACCAACCTCTGCCTGTCTACAACCTCCCTTCAGGTAGTTGTAGAGAGCAATAAGGTCACCCCTCAGTCTCCTCCTCTCCAGGCTCAGAAACCCCAGCTCCCTCAGCCTTTCCTCATAGGGTTGTGTTCCAGACCCCTCACCATCTTCATTGCCCTTCTCTGGACACGTTCCAGCAAGTCAACATCCTTCCTAAACTGAGGGGCCCAGAACTGGACACAGGACTCAAGGTGTGGCCTAACCAGTGCAGTGCACAGGGGCAAAATGACCTCCCTGCTCCTACTGGCCACACTGTTCCTGATGCAGGCCAGGATGCCATTGGCCTTCATGGCTGCCTGGGCACACTGCAGGCTCATGTTCAGCCTACCATCAACCATTACCCCCAGGTCCCTCTCTGCCTGTCCGCTCTCCAGCCACTCTGACCCCAGCCTGTAGCATCTTATCATTTGAACTATTAAAGCTTAGCAATATTATTAAAAATGCATCCACAAGACTTTTCAAGTATTAGCTGGGAGGAAAAAAATGCATCTGATTGAATTATTACATTGTTGGAACACCTGCATTGCAGTTACATTTAAAATTCAGTTCATACACTAAGCCAACTTTGTGAGTCATGAATTTCATTGTTTCTCAAGTACATTTGGAACCAGACAAAGGGATGATGGTCTAGGATCCTATCTCCTCGATTATTTTATGATGACTTTTCTTAATATTTCCATATAAAAAAAAATAAAACCCCAAGCCCACTGCTACCCTAGATGAGCAGAATGAGAAATCAATCAATGTGGCAGTGAATGGGAAATCAGAAGCAAAAAAAAATGGTAGGATGAAGAAAATTGCTGTGCAAATTAAAAGAGCTGTTCAGACAAAACAAAGGGAAGAATTGAGTGACTGAAAAGGAGCAGGCTAGCTAACACAAATGGATTACACCCAGCTAAAATAGCAACATAGATATTTAAAGCTAGGACAGTATTTAATATGAGGAGAACCAAAAAAGCTCAAGAATGTCTCTAAAAGGCTTCTAGACCCTGCCTTCAGTCCTAAATGATTAATAAGAGGGTGGGGTGTCTTTGTGATAGGCAAATACAGAAGAGCCTGTTAAACACATGAACAGTCTAACCAAGCTCATCTCTGACAATTCAAATTGATTCAACATGCCCATTCCTCATTATATTTTAGCATATTATTTTCTTGCTGTTTGGTATGAATCCATACTTGAGGCTACCTAGAATTCTCCATTAACATTTCCATTAATACCCTCTTTTTCTGCCTTCTCCCCCCCACTTTGTTTTATTTTTTTGCCTGTTTTTGAATGCAGGTATTCTTCCAGGGGCTCTGGTTTTCTGCAGGTAAAACGGGTTTGTCTGTTGTTGAAACCAAAACCTGCACATTCAAGCAGGTGTACAGCCTCGGGAACTAATGCAACCACACTGACCATGAGGGATGGAGAGACGTCACAAAAGGAGGATCAATCCCAGCTGCCAAGAACAGGACCTCTCCTTCAGACTAGCAGGAGATTTCTTGGAGAATAACAGATGTGTTTAGAGAACAGCAATATAAAAGAAGAGAACTTCTTGGAGGCTAGGATGATAATCAAATTCACCCTATTAGTTGCTTATGTTTTTAAAATCACATCACTCTGCATGTCAGAAACCCACCAGTCTGAGGACTTCAGCACAGCACATTAGAGGTGGTTTGAAGAGAAAATGTGTCACCAGAAGCATTGCAAAAAATGCACAACCACCATCAATAACATTATAGCATTCTTGAATTTCAGTCTGTGAAATGAAACATCTGGGTGTTGCAAGGAATGAATTCTACACCCAAATTATAGCACAATCTCTGCCATAGGCATAAACCTCTTTACTGCCCTGAGAAGAGTGTGTGTGTGTGTGTGTGTGTATGTGTGTGTGGGCAAAGAAATGTGTTTGCACTGAGCAACCTGGTTGGAACTAAATAGTCTTTAAGGTCTCTTCCAACCCAAACCTTTCTATGATTCTATGAAATGCACAAATTCATGTGGGTGAAAGAGTTAACTTCAGTACCTGGATTCCTGCAAGAGGCTATAGCAAAGTCTTGCAGTCATAAACAAGATCATAAACTTTGCAGAAACAGCATATATATAAAATCATATTTGTTCTTCTTAGCTCTAGTTTGCTTCACAGTATTTCATTAGAGAGCTGTTCTTTCCAAATGCTGGAGCTCATCACTAATTATCCGGCTCAGTGATCACAGTTATCTCCTGAAATGCTAGGAATTGGAAACTTTCTGTCCTTCCACATTTGTCAAGAAGGTCATTCATCTGAAAGCTCAAGAGAAATGCTCAGCTATATTTCTTTCCCTTAATTAAAGATTGCTCAGCTCTAAATAAGAAGACACCTTTTGGATGTCTCAAGCTGAATATCACAAGTATTGAACCCTTGAAGATCACTGGCTGCTTCAAAAAAGTCCTTTGCCTTTCCATTCATGCAACCATTTCATTCAGTTTGCTCCAGTCTGGAAAATAAATTATTCTAGAATAGCCAGGAATTCAGCTACCAGGCTGCTTCCCAGTTTCACTCTGTGTAGATTAGTATCATAGTATCAGTCAGGGTTGGAAGGGACCACAAGCATCATCTAAAACATCATTGTCTCAAACTGTGCCAGTTCTTCCCAGAAAAAGAGACTGGCCACTGGAATGTGCTGTCCAGGGAGGTGGTGGAGTCACCATCCCTGGAGGTGTTCAAGAAAGGATTGGATGTGGCACTTGAAGCCATGGTTTAGTTAGTCATGAGGTGTTAGGTATTAGGTGATAGGTTGGACTTGATGATCTCTGAGGTCTTTTCCAGCCTGGTTGATTCTATGATTCTATGATTCAGGAGCATGAGATTAAGGATTTAAATACTGGTGCTATTGGTCACCATACCCCACTGTGCAATGCTGCCTGAAACATGCTCATAGAATCTTAAAATTGTGTTGGTTGAAAAAGACCTCTAAGATCACCAATTCCAACTGATGTACAAGCATGGTTATGAAAAGCACCGTTGTGATCAATGTTCTAGCAAAGCACAGAGTTGGAATGCAGAATGAGTTTATTCCAGGGGTCGTATGCTGTTCCTCATGGCCACAAAGTGGAGGAGCACATTTTATTCCACATCTTTATGGCTGTTATGTGAAGCCAGATAGAGTCACAATGCATCGGGGCTGGGGGGGGGACAATGTGCAGGAAGAGAGCCACAGACTCAGTGATTCATGGGACAGCGTGTGACTTAGTAAGGAAAGACTTGTGGTGAAAATAAATCCCTGGATTCTTCATGAAGAGCTTCAGGAAAGTGATGAAAGAGTTTGGGTGCCTGTATCTTTAGAGGTCTAATTGTATGGTTAATTGAAACTGGCCCTCTGAAAAATGAGGGCATACAAAAGTACTGGCTGAAATATCTCAAGGCTTGTTTTCACAAGCCTGATGGGCAATTTTATCCCCTGTGTGTCAAAAAAAACCTCCCCCAACCTTAAACCAAGGGATTTGAAACAGGAGCCCCACTATTATTTAAATTATTACTTTATTTATTTTATTTTACTTTATTTACTTTTACTTTAATTTAATTCTAATTTTAATTTTTAAATTTTATTTATTTTTATTCAATTTGATTTTAATTGAATTTTATTTCATTTTGTTTTGTTGTGTTTTATTTTGTTTTATTTTATAGATTTTATTTTATTTTAGTTTAGTTTAGTTTATTTTAATTTAGTTTAGTTTAGTTTAGTTTAGTTTATTTTGGTTTGGTTTGGTTTATTTTATTTTATTTTATTTTATTTTATTTTATTTTATTTTATTTTATTTTATTTTATTTTATTATTTTTTTACCTCAGATGCAAACAGGGAACAAATCCCCTCAAGGGCTCTTCTACAGGGTGAGCCATGATCACAGTTCTGTTGCATCCACAAAGGAGGTTGGGAAAGTGTTAACATAAACTATGAGGCCACACATAAAACCAGAATAAATATCAGCAACAGATCCTTCACTCTTAGCAAGTGTTGGCCTTGAGAAGTGGTATTTAAATCAGTGCAATGTAAATAAAACCATTTTTTCCTACCATGGGAAGCAACATGAGAGTGAACAAGCAGATGCAGCAGATGTTCCAATTCACACCCATCTTCTCTCTTGGTCTTGAACTTCAGTGGCGTTCTGCTTGTTAATGCTATTATCAGGGCTGAAGCACAGGCTCTCTGCTGATCTTTTGGTTGAGGTCTTCACATCAAGGCTCAGATATCTGCAAGGAAAGAGGAAATTTATTGTAAACACAGAAAACAGACAGAGAATGAAAAAGAATTGGGCAGATAGAGAAAAAAAAAACAAACATCACCTAAATTGTGAGTTGTACATATTAGAGATCAACCAAACTGGTCTTGGATAGTTAATTTACAGCCAAAGGACATGTCTGTATAATTGGCAATTTGTATCACAGAAACTACTGAAGCACATTCTCTAGCTTCAAAGCCCTAAATTGTACCCAAAGGAAAAGGTAAAGTGGATTATTTTGAACCAGAGAAAGAATTCAACTGTCTGCTTCATATTTTAAGTTATGATTTGACCTTCATGATTTTCAGTAGTGTCTCAGAAGCACAGCTGTCTGCATGACATGATGATTTTACTCCCAGAGATCACTTGTCCGGATTACAGAACCTTTGTCCAGAGTTGTTAATAATCTGATAGCTCTTTGAGAACTCAGCAACAGAGCAAAGGAAGGAATTGTACTTTCAGGCTAAAGACTCAGCTATGACATAAGACAGAATTGACCTTTAGGGATGATGGTGTCATGCGTATTTATGACATCCATTCCTTGGTCTCTGTCAAGGAGCTAGACAGGCAGGTGGTCAGGATATGAACAGAATCGCACACTTGGGCTCAATGATCTCAAAGGTCTTTTCCAACCTGGTTAATTCTATTCTATTCTTGGTACTATCTATCTATTATTTTATCTTCATAGCATAGCATAGCATAGCATAGCATAGCATAGCATAGCATAGCATAGCATAGCATAGCATAGCATAGCATAGCATAGCATAGAATTAACCAGGTTGGAGAAGACCTCAGAGATCATCAAGTCCAACCTATCATCCACCACCATCTAAGCAACTAAACCATGGCACCAAGCGCTCCATCCAGTCTCTTCCTAAACACCTCCAGTGATGGTGACTCCACCACCTCCCTGGGCAGCACATTCCAATGGCCAAACTCTCTTTCTGGGAAGAACATCTTCCTAACATCCAGCCTAAACCTCCCCTGGTACAGCACGAGACTGTGTCCTCTTGTTCTGGTGCTGGTTGCCTGGGAGAAGAGACCAACCCCCGCCTGGCTACAACCTCCATTCAGGGAGTTATAGACAGCAATAAGGTCTCCTCTGAGCCTCCTCAGGCTAAGCAACCCCAGCTCCCTCAGCCTCTCCTCATAGGGCTTGTGCTCCAGAAGGTATGAAAGCTTAGTTCCATAAGTGTGAGGTGTGCCACACTGGTTTGACTCAGAGCCAAAGAATTACCTCTCATCTATTTTATTTCCAAGTGTAAATGAAGCCTTCAAATGTCATGGCCTCTCTTAAAATCTCTTCTGGTGGTAGTTTTTCTGCATACCACCATTTATCCCTTCCATGGGCATATGCACAACCAACATAGATGTTCACAACCAGAGGAATGTTTAAATACATAAGTGTGCACTTGAGAGAAGAAAATAAAGGGTTACTAACAAATCAGGGACACGGGACACTAATAATTAGAGAAGCAAGGATGTATCAGAAAAACATTTCCAATTTCAGGTGGAATGTGAAGAAATACAGCAAAGGAAAAAAGATAGAACAGAGAGTAGACTGAAGACACAACATAAATAAGAGAATAAGAAAGGCAAATGTAAAAGAACTTTTACAATCAAAGGGCACTTGATTTTTATGCTGACTGTAACACACTGTGCCAAGGAATCAGCGTGTAGAAAGGAGACTGTCTTTCAATTAAAAATTAAACAAAACTAAAGGGAAAAATAACCTCTCTCTAAATTTGTGTCTTCTCTATCCAGACCCTGACTAAATGGAGAACAATGATTCATAATATTCCCTCTAAACTGATCTGCTTTCTTCCATCCTCACTCAGTCACTCTTGCTCTGCTCTGGTACTGAATTTAATTACTTAACTGTGTTTCTGATGGTTTATCAAATAATGAGGGACAGATAAGATCTCAGCCGAGGAGGACAGCAAACATCCATGGTGACATTCAACAGTGAGGAGTTGGAAAAAGAAAGTCACTCTATTAACAGAACCAAGAGAAAACCAGGCAGATGCATTAGCAGACACTGGATTTGAAATTATTTCTTGGTTGTTTGCACTCTTGTGTGCAGGCCAGCCCAGAAAGGCCTGAGAGTGGTGTAGAGATTGAATTCTGTCCTGGGGTTCTGCCACTTCAGCGTGTTAGCAATGTGATACAAATACAATAAAAGGGTGGCAGATGCCTAACTAAATAGATGGACAGATACCTTGTAGGAAAGTTAAGATCTTTCAGATAGGGTCACCAAAATTTGAAGACCCTATTTTACTTTGACCACCATTCACTTGTGTGGTGGGTTAGCAGGCAGATCCTCCCTTGCCTCCCACCAAGGCAAAAAAACCCCCGAGACTTAGACAAACAGATTGCAGAAGTGATAGGAAGTTTAAATGGAAAAGTAGCGAATATTTTACAGAGAACCACAAGCACAGTGACAAAAGGAGATCCCAAAGCATACCCAGAAGCATCCCAACACTGCCCTCTCCCCACTATGAGGGTACACCCAAAACCCCCAGGGCTCTTTCTTCCCCCCTCCACTCCTAGGCTAATCTCAGCTGGCCAGATCTGAGATTGCCCTTCCTCCTTTTCCTCTTGGCATTAAGCCTAGCCAGGCCTAAAAGGCCTCCATTACCAGAGAGGGAGCATCTCCCACGAGGACAGCGAGGGAAGAAAGAGGAAGTGTAGGACTTTGCAGGTGGTTTTATAGGGAGCAGGACATTATGGGAATGAAATACATAACTCCCTTTGTCCACCCACTGGGCTGGTCACCCAGGGCACCAAAGGTGAATCTTGTGTGGTAGCAGCAGAAGGCACCCAGCCTAAACTACCACAATTTGATTTGAAAATTGAAGAGTGGAGGTTTTCTGTCTTATCTTCATCTCAAGGAAACATCTAAAGAGACAAGAACATCTGCAAACCTTTTCATTGCTTTCTTTTCACATTTTGCCGAGAAAGTATGAGAACTGACTTCATTTTTGCCTTCAAGGTAGTCATGGAAACCTGCATCAAAAACTGGGCTGAGGTCTTCCTATCATCCACAGAGACTCAAGTGTTTATTAGGTAATAACAACTGCCAGTTCTGTGAACTTCTGCCCTGGATCTGCAGCAGAGATTGTGGATATCGTTTAGGAGCTCCTAATCTCTACGATAGACATAAGTGCAGGGTCCAGATATTACCAATAGAAGGCTACTTATCTCATAAACAGCTACTATTAGTTATGTTTTATTAGGGAAAAAAAAAGAACTATTTTTAAAAAGACAGGCAATATTTTATAAAGCATTTCCTTTTCCACTCAGTGCTGGGAAGAGAAATAAACCTATGAATACAGGACGTGGAAGAGCAGCTTAACTTATATCATCTTCTGCTATCACTGGTAGCCAAATCCTGTGATTCCGTTAGTAAATTACTAGTGCTTCAGGTTGTGCTTCAGGTTGTTTTATCTGCATTAGCTACCATAATTTAAAATGAGTGAAATCAGAATAGCTAATAGCATGGGGGATGTGCATTTCAGTAAAGCATAGACAGCTCCCCCATACAGAAAAATAAACCTTCAGTTATCACTGGTGAGAATCAGAATAGAATGGAATGGAATGGAATGGAATGGAATGGAATGGAATGGAATGGAATGGAATAGAATAGAATAGAATAGAATAGAATAGAATAGAATAGAATAGAATAGAATAGAATAGAATAGAATAGAATAGAATAGAATAGAATTAACCAGGTTGGAAAAGACCTTTGAGATCATCAAGTCCAACCTATCATCCACCACCATCTAAGCAACTAAACCATGGCACCAAGCACCCATCCAGTCTCTTCCTAAACACCTCCAGAGATGCTGACTCCACCACCTCCCTGGGCAGCACATTCCAATGGCATATCACTCTTTCTGTGAAGAACTTCTTCCTCACATCCAGCCTAAACCTCCCCTGCTGCAGCTTGAGACTGTGCCCTCTTGTTCTGGTGCTGGTTGCCTGGGAGAAGGGACCAACTCCCACCTGGCTACAAACTCCCTTCAGGTAGTTGTAGACAGCAAATAAGGAAGACCAGTTGAAAGTTACTAAAATGCAATAAACTTCAGGATATTATTTCAAGCATGACTGGAAAATACTTGTTTTGGTCAGCTACTGACTTAAGAAAGGAATTAATTGTCTTTGGATGTGGATTAATTTGTCCACTGTGGATACTTTCAGGATGTGTCTGCTCCCACACAAGAATTGCTGCGTAAAGGAATCAAACCTTACTGTACCAAACAATGGGTGGATTTGTTACACAGCATCCCAGACAGAATGTACTTATGTAGGTTGAGTGAAGGGGGATAGTTAGGGGCTTTGGAAGGCAGTTATGAGCTGTTACTGGGATCTTACCTGAAAGAAAGATACAACCTGATCTACTAGACTACTTATGGTGGTCATCTGGGATTTATAGCAGGGGTCTGAAAAAAAAAACCCAATACCTTTTGTAACTGACCCACAATGGCTTAGAGCAGTTGTGTTCAAAGGTGATTCAGGACTTCATTAATCTTAATGTATCTAGTAAGGGCTAGCCACCACATCCTTCACCCTGCACCCACTACACTTGTGTGGGAATCTGAAAGCTTCTGACAAAACAGAGGATTAGTTGAGCTTTTACAAACTGAATACTCTACATTGCAGCAAAACTATCTACTCCATGAACAGTTATTACAGTAATTCCTAGTGACATAAAGAATATTTCCCTACACAGAAAAAAACCTTGGATGGAGAATTTGAGGTGCAAGAGAAAAAAAGATGCCAAGAAGAACATTCCAGCCATCACCAGTCAGTCAGGCTCACAGACCACTTCCTTGGCATTTCCAGGTTCTCCCCAGGAAGGGAATGCCAGAGCTTTGTGGCACAAAGTTTGCTAGATGGGCATCTTTGATTCATATATGAGCAGGTCATTATGTAACTGATACTCTGTCTTCTTGAGGCCCGTAGTACGAGGTGCGTAATCCAGTGCACTTCATGTTTTCTCTCCTGAAAGTTCCAAATGAGGTATGCCAGCTTCGTTATTTGTATTAAAGGGCATAATGAACCTTTCTCATGTCAACTGTTACATTTAAGTTGCAAGAAATAAGCAGAGTTGAGAAAGCAATCCTTCAGTGACCTAGGACATGCCACCTAATTTTAGAAACCCAGAAGCTGCTTGCTCACATATGAGCTCATTGTCAAAGCTCTTTTTATATAGTCAACAGAGAGGAGTAGGCATAAGAAGAAAGCAATTTGTCTGACCCATTTTAACCATCTACTTTAAACTTTCTGCTGCTCTCCCATGAGTGTAAAGGAATGCTTAACATCTAGTTGATACATTCACATCTGTGTTGTGGGTATCTAAATTTGGACAGAAGAACCTCACTTTCAGCCTCTTCTGAAATAAATGGATCAGCAATATGAAATAACAACCTACCACAAAGGCTTGAGAAGAATGTCAGTATATTACAGTGTCAATATATTGATGCTGAAATATTTAAAACAGCAGAAAAACAAAAGAAAAACTTAATACCAGGCAGAAAGAGCTCTTAAGTTTTCCACAGAAAGCAGTCTCTAAAAAGCAATCCTATTAAGGCAAACAAAAAGAACATCATTGTGGTCTTTCTACTCTCTTTCATATACCACTTCTTATTTCTTGGGTTTTAAATACTCTCTGTGCTGTTTTCACTTGCTCGCATTAATCTTTGCAAATTCACTGAAATGAAAGTATCCCCATGGCTTACAGCAGCTGAGCACAGAGGTCTACCTTCCTTTTAAAAAAACCCAAGAAGACATTGATTCACTTTTCCCCCTCAGCATGCTTAACTGGAAGTTCCTGTTGTCCTTGCTTCCACTCACCATGTCTGCTGTCAATGACGAAACAAGATTTGAAGGGTAATTACACCAGGAGTTCTAAGAGTTGGATTTTCAGAAAGAATTTGCTGCTACAAGGGACAAGTCAGCCCTTTTCAGCTCAGTGTGAAAGTCTTAAGGGCCTCAGACAGAAGTGCCACGCCTTTGCCTGAAAGAGTTGGCCAGCAAGAACCTGGATTTCATCATAGTGTTGTCCACGAGCTTCTAGGACATCCAGCCATCATTCTAACACAGCAAATGATGTGAAGGTCAAGTACTGCAAAAAGTCCATTACTGAAAGACACAATCAGGTAGTCTCTTCCAAAATCCAATATTTTGACTGTTCAGGAAAATGGTTGCTTTTCACTTCAGGAACCAACAGTTTTAAAGGGTGCCAATATCATAGTATCAGCCATGGTTGGAAGGGACCACAAGGATCATCTAGTTCCAACCCCCTGCCATGGGCAGGGACACCCCACACTAGATCAGGCTGGCCAGAGCCTCATCCAGCCTGGTCTTAAACACCTCCAGGGACGGGGCCTCAACCCTCTCCCTGGACAACCCATTCCAGGGCTTCACCACTCTCATGGGGAAGAAATTCCTCCTCATAATGATAGCAGTAATTTTGCATGGAAACAGCTGAAAGAAATACATTCCACTTGCTGCCTGACTTAGGCATTTCAGTGTCAAAGAATAATTAAGTCTGTCAGCAACACTCAGCCTTTTTATATCTGGAGGAGCAGGGATTTTGATCTTTTTTTTTCCTTGCTTCCATGGCATGTAGAAAATTACTATGAATTTTATTAGACCTCACTTTTGAAAAATGAAGATAAAGGTGTGGTCACAAAAATAGGAAGTGGTAAAGTGCAGATTCTATGACACCCATGTGCAAAGGAGAGTCCAGGTGTTGGAATATTTCTACACAAAATAGGGTTAGCATTATCATTGACTTCAACAAGGATTTGTGTAGCAAAGAAGTCAGAGCAAAGTGGGCTTGCAAGAATAACTGCTAAGGGGGATTCACAGAACTTTGGGTTGGCAAGGACCTCTGGAGATTGCCTACTCCCAACTCCCCTGCTCAGACCAGGGTCAGCAAGAGCAAGTGACTTATGTTATTCAAACCCCATTTCCAATTATGTTCTCAATATCTCCAAATGTTGAGACTCCAGTCCTCCACTGCATAACCTGTTCTAGTGCTTGACCATTCTAGCCAAGACAAAACCAAAACCACAAAACCAAAACCTACCAACCAAAAAAACCCAAGCCCCCGCCTCAAAACCCTCCAAAACATTTCTTATCTTAAAGTTTCTTCTCCTATACATTCGAGTTTGTTGCCTCTTGTACTGTTACTCTAGGAGCTTTGCTCCGTCTCTTTCGTGTGTACACTCTGCCATCAGATATTTCTGCACATTGATAAGATCCCTCTGAATCTTCTCTTCTCTTGGCTAAACCACCTCAGATCACTCAGTTGTTCCTTGTAATTCCTTAAACAATCTTTATGGTCCAACCCAGTCTACGAGGCTCTTTTTTAGAGTCAGTGGAGAAGTATTCTCAGGACATAATTTTGGTAGCCTAATGCTGGATGCCTAATTAGGGACAAAGTGGGTTACTACTTTGAAAGACTCTTAGTTTTCCTCTGCTTACTCAGGCTAATGAGAGCAAACAAAGAAAATTCCACCTCCAAGGTTTAAGTCACCAAAGCACTAATGGTAAGCAGACCAGATCTCTGATTTCTACCTGTGTCATGGCCTTTTCTTGCTTTCAACACTATTTTCATTCTTTGTATTAACAGAGACTAATAACTTCCATGTATGTTTTCCTTCAGTTGTCCCTGATTATAATTTTGGTGGAGTGTTTTGGGTTTTTTTCTTTTTGCTTTTCATTTGAGTGGTTTCAATTAAACTGAAATTCCCTGGAGATGTAAGAGTATTACAATTTGTCCTTACAAAGTACACTCCTTTATCATTTCTGCACACCCTGATTGCTCTTTTATTTCATAGGCCTCTAGCTTCATACAACTTCCCTAACACTTCAAACAAAACCCTCTGTAACTGTTGTACAGTGCACTAAAATATGTCACTCAGCCCATTCAAGAAAGATAGCCCAAATCACACTGCCTTGAAGACCTGCTTCATTTCTTGATCATCTGCAAATGTTGCTGGCATCCTGCTCATTTGCAGAGCTTGGGTGAGATAAGGCTGGCATACCTCCTTGTGCCACTCACCTTTGGTTTTGACAGAGAATTTTATGCTCCTGCTGATTTGTTTTCTGTTTGTTTAGCGGTGAGACACACAGAACAATTTTTACTATATACAAACTTAATTTGTCACAGCAGGTATTTATGTCCCTCTTGGTTCACGTCAAACTCAAGGTGGTTTTAGTTTATTTGTGTTGGTGAACTGAGCTTCATTATGCTGCCTTCATCACAGGCAGTAAAAGGAGTTATATAATCATAGAACCAATAAGGTTGGAAAAGACCTCAAAGATCATCAAGTCCAAACTATCACCCAACACCTCCTGATAACTAAACCATGGCTTCAAGTGCCACATCCAGTCCTTTCTTGAACACCTCCATGGACAGTGACTCCACCACCTCCCTGGGCAGCACATTCCAATGGCCAATTACTCTTTCTGGGAAGAACTTTCTCCTCACCTCCAGCCTAAACTTCCCTTGGCACAGCTTGAGACTGTGCCCTCCTGCTCTAGGGCTGGTTGCCTGGGAGCAGAGACCAACCCTCACCTGTCTACAACCTCCTTTTAGGTAGTTGTAGAGAGCAAGGAGGTCTCCCCTGAGCCTCCTCTTCTCCAGGCTAAACAACCCCAGCTCTCTTAGCCTCTCCTCGTAAGTCTTGTGCTCAACTTACCATAGGCAAATATATGTGTTGAAACACGTTAAATAAATCAGACATGTCTGAGGGACTCAGCACTTCTGATTTCATCTTATGTCTGCTTTCCTTCAAGGTAGAATCTTCTTTCAGTGAGGGCATTATCAAAAACTCTTTGAAAACCCAAATCCACTCTATCTCAACTATTCATACATGTGTGATCTTAAATCCCAGACTCCCTGGAGCTTTGAAAAATGTTTGCCCTTCTGGGACTTCCTGTATGAAACTAACCAACACTTCACTTTTAAAACAAAGCCCAGTTAAAATGTCTGCCCTTGATAAGAAATAAAAAGTTTCATGATATAACAATCCTCCTTCAGATTTGGCTGCTTCACCCTTGAAAGAATGCTGTAAACCACTGAGTGTTACTGACATCTAAAGGACAGTTCTGGATAGCTGAGCATTTTGACATTAAAATGGTATTGAAAGTCTTTGTTGGAACTGTTGCTTCAGCCTTTCTAAAGGTTCAGATGGTTATGAGTGGATAGATACAATACAATACAGTACAATACAGTACAATACAATGCAATACAATACACCGGGTTGAAAGAGACCTTCAAGATCATCGCGTCCAACCCATCAACCAATCCAACCCACCTAAACAGCTAAACCATGCAACCAAGCACCACAGGACCAAGTCATCCACAGGACAAGATTTTCTGTTTTACCTTCGGACTTGCAGCATCTATAGACTTTTGAAAGCAGAAATTATGGAATACAAAGCATTACTCCCTGTGCACAGCATTGCTATTCTTGGCACACTTCCCATATAACATCACCCATAAAATTCATCCAGCAATTCTTGCCTTGATTGGCATTATTTTCCCTATTGTATCATCTATCAGATTTATAGTGCCTTTATGCTGCTGGCATCCCCAGAGACCTGGTGAAATGGCACGACTTTCGAAATTAAAGACCACAGATATTCAGTTGCAGGGAAATATTTATAAACTACTGTGCATTTAAGAAGCATTGTTAGGTAGACTGAAAAATGATGTGAGTTTTTTATCTTCACAGGCAGGTCAATTACCCTTTTGAAGCATCTCTGATGTATGCAGTACTTCATAGCTAATATGCAGCTAATGTGGGACCATAAAGGTAAGTACGTGCTGCTCCATTCCAGCAGAGTTTTAAGTGCTGCTTGGCAAAGTCCTTCAAAATCATTTATCCACAATCAGTAAAATATATTCTTGATCTGGCAGATCAAAGTTTTACAAGACCTACTTGACTAATTAATTTTCCTTGACTTGTAGTCTGCATTTCCTGACCTGGCTATAGGTGAACTATTGTTTTTCACTATAGCATAGAAGCTCATAAGAACTCCATTACACCTCCATCAGAGGTTCTTTGAACCTACATGGCTGGATGCATGACTGATCAACAGCATCAATGTTAAGCAGACATCTATTGCAGCTGCAGGAAAGATTAAGAGCAGAAAAGTGCAGCTCTAGGTAATACAATAATACAATACAATAAACTAGGTTGGAAGAGACCTTCAAGATCATCGCGTCCAACCTATCAACCTATCCAACCCACCTAAACAGCAGACACTGTCATGCTATTCCCATTGATGGTTTTATTCCTCCATGAAAAGAGGAGGTTAATTCACCAAATAAGCACTAGCAAGCTGCATAATTCCTTTCTCTTCCACCCACACTTCCTATTGTCCTTCTTTTGTGTTGCAGCTCAATTAGTCTAAGTACGTCCAGCTGCATTCCATCTTGTGGTTAATGAACTCATTACATTTGGACAGTATTAGGACCTTCCACAGTATGTGTTCCTGCAACACCAGGGGTGGAATTCATGTGACATAAATCTGGCTGTCTAAAAGTGAAATATCTATATCCAAGCCAGCTTCCCTCAGCTCCCTCTGTGGTGAACAAAAGATGAGCAGTTCACCTCAGCAGCGCATAGATTTGCCTTGCTCTGGGACACCGTGCTGCTCATCTTGGCAAACAAAGAGCTAATAAAGCAGAAGACCAATTTGATTAGCTCAGAAGAGTCAATGTTGAATAGAGACAGCTCTGAGCATACCAGAAGTATAAACAACGGAGGAAGAAAAACAATTGAAATTAAAGTCAATGTCAGGACAAGAAGATGGGTAGAACAAAGCTTCAGACATTCAGCAGAAAGAGGCCCTGGAAATGCCTTCCAGAAAGGGAAGGATTATCAAAAAAAAAAAAAAAAAAAGGTTTGGAATTTTGAGAGGACTCTCTATAATGTGAATATTGTACAAACTGATTTCTCTGCTTGGATTAGTGCAGTGCTGATAGACAAAGCTTCAGTCGTATGGCTTCTGACTCAGAGATGGCTCCCATCCAGCCACCTTACAGCACAGAGTGAACTCTTGTCTCAGGAGAAAACTGTAATGAGAAAAATGCAACATGTTCCTGGCCTCTCCTGCTTCCCAGTCACCTGGAGGCAGAGAAGGCTGCAGAGCTTTCTTGGTAGTAGGTGATGAGAGTGAGTGTAGCTTAGACACATGGACGTGCAGAAGAAGGTAAGGCCTTGGTAGAAAAACTCCTACTCACACCAAGCCTCCTTCCTCTGGTCTGACACAGAAAGGAATTAATCTAGAGGAAATGTGGGATGATTCTTCTTTTTTTTTTTTTTCTTTTCTTTTCTTTTCCAGCACATTACAAAGGCTTTTGCACTGTCTCATGAAGCAAGGACATATCAGACAGCACAATGATGAGAAAGTTGCAGATAATCTCAATCCTTTCAGCCCTTTGTCTTAGCTTGTCTCTAGATGGTTTGCCTCATGAAAAAGCTGGAAATGCTAACAACTTGGGTAGCACTGTAAGATTATTCCACACTATGAAAATAATTTCCCAAGATACAGTTCAGAGCTTATACAATGTCTTAGCTGAGGTCACATTTCAGAGTGCCAAATGCCTTAAGAATGTGTGAAGAGCAATGACTTACAACAGTGAAGCTTCTTACAGGGATTACTTCTTAGAAACTAAAATCTAGATAATGTAAATATTGAGCTTGATTCATTCACCACTGCTTCACTGTTATTCTAAAGAAAGCAACATTGCTGCTCCTGGATAAAAAAAATAATAATGGAAGTGATTAATTCCTGTATAACTACCTTCTCAACCTGTGATTAAAATTGACTATTTTTATATTGACTTCTATGGTCTGCCCAAGGATTTCCATATGCCAACCCTAGAAGGTAACGTTGCCTGCTGGTGCCCTCTAAGATGACAGAAAATGGCTCTGAGTAAATACCTGGGAAGATCTGAGCAACCTAGGAACAAGCCAGTTTAATATAAACATCCATACACACATAAATAACACATGCATGCACAATTTTTTTGGCCAAGATATGATGTGTTCTTGTCTTCTGTTAATTCAAGAGGCATCAAAATACAAACACAGGAAACCCACTGAAACACAATTGCATCCATTACAGCATTGGGTTTGCTGATAGGAACTCCAGTTTACTACAGAAGAATTCTTATATGCAAAAGCTGTGTGAACAGGAGTCAAAGGGTCCTATAAAAAGGGGAGAGTGAGGAGTTTGACACCTTGGATGTGGTTGTTGAGGTGTGATATGAACACATTTGGCTCTGGCAACCTAATCTAGTGGAAAGTGTCCCTGCCCATGGCATGGGGTTGGATGATGATCCTTGAGGTCCCTTCCAACCCTGACAATTCCATACAAACCCTGATTGTGGAGGTGGTGATGAGGTTTATAAACTGACAGGATGGTCATCAGATCAGATGCAGCTGCATTCGAGGTGATTCCCATTTTCCTTTAGAAATCATGTGGAATTAGAACATCCCATGTGGTCCAGAAGACAACCAAAATGTTATTCTTTTCTGTTGGGTGGCTTTGACAATTTATTGTCAGGCATGCCAGCAAAACCTGCGGTATAAGGATGTAAATTCACTCAGGCTGGAATCCCTTTCCTCTGTAAAATGCCCATTACCCACTTTTAAATAGTTGACTCATATGTCAAAGACATGGTGAAAATGTCTCTTCCTCATGGATGGTCATTCAGGGCCCTGGATGAGAGTTGTTTCCTTAAAACGTGCTAAAACTGAGCTGATTTCTACAGATTCCTTGTAGAGGCACTGGGAGACACAGCCAATACAGCCAGTAATGTTCAGAGCACAAGTTAGATCATCCTAAATTATGTATCTCAAAATATTAGATGAATTGTCTCCTATTTCTCTATATTTCCAATCAGGAAAAGGGAGAGAGAGAGGGAAGAGGGGAAAAATACATATTTGAGACACACAGCATAAAAAATAATCAGCCAAACAGTGCAATTATGCCAAAAATACACTCAGTTGATTAGTAGCATCTTATATTGGGCAGCAAATTAAGGTCAAATAATGCGAAGTGTTCAGCAGCAGAAACGTTTCCTTATTGCTCCAAGCTCCATTTCATACTTTCTACTTCTCAAGTCTAAATTCAATTCAATTCAATTCAATTCAATTCTGTTATATTCTATTCTATTCCATTTCATTCCATTCCATTCCATTCCATTCTATTCTATTCTATTCTATTCCATTCCATTCTATTCTATTCTATTCTATTCTATTCTATTCTATTCTATTCTATTCTATTCTATTCTATTCTAATTCTGTTCTATTCTATTCTATTCTAATGTATGTATTAAATTCTATTAATTTAATTAAATTCTATTAAATTCTATTACATTATTAAATTCTATTAAATTATTAAATATTAAATTCTAATTAAATTCTATTAAATTCTATTAATTTAATACATAAATTAAGCTCAGCAGAACCAGCACCAAAGAAACAGTGCCTTGAGAAGGAGGTGGAGCAGTCATGGAAAGCATAAATTATTTAGGTTAGGTGCTGAAAAAAACAACAGCAAACCTTGAGTAAAATCTGAGGCCTTAAAATCTTCAGTTTTAAAGTGCTGGCATGATTCCATCATACTGATCATCATCATGTACCTTTCAAGCATATTGGGGGCGAAACACCGACTCTTTGGAAACTCAACGGGACAAAGAAATGTTGGCCAAAGGTTTCACACTTTCACCACGGTGTATAATGCAACAGTTCTCCATTATTCCCCTAATTCCCTTATAGGCTTTATGGAAAGGATTTCGTCTAAGCTCCTAAAATAACTACAATAATATTGCAGTAGGCAGGCACAGCTTCACAGGTGAGTTTCTGACAGCAACACAGGGCCTAGTCAGTGTCCAACAAAAATGTCTTAAAAAGAAAAACAACCCAAGAAAGAAAAAGCTTTAAAGACGTGCAGAACTGGCAGATTCACTTCAGCAGCCTCCAAAGGATGCAATTTATTAAGATGAGAAATAAAGATGTCCCAAAGCCCTCTTTTCTGCAGGCTGCATTATTAATAATCCTCCTACTTGCAGATGGGAGAGAGCTACATGCAAGTAGCCTTCCTGGGTTTTCTTATCCCTAGTAAAGTAGAGAATTAAAGGTGAACCAGGATAGCAAAGTAAAGGAGAGACCACCAGAGGTATATGAGAGTCAGCTAGCAAAACATAGGTCAAATCTTAAGGATGCATCTGTGCATTGAGTAATAGCCTGACAACCTCTGAGACATCTGTGATTTTAAACCTGAAAGCAATCCTATGTAATGGTAGCACAGAGTAACTCTGAGTTACCTTTGCATTTATTTTCTGTCACAGCCCAGTCTGGTGAACTGGCAGCTCACGGTCTTTTGTTATCCCCCGGGAGCATATCCTGCAGCAAAGACCAGCATTGCCCTTGAAGCACCAGGGAAAAAAAACAACAACAAAAACAACCAAGCAAGCAGACAAACTATAAAAAACCAACAGCAACACCACCACAAAAAAAAAACCAACCCAAACCAAAATCAACCAAACCCAACAAAACCTGAAACCAACCAACCAATCAAAACCCCCAAAATGCTCCAAATGCAGTAGTAAAGGTGAGTTCACATTTTCACATTTTATGGTATTCCTTTCATTCCAGAATTCACTTCTGTCCCTGGAGCTTGTTGCCAGCTGGAGTAAATGAAGCACGGGATGAGTTTGTTTGTTGTTCTGAAACGTGTAACTCACTGGGGAGACCACGGCAGAGACACATAAGGCAAAGGAAGAGAATGATCCTCTCTCAGCAGGTAAAACAAAATGCCTGATAACCTCTAGCCAGCACAGTGTGAGGTTGTTTTTGGACAGGGAGAATGAATTTTGTGATGGAGTCTGGAAAGGATGTTACACAGACGCTGTGTGATGCACTGGAGGACTCTCTGGGGTACAGCTTGGCTGCCATTAGACACGCCCAAAGAATTGGGTATTTTATTGAGGACTGCTTGGTTCAGAAACAGCCTTGAACTGAGACTGATGTGTGAGGCAAGGAATAAATGTTTTTTTCCAAATAATATTTTGCACATTTTGGGTGTGTGCATGCCACCCATTTAGATGAAAAATAACGTTCGGATTTAGTTGTCCTTGGGACTGTTTAATTTTATCCAGCCTCGCTTGGCTCCAACTGGTCACAAAGCCTTCCTTGATGAGCAATAATCACAGGTTTTACAGAAATTAAGTCTGGCTCATGTTCTGCAAAGGAATGGTGGCATTCAGTGTTGTCTTTAAGCTACTAAGGAAAATGGTCAGCATTTTAAAACAGAATAATGCATGGTTTAGTGGCTGTGGTACTGTTGGGTTGATGGTTGGACTGGACTCGATGATCCTATAGGCCCTTTCCAGTCTTTATCATAGAATCAATAAGGTTGCAAGAGGCCTCAAAGATCATCAACTCCAACCTGTCACCCAAGACCTCATGACTACTAAACCATGGCACCAAATGCCATGATTCTAGGAATATATGATTATATATAATATATATTATAGGTATGAGTATATGATTGCTTTAAAATAACTCTGCCACAAAGGAAACAAACAAAAAAATCCACTAAGAATATGTTATTATATTATTATATATTAATTATAATTAATTATAATTATATATAATGATAATTACATATTAATGTATCATTATATTATTATATATTCTTAGGAATATGTTATTATATTAATAAGAATATGCAGCAAATTGTCCCCCAGATTGCTAACTGATCAAGGTATTTTTATCATGCACACTAAACGGAGCGTACTCAGTTTAATTTGTTAAGCTCTTATTGTGGTTCCCTTTCTTCATCCTCCTTACCTCCTCTTTCCTTAATATACAGCCAATATATCACTTGGCATCCCACGTGGGATTTCTCTGATTTAAACTAGTAAATCTTTTAATTCCTGATTTGGTGTTTTGCTCTAATGCATTCACCCACGAAGGAGCCCAGAAGGTTGATGCTGAGGAAATATCACTGTCAGTTTCTTAGATACTACCCAGTGGTTTAATGCAAAATACACGTGCAGAGTACAGTTTGCAATCTCAGGTTTTATCACCCATGACTTTCAGAGTTGAATAGACTAGACTAGACTAGACTAGACTAGAATAGAATTAACCAGGTTGGAAAAGACCTTTGAGATCATCCAGTCCAACCTATCATCCAACAGCATCTAATCAACTAAACCATGGCACCAAGCACCCCATCCAGTCTCTTTCTAAACACCTCCAGTGATGGTGACTCCACCACCTCCCTGGGCAGCCCATTCCAATGGCCAATCACTCTCTCTATGATGAACTTCTTCCTAGCATCCAGCCTAACCCTCCCCTGGTGCAGCTTGAGACTGTGTCCTCTTGTTCTGGTGCTGGTTGCCTGGGAGAAGAGACCAGCCTTCACCTGGCTACAACCTCCTTCAGGCAGTTGTAGACAGCAAACCTGAGTCAAACCTGATCAGGTTTTTTGATGAAAGGATAAAGATTCAAGTCTAGGCTGGAACTACTTAACAAGGGTGAATTGTTGGGGAAAAAAAGTCATTGTGTAAGAGCAGGAACAGTTCACTAGAGAGCCTGAAACTAAAGAGTTTAGAGTGGCTCTAAACCACTGGTGTAAAATCTGGATATCAGCACAGGTAGTCCACAGCAGGACTTTGAGTTTAACTAACCCTGTTGCTTAGTTGTCAGGGATTTCCATTTAAATGAATGGTTTAGATCAGAGTGCTAAAATAGCAAAGGGCCAATGTGTATTTTAATCATAAGTTCTATTTCTGTTCATCACTTACATTATTAACTCCTCCCCACCCCCTCCCCCCCCCCCCCCAGAAAAAGAAAACTTGATGGTAACTGACCTGGGAGAGACAGCTTGGAAATTGTTTTTGATAAATGAGGAAGGCATTACAGGAAGACTTCAGGTAGACATATACTTTACTATTTAAAAATCCATTTTGCTCTCTTAGGCCATGCCACAGGATGCACTCTGATTTACTTTACCACAATTCCTAATGCAATCCCCATTCACTGTGTCAGAACTGAGCAGAAATTAAGCAAACATATAAAAACATTCAGACCTGTGCACACACACAATGCTCTAAGCCCCACTGCCCTGACTGAGGAAGCAAAACTTAAGTTGCTTCTGATATTGAATTTGATTTGTAACGAAGTGATGCTGTGGTAGTTTCAGGCTATGCCTTTAAATTTTTGTTACAGATTTTGAGCAGAAAAGTAGAAAAATATAAATAAGTCATAATTGGGTGTGAAAAGGAAAATGAAGCTAATTCTAAACAATTTCATTTTCACTCTCAGCCATGTACAGAATATTCTTAATGTCTGGACCAGTTTGGACAAGTCCCAAACCCGTTGCTTGGACGACTTCTTACTTTATCTGTTCAAAGGCTGCGAGTGACAGATGTCCTGAACAAAGAAAGTATCATAAAGGGTTGCAGAATTGACTGCACTGCTCCTGCTCACCAGGAGTTCTTCACAGTTAAATATTAGCATTTAAACTATAAGCAGAGATATTCTAAACTTTTTCTACTGTTAATCAAAAGAGTCTCCATTGCATGAATCATACTTTCACTTCAGGCATTCTTTATAGGTGCCTTGCTCTCTTCTTTGGTTAAAGAGGAAGCCCACACTGACTGTGCTCCTGATTCAGACATGATAATAGCTTTTGCCCTTTAGTACAGTCTTTATTGTTTCATTTTTTCTAGGATTTCCTTCTGTCCTAACTCACAAGTCCTTTCCCTTTTTCCCTTGTTGTCCCTCAGTTTCACTAGCACCTTGTGACCTCCCCAGTTTCCAAACTGCAGGTTTTCTCTGTCACTTTCAGTCAGCCTTGTTCTCTTGGGTATCTGGGAAGATAAATTCTTCTGATTGTGCTCAGACTCTTTAATTGTTCAGGGGCAGAGTGGGTGTTCATCCTACTGGGTTTCTTCAGCAAACATTCATTGCTAAAACACTCCCAATCTGCAGCTAATTTCTTGTGTTTGCTTTTGTTTGGTTTCCCCCGCCAAAAATCATCTTCCAAAATTTGCTTTCAAAACCTACTGTGTTTAGAGGCAGATATGAAGGCTGATGGCTTATGCCAATATTTGCTTCTTCAACACAATTTTCTGCTGTTTGTTTCTGGTTTGGCTTGGGTTTCTACTTTCTTGTTACAAGCCTTGTTTTGATGGTTGGTCGGTGCTTTCTCATTGGAGTGGGATAGGCTTAAAGGTGTGTCTGCCTTACATGCTCCACAACATTCCCAGTGCAGAGATAATCGTAGAACCAGATCCCAGCTTGCTACCATTTGCTAGACATTCCTAATTCAGCAAGATCTGTTCTCTCACCTCCCATGGTGTCTGTGGATTTGAAAAAAAAAATGTCAACAGCATTAAGACAGATCCCTATTATAAACAAGATTTTTTTATGTGCCAGTCTGAGCTACAAAAGAGAAAAGCAATGCAAACAAACACCCCCCACCCCACCCCCCACCCCCCATCCTTTCTGCAGAGATGTACCGGCTGTACTCTGACTTCTGAACATAGCTAAACCACTGAAAACCAGACATGAAGAGAGTACTCTAAAATTGTTCTTGTTGTTATTGTCACTAAGGAAACAACTTCCTAGGAATCTGCAAGTTGAGTATACAGGCTCTTTGATGTGCAGCCCACTCTCTCTTCCAGCACACTTCCCAGCCCTCTGGAGGATCAAGTCCGCCCACCAAGGGAGATCTTGCCTGCTCTGTCTCAGCTGAATACTTACTTCACATGGAGATTGAATTCTGATGCTCCAGAAAACCCATAGTCCAGACTTAGCACAAGATGAGATATCAAAGCATACAGTCATGACTAAGCCAAGAGATTTTGCCTGAAGATACCTCCCTCTGCAGTCCAACAGCACTGCCAGGAGACCTAGAATAGCACAGAGGCTAGAGAACATGAGAGGCACAAGGCAGAACTTTTTTGTCTGTTCACTTGTGGTGGTGTTTTCAGTTATGCCTCAGTTCCTCCCCACTATAATTTAGAAGTATGGGTTGGGGTTCTTTTTTGCATTGAGGCCAACAGAATACATGCACCTTGTTTAACGTCTTCAGTCTTTCAAATACAGTGGCCATTTTCAAGATGCCATGTGGGAATGGTGTATAAAGTTTGATAATCTCTTAACTGTGTCTTCTATTTTCCATTGCCTCGTGTAAAAGCTTAATCTGGTCCTCTGTAACTCTTCTTTGTGTAGCCTCTAGACCTAAAAGGCTTAAAAGTTCTAAAAGCAAGGCTGTTCTATCCAAGTAAACAGCTGGACTACAGTGAATCCATCTGTCAATGACAAAAATTCAATAACCACTGAGCAACCCTCCACCAAGATAAAAATCTATCTGTCCAGCCAGCCAGGAGCCTTTGCTTTTATGTTAAATTCATCACTCAGCTTTGTATCAGTAGTGTTTTGTCAGCTGCTTGTTTGTGGATAAGAAGGAGCTCAAGGAACTGAACTGAGTAGCCAATGGCAGTTTCATAGCAGAGGGAAGGAAAATAAATGGACTTTAATATTACGACTATATTGCTAAATACATCAGGTCTGGGACCCTTCCTTGGCCCTCAGGTGAAGTAACATATCATCACTTTCATCCAGTCTGCTGTCTTAGCACAAGTTACAACCACCTCATCCAAACTGCCAGTGAGAACAGTCTCTGGGCCATGACTTTCCCTGAGCATTGTCTGGAATTGTGCTGTTGGCCTTTATTTGTTAAATCCCTTATTTATTACATGTTGCCTAGAGAGCAACTCATTTGGAAATCAGATTCTCCCAGGTTACTGCAGATTCTTCCTGGTTTCTTCCCATCACAGCAGTGTAAAAGATTATCTGTTTCCCTAACCATTGCCAGTCTAATTGGTATTCATGCCACTGCTGAGCCAAGTAAATGCACCATTGCTGGACAGGTCTTGCTAAAAGCAGTTTCGTCCATACCAAGAGTGATCTGTTTTATCTTGAAAAGACAACAGAAATTTGATTGTCTAGCATGAAACCAAAAAAGGGCACTGCAAACCCTCAGCAACTGACAAATGTTTGCCAGTGAGTTTGTAGCAATCTATTTAAACTGGAAGCTCTCCAGGTGTCTTCTGTGCAGGACGCTCTGCTTTTGGACTGGAGCTTCATTGCTGTTAGAGCCACACGTTGAAGAAGTCACCAAATGAACAAACAGGTTTCAACACACAGGCTGATTCATTTAAAGGATTTATTTTAAAGGAATTCAAAGAACATTGGCAGAATATTTGCTGAGAGACATATTAAGAAATCAGTGTCATCTCTCATCGATTTCAGTGGCACTGTAGTAAGGCCAAGTTGCAACGAAGAGGAAGAATACATCTGACAAGCATTTCAACATTGCTGACATTAACAGCAGTGGTTTCTTCCCCTAGCTCATTGCAAAGCATGACATCAGAGCTCTTCCAAAGCTGTTCATGGGAAACTAAGAGAGGAAACAGAAATGGGTACCAAAATGGGAACAAAAATAGAAAAGGGTAGATTGAGATTGGATGTCAGGAAGAAGTTCTTCCCCACGAGGGTGGTGAGACACTGGCACAGGTTGCCCAGGGAGGTGGTGGAAGCCTCATCCCTGGAGGTTTTGAAGGCCAGGCTGGATGTGGCTGTGAGCAACCTGATCTAGTATGAGGTGTCCCTGGCCATGGCAGGAGGATTGGAACTGGGTAATCCTTGAGGTCCCTTCCAACCCTAACAATTCTATGATTCTAAATCTCAAAACAACAGGTGGAACAATGTGTAAGTCTCACTATACTTTGCCTGCTTTATGTTGTTGCTTCTGGGTAACTCAAAAGACAGTGATCTATTGATCTATTGATACAGGCAATAAAGGTGTGGGATCATATAGAACATTTTGTAAAGGCAGGGATTAAAATACAGAGCTACCAGCCATGGCTCCCATCTTAATGAGGGCTGAAGTCATGAAATTGGTAAGGAGAGCCTGAATCCCAAATGAACAAAGCAGTCACATAGCAGAAAGGGTACTGAACAAGCACAGCACATAAAGGAGCAGAAAGTCCTTGGAGGAATCTGCATTTGTTTACTCATTTCCTCATTTGACTGTTAAATGGTAAGTCAGTATGGTTTATTTCACTAAGTATGGAGGACTTTATACCTTTTTAGGGACTAGCTTTTGTTGGAGGCTAAAGTCATCTTCATATGATGTCACTACTACCAATTCCACTTAGAACACATTAGATTTTTTTCTGCCTACATGTTCCCTTACATCAGTCATTTTTCTTAGCCTTCTTGATCTTAGAGGAGAAAAAATTTGCCACAAAGATTAATACAATATTTAGAGGTGCTGAAAGTCAAGGCAGGGACAGCATTTTGATCTAAGTTTCTCCACCAACCAAGGAAGCCAAGACCTGAGATAAGTTTTGAGGAAAAAAAAAAAGGAGATTATTGAATGCTAGAAGACAGTTGCAAAGATGTGAAACAGGAAGATGGGTTCTGCCAGCTTCAAGTCTGCCTCCTTCACCTTTGTCATTCCTGATACAAATGCACATTGTGTTTTGTAGTAAAGGCTGTGATCTCTGCTCTTTCACCTTATCCAGGCTAAATGTGTACACCGAAGCACTAAAACTGGTGATTTCTCAGAGACACACAGAAATAGTAGCAGAGTAGGATGATGCATTTTGAAATGACAAGGACACAGCAGAAAGTGTAGAGCAAATTTTCAAGTTGGAACCAGCCCAACCATCACAAGTTGTAGTATTTTGGGGTTGAATCTCTCAAATCACTCAAATGCAAGTTTGAACATGCTATTAAGGAGAATGATATGTATTAGATTGGACATGCAGACAGACAAACCTGCATATTCTTTTCAGTCTGGTCAGCTGAGATGGGATGGGTAGATCTCATTTAAATTGGTTAGATCATTTTGCCTGGCTTACTTTTCTCTTTCACAGCACTCACTGCCCAGTCTCTCCACATAGCTAATGGAGACAAAAAGATGCCCAATTCATATAAAATATTTTAGCTATCTGCTTTGGGGTGAGAAAAATTGAAACCTGGACACCACCACCTGTGAAGACAGCACATAATAAACAGCAACTTAGTCCCACCCAGAAAGGGGCTGGGACCCAGTGAGAGCTGGAGCACCTGTCCTGTGGAGGAAGGCCAACAGAGTTGAGGTTGTTCACCCTGGAAAGTAAAAGGCTCCAGGGAGACCTTATTGTGGCCTTTCAGTACTTAAAGGGAGCCTTTAAGAAAAAGGGGGATGACCTTTTAGCAGGGCCTGTTGTGACAGGATAAGGGGTGGTGGTTTTAAACTAAAAGAGAGATTTCAACTAGAGAAAAGGAAGACTTTTTTGGCACTGAGGGTGGCTCAGGTTGCCCAGAGAGTTGGTAGATTCCCCATTCCTGGAACCATTCCAGATCAGACTGGAGGAGGCTCTAAGCAATCTGATCTAGGTGAAATTGTCCCACTGCAGGGAGGTTGGACTAGATGGCCATTAGAGCTCCTTTCCAACCCAAGCCATTCTATGATTTGATGAAATCTGCAAATACAAAAATGTTTTCTATTTAAAGCAAGTACTTAAAACAGAAGCAAAAGGGAAATTTCCTCAAATTGCATAACATTGTCTGAAAAAAACCCCACCAGACTCTGATTTAAATGAAAGGATTTTACAGTTTTGACATTTCAGTGTATGACATGCAGTGTGGAACAGCCTGTCTGTTCATTAAGTAGAATATCAGGTGAGAGTTTCTCCAGTCAGCAAAGAAATGAATGGCACATTAATGTTCAGGGAGCTTCCTTTTCACCTTTTAAGAAAACAGTGATGTGTCAGAAATTGTCTGATCTAAGCTGGGTGGCTGAGCTCCCATATTGTTGCTTTCATGCTCATATTTTTTATAACCTTGCACACAGTAAACCTTTTAATGCTGTGAATAGATTTGACAAGAGGTCAGACCCATTGCAGTTGATGGTGTACATGGAATTGCTGCAGAATATACATGATTTTCTTGGGATTTGCTTCAGGAGCTCTTTGGGAATAGTAGAGTGGATAAATTATGCCCTTGTTGCCCTAATTCAGTAGAAGCACAGGGTAGGAAAGCAAGAGGTCAATTTAATGAGCTGTCAGAAGGAAAAGACATTTTAAATCCACGAGGATGATCAGAGGGCTGGAGCACCTCTCCTGTGAGGACAGACCGAAGGAGTTGGGGCTGTTCAGTCTGGAGAAGAGAAGGCTCCGAGGTGACCTTATTGTGGCCTTCCAGTATCTGAAGGGGGCCTACAAGAAGGCTGGGGAGGGACTTCTCAGGCTATCAGGTAGTGATAGGACTAGGGGGAATGGAGTGAAGCTGGAGGTGGGGAGATTCAGGCTGGACACCACCATGAGAGTGGTGAAACCCTGGAATGGGTTGTCCAGGGAGGTGGTTGAGGCCCCGTCCCTGGAGATGTTTAAGCCCAGGCTGGATGAGGCTCTGTCCAGCCTGATGTAGTGTGGGGCGTCCCTGCTCATGTCAGGGGGGTTGGAACTAGATGATCCTTGTGGTCCTTTCCAACCCTGACTGATACTATGATACTAGAAATCAAGGCAATAGAGCCAAAAGGGACTCTCTAGGTTTGGAGAGTGTTTTATTTTTTCTGCTATGAAGATGTGAGTCCTGTTTTGCCAGATCAGAAAGCTATAGATAAAATGGGTCTTGAAAAGTTACAAGAAAATAAAATAAACCCACAACTTTGTCTTTCAGAGAGAGTTACAGCTGAAGTTGTCTGAGCTGATGTTCACAGAACTGTTCAGAACTTGAAGAAGCTGGGCCTATCAACATGACATTAGTGCCTGGTGCTTTGAAGAGTTTTTGCTTTAAATAGATCATGTTTTCCTTTAATCACCTTGGACCCATCTCCATGTTTCCTGGAGACAGAGAACATGCCAGAAAAACAAAATAAAAAGAAAGAGGAAAAGGGGGGAAAAAAGAGGAAAGTCAAGAAAAGCAACACAAACCTTCTCCAAAGCAGGTGTGTAGCTGACATTCCTCATTCCAAATGAGTCTGTAGAAACTGGGACAATCAGGTGGTAGCCAACAGCACTAGAGAACTTAGGCAGACAGGTCTTTTTTGCAGTAAAGATGCAAAAACTTCAAGGAAGCTAAATCTCAAGAAAGCTGGGAAAAGAAATCACAAGGAAAAGCTCCAAACTGAAGCTGGTGAATCATGTCCAAATACTCTAAGAATTTACAGGGGAGAGAATGCTGGGCAAGAGCAGGGCGCTGTCTTGCACACCCAGAAGTGTTAGGAGCAAGTGAGAATGTTTACTCAGACTGTCAGAAGGAAAGTAAAGCAAGGTCATAGATATGACCCCAGCACATCTGCTGTGGATTAACCTTTTTCTCTGTTTGAGACTGGGACAGTGATGATGGACAGATGAAGAGAAAATGTCTAAGGTAGCAGGAAAGAGCCAGCATGGAGTAGTGAGCTGTTCGAGGCAATCTACTGAAAGATGAAGGACAGGCTGGGAATGCTTCAGCCTTAAATTGTACAGGGAGAAAAACACCTGTCAGGACTATTCGGTCATGCCTATGGCAGTTGACTCTGGAGGAAAGTGAGTGAATCTCCAGGCTACCTCAAGGAAGATAATTCCAGGAATAGTCTGGAGCTAAGTAGATACATCTGCAATGTAATTATACCTTTGTGACCTGGTATCTTAACTGTTCTATCTCAAGACAGCAATACCAAAGGGTATTTCCAAGCCCTGCATGAGAATATGTGAAAATCACCAGAACTTTTGTCTGTGTGGTAGGAACACTGGAGCCAAGGTTTGATTAGTCTCATTCTGAACAATCAGGAGGGATCAGAAACCCAGAACAGGATTTAGACTGCAGATTAAACCATCTCAATGGCATTTATTGAAGGCTTTTCAGGCTAAAGACTTACATAGATCACTCTACATTAGATGTCTATATTTATCTGCATTATCTGGGCTTCAACCTGAAGCCAGAATCAGTAGTCTAAATACTGGTGTTTGGAGTTACCAATACCCTGGGGTGTTTTACCTGCCCTCATGCAGAGAGTAAAAGTCATGGTGTAGATAAGCATCATACCTACACATCCCTAGTTGATACTAGATGTGCTGGGGAATCTCAGGTGGCACTTAAAACACATGCTGATGTGTCTGAATCATGTCTTAAATCTCCTCTGACTATAACAGGGGTTCATGTACTTAGATAGAGGTAGACACTCCAAAATACACCTGTGTTTAGGTGTCTTAATTTGCAAGATGAAGCCCACTTCTGTTCAGCATGAGAGAAGCTATCTTATCAAACAAGACCTGCAAGTCTTCCACACAGAGGAAATGGAATTAGCTGAATATCAGAGGTGAAAATCTGTCAAGAGCACACTTGCTGAAGGAACAAAAAAGCTGTGACATTCATTTCTGCTCCTCTTCTGAATAACATTCAATGTTTGGTAATCTCTGAAGACTCTTTTCCATGACCATCATTACTACATCCAGCTGTGGTACAAAAGAGCAAGTCATAGAACAAAGGCTAGAGAATGCAGAGCAGTGTCCAGAGATTTGAATGCTGCAGAGAAACAACTTCAATATGGCTAATAATGGCTTTTCATGCTGCTCTCTCCTCTGCAGTCACCAAGTACTATTCTCTAATGAAGTTTGTCCCAGCTGTTAGCCCACTGTACATAATCATCTCAGCTAACTAACCCATTCACTAGCACAAAAGCACCATCCAAGCTGTCAAACTGCATGCAACTCGAATGAATGAGCGTGGATTGTGGCATCCAAGGCTCCAGTGACAGCTGTGACACATTCACAGCCTTAGTCATGAAGAGCTTAAGCATCTGCGGTATTTCTGATGCTCTCTCATCTCCTCTGCATCTTAAGTTAGAGCACAAAACTCCTGGAACGAATCCAAAGACCCAGCTCTCTAAAACACAGGAAATGAGTAACTTTACTAACTTTAACTTGGGCCTTTATGTAATGCATTTGTGCTGGCTTCTTTATATAGTTTGTTTCTAGGCCAACTCTGAGGGAGAAAGTTCTGTTGTGTGTCCAACATCTTACATCTGTGCTAAGCCCAAGCACATATTTGGCTCCTGGTACTAGCTACATCAATTTAAGGATTTAGAGTTCTATATAAATACCATTATTGCCCCCAGAAATTTGCTTTCTTTAAAAGGAAATGCTTTTTACTTATGACCATGGCTGTGACATTCTAGGGTTGGGTTGGTTTTTTTTTTTGCTACAATAATAAAAAAAAAGAAAGATCCAACCTTATATAAACCTAATTCAGAAATGTGACAGGAAGAGTAGAAACAGAAAGGTTATGGCTTAATAAAGCCTTCCCATTCCAGGAAAATGAATTAACAGTTAAGGATATCTAAGCTATTTTAAACTCCCTTTCAACAATAAGTAGAATTTCTTTCCAGTGTGGAGAAATGTATCTCTTACTCCCACAGCTGTAATTCCAGTCCATTCCAGCTTCCATATCAGGGTTCTTAGAGATTCCTGGTTTTTTCTTTTTCTTTCTTTTTTTTTTTTCATTAGTTGGATTTAAGTAGATATCTTTAAAGGCCACAGCTAAGGAGGAAGGTGTTAGCTAAATCCATTTATCAATTGACTGGGGGATTTTGTTAGCATAGGACAAAGGGTTGATGCATTATAATAAGAAAATATTGATTTATGGTGAAAAGCTGCCTTTTAGGTCACCTAATTCAAACCATGTCAAGTGCTCCAAGCTGGCCAGAATGTATTTCATGGGGTGTCAGCCCTAAGCTAATGAGGTCTGGTCAGCATTTATCTCCATCTTCCTGCAGCTTACAGCATCGCTATTCACAAGCAGTGTATGTTGGATCAGACTTGGAACATCACACGGCTTCTAGCTGGCGCAGAGAATAGGCAGACCAAGCTTGCTGCTGCCTACAGAGAATCATGTAGCTGTCCTAGATGTGTCCTTATGTTGATATATCCCCACCAATCTACAGAATTGCATATAACCTTCAGTTGACAAACCTCTTGCAGTAATTGGACACGCTTTGAAGGCAGGAGGCATCGCTACACTGAGGAAGCCTCTGAGATTTAAACCAATCAATGAATCATTTTAATAAAAGACAAACAGACAGGCTGTTGCCTGGGACATGTGGCATGAATTCTCCCTGCAAGGGACAGGCTGAGGTCTGCTCTTGGTTGAACAAAGGGACAATGTGGGTGAGGAAGTTGTAGGGATCACCACAGAAGTCTTGGGCTTTTCAGAAAACATCTCTCACAATTTGCTGTTGCTGTGGTGAGCTAGCCAAAACAAACTAACAAACAGACAAACTATCAGTCTTCTCCCTGAGTAAAGATAGGAGGAAGAGAGGGATTGCACTTCACAGGAGTATCTCTGATATGCCATGGAAGGATTCATCTCACTGATTTTGGATGTATACTTCTTGTAGCCAGCTGCTGCAAGTACCCCCACGGGGTGAGGCATCTGACCCACCTCAGGATGAGTTAAGCCACCCTCCCCACTTACAATATAGTGATATGGAGCCATCAGCTTGGATGTAGCCATCTTGTTTTCATATGCTCGAGAGTAGATGAACATCATGCAGGCTGCCAAACATGTCTCCCGAGAAAGAAAGCCTTCCTGCACACTAAACAAATGATAGTTTCACCAAGGGATTCTTTTGGGGTCAAGTTCGAGGAAATCAATAACTTCTTCACTCCTCAGAGAGGGACCAAATGATCCCTCATAAGGACAACTTGATTCTGTTACATTTCCCTTCAATAAGGCATTTTTTCTGTAAGAATCCCATCCAGTCAGATAGGACAATATAGAGTCCCTTGCAGGAAAAGAAAGTAACAAAACTCACATTCTGAGGGATTTAGGAACAAAAAAAAATATGTTCAAAATCTAGGCTATTAACCCACCACACAGATTAAAAGGACTTTTCCTGCCCTAACCCTCAGCTCCATTTAGCAGGTCCAACAAATCACAGATAAGAGACTATAATTATCCTTCCATTTGCAGCTCCTGAGCAACCACGACCCAGTCATCTCTAATGGGGTGCAGAAGCCACTGCGATTGAGGCTCTCTGTGAAATGCCTCAGCACTGGATGGACAAACCTGCTAGCATATGTGGCAGAAGTTTAATGTGGCATGTTCAGTTAAGCAGCTCTTGGATGTGAATATTCCCACGAGGTTGCAGCTTTTTATTCCTATTGCCATAATGATTATGAAGAAGAAGAAGAATTAGGCGAGACAAATATTTATCTCCTTTTCTGTTGATGTTAGAGGGAATTGTGAATTATGCTAACAGAACCCAGAAATGTTCTGTGAATTGTTGGAGGGGGTTTTGGCTCTGTTTTTCAGACAGTTGTTATTAATCAGAGCTTTTCACACCTTTTAAAAATTGTTTTCAAAAGAATCTGTCTAATAAATAGATCAGAGCAGCTTCAGAACATAGTCCTACCTCAAGCCATCCAAGAGTAAAGTGTGACTCTTGAAGGAGCAGAAGGGAGGCAGTCAGGATGCCTCCAGGGCAGGTAAAACCTAATGACAAATGCAAATCAGCTCATTTCATGGGATGATTATCTCCAGACAGTTTGGATTCAACAGTAGCATAGAATCAGAGCAGCAAACAAGAGCCCTGCAACTGCCTCTGTGTATTCCTTCAGGAAACCTTCCAAGGGAATACTCCTCAACACAAGAGTCATGTTAGCTTTACATGCTCTGCATGATGATGCTTCTATCTCTTTTTCAGGAGATAGAATGATTTAGCACCTCCTAAGAAGTTCTGCCTTAGAATTATTAATCCAGCTAAGCCCATCAGCTTGCATGGGGAGCCAATCAATGAGCTGCAGTGAGTTACATAAACAAGACTTGAACAATCTGGCTTGGTTTGCAGGAGTTCCTAGTTTGTCTTGTGGAGATAGAAGTTCAAGCCTACATAGGCAGATCACTAAACTGAGAGAGCAAAATTGGGCAGAGAAACAAAAAAAGCAAGTCAAGGAAGCCATGGGGTAAGCACTGAACATTCTGCTGTGAAGCAAAAGTCTGCCTGTCTTCTTCCCATATGCTTGTGCCCACTCAATTACGATCCAAACAGTGTTTCACTGGGCACCACAGACACGGGAATTCTCATACTTGTTGGAGCTGTTTAAAACTACCAAAACCTTCCTGCATGCAAAGCTTTTCTCAAGAACAGAACAAGTTCATCACTGAGGGAACTGGAATGACGTCTCATCAAGAGAAGTTGTATATAATGTGTAGCAGGGGCACGCTGACACAGAGTGATGCTGCAGCTAGCCCTGAAGATACCTTATCAGCAAAGATGACTTCAGGGTTGCAGATAGGAGGGGGGAAGAGGGAGTTTCTCACTGGTACACTTATATCTCTTTCAGTAGAGTTCTTCCATGTCTGCAAAACTCACTCCAAAATCCTGTTGACAGCAATGTGTACCCAGTCCTGCCCTTGCTGTCCACACAGGTGATCGGAGATGGCTGGATGTGACAGGAGGACAGGGAATGGAAACAAAGCAACGTGAGCCAATGCAAAAATGCACATCAGTGATTTAAAGACTGAGGCTGCACTCTCTGGACTAAGTAATGAGATGGCAAGTAAATAATTCCTCTGTTACACCAGGACTAACCATATGACCTGGTATTTCTGCAGGACTTTCCACCAGATATCAATTACAGCACGATCCTGTCCTTAGTTTACTTTTTCTCAATGCTTCCTAACTCAAGTATTTTGGTTTCATTAAAAGATAATCTGAGCTAATTTAGGAATTAGGCTGTTTGTACTAAGTGTGCTCAGAAGGAAGGAAAGGAAAACAAAATCTGCTACTTTGAAATGAATCAGCTCGGGGACACGGGTCTCAACTTATCAAAGGCGTAGGCACATATGGAACTCAACCCCAGAAAAAAATATCACCAGGATGCCAGCTCAGTCAGCCAAATGAAGAGAAATGTGATGAACAAAGGTCCAAACATGATCAACTGCGCAGCCCACAATCTCAGACATCTCTGGTTTTCTCGCCCTGCTAGCATCCCACAACAAAGCTTCTGCCTTCATGTTTATGAGCTTCACATATACCCCAACAACGGCAGCTCTAGAGAGCTACACGCGGCTATGGCACCACCATGCAAGCAGCAGACATCTTGAATCCACAGGAAGGAAGAAGCCCTCCTGTTTTCTTGCAGGGACACCACCAAATGATGGAAGGCTAAAGCCAAGGAGCGATCAAGAAGCGAGCTCCCTGTTTGCAGATAAATATGTGTACTTGTCAGAGGTAAAACCTTCCCTGACCTTGGAGTTTGGTCAGTACCAATGGGTATCCTTCCAGTCCCTGCACACATGCCTTCAGCTGGAGAAAACACAACCACTGAAACCTTCCACTCTGTGATGTCCGAGTCAGATTGCTGGTACAGTAACAGATCAGTTGTAGCTGTCTTGAATGAACAACAAAGCAGCTCTCACCACGTAGAAAAGGGGGGAAAAGGTAGAAGACCATACCCCAGAACTGTAACTGAGACACAAACAGAGGCATCAACTTCAACCCAACTGTCAGTGTTGCACTGAATTGCATTCCTTAATTATTCATCAAATGGGAGCAGCATTGCCTTCCCCATCCTATAGGACAATTTATTTCAAGATAGCTCCAGAGTGTTTTGCATCAGCTAAATATAGATGCTTGTATAATGTGTTCTTTCTCTGTAGCTATACCAACACCACTTTATGGAGCTTGCCTTCATGCTCTCATTGACAGTAACCTTAACTAATCACCCACTCCCTTTGATTACCATGTGCAAGCCATGGAAACGTTTCCCCGCTGTACCTGAGCAGCGAGATGGCTGTGCACACAAATAACATCAAATTAAAATCCCTTCATTGTTTATTGACTTAAACAGGTTTAAAAATAACTCCCAAAAAATCTTCTTCAGTTCCATGGCATATTCCCTTATCAGCCCAATACCTGCACTGCAACTAATAAACACAAGACTCCTGGTAATAAATAATGCTCTAGGAAAGAATCAGGTCACATTGCTGCCTTATTTACTTGGGTTAATATTTGTAATTATTATTAGAATTGCCTCTACTCCAATAGATTATTCAGTCTAAAAACCAGATTCTGTTTACCAGATGCAATGAAAAAAACACTCACTTCCAGGGAGTTCTTCCAGACCTGCTTCTACATAAGTGGGATGATCATCTAGCCATAAACACCAGTATGGCACTAACCATCTCTCTTTTTTTTTGGTCTCGTGCATTTTCCAGTCCTGAACAGCATACTTCATTATCTTTCTCTCCCTGGTTGTGAACTCTTTGGATTCCAATACATACCTGAACCATTCACATGTTAAATTTGCAGCACAGCAGTAAAGTCTGTCCTGTATGCTGCTGTCCCTCCGACTTGAGATGTGCTTTGCATAAAGATGGTATTATCAAAACCAGCTGTTCATATACTGATAAGGACAAGTGCACTGAGGCGTGCAAGCAGAGGTCAAATGCACATTAATGGCAATTTTTACTACTACCCCACAGTAAAAAATAGAGAAGTCCTGGTGCACTGCTTGAAGGGTGAATCAGAGTTTCTGCGGCAGGTGAAGACGCAGAACTGCAAAAGGGAGCCTTGAGCTCGAAAATGCCAACAGCAGCACCGGCTCTGTTAGCAATCAGGTTTTATTTACCAGCCATATTGTGTTAAAACCAGACGTGATTTCCATACCGAGCACGTTAACCTGTCACCACTTGCAAAGGGAGATGTATGGGTTTGAAAAGAAGGAAAACCATCTCGCAGACGCATCCTCAGAGCCTGCAGTTCTGGCGGAAGACAGAAATCCTGCATGCAATTCCCCCGAAAAGAAGTATTCCCAGGACGTGGGGAAGATGAGGAGAAAGCCAGTAAATCAATGTCACTCTGAGACAAGCCGGTGGCTCCTTTTCCCTCCCCGGCTGCAGTAACGGCGCTTTGGCATCTCCAGGGTCGGGCCGAGGGGGGCAGAGCCCGGCTGCCACTGCCCTCCATTCCCCGCCCGGCCGGGAAGCCGGGAGGATGCTAACCGGGATGGAGCGGGGGGAAAAGCCGGAGGAACGGACTTACCATTGCAGCAGAGATCCGTCCCGGTACTGGAGATGCTGCATCCCCGGCTTGCCGGGGCGGGGCGGGTGCCGGTGGGGTCGCAGCCAGGCGCGGGGGGACACGGAGCCGTTCCCCGGCAGAAAGTGGTCCAGCCCCGGCTCCCCGCGGGGTGAGTGAGCGGCCGGAGCCGGGCTCCCCCGCCTTGTTCGCACCGGGCGGAGGAGGGGTCGGCGCCTCCGAAGGGAATCCAAATTCCTCCTCCCTCGCCTGCCGGTCATGTCCAAGCTGCCTTTGCTCAGGGGATGGGCCAAGTCCTGGCCGTGAAGGAATTTGCCATCGCTAAACAAACAAACAAAAAAGAGCAACCAGAAAACCCCACCAAAACCAAGACGGGAAGCAGGAGATTTGTAAACTTTTTCTTCTTCTTCTTCTTCTTTTTTTTTCCCTTTTTTTTTTTCGGGGGGGGGGGGGAGGGAGGGTGGGTGGGGAGAGGGGAGTGGTGTTTGGTTGGTTGCGTTCCTTGCCTTTTTGTTTGTTTGTTGTTTTGGGATTTTTTAGGGGGAATTATTCGTGCTTGGGAAGTAGGAGGTGGGGTGGGGGAGGAGAAGGGTGCTCAGACTGGAGCAGATGCTCTGTCTGCGAGTCAAGGCTGTGCTGTGTTCGTCCCTGTGTTTCTCGGTGTGATTCTCATACCCAGACAATGCTCTGCAAAACGAAGCTGGTCCTGCGGAGAAATGCAAACATCTCCTCCCCTAAGTGCCTGAGGAAAGGAAAGGGGAGATGGAACCAATAGCTTTGCTTCGGCTACTCTCATTAATATGGAGGAAGAAAGAGAAACCAATGAGGAGAAGCGGGAGGAGGGGTTTATTCAAATTCAGTTTCTTAAATCGAATACTTCATTTTCCCCCTTTTCCCTTCCTCTTCCAAATCCTTCTTCTCTCTGTCACCTAAGCACCGTTCCTGCTGTCCCAGAGCTTTTATTTCCTTTTTAAATTAGTGTGACAAGGTCAGCAAAACAGGGTGATGGGAGGGAGGATGGCATTTCTGCTGGAAGGAAGAGGGGGCTGAGGCAGGGAGGATGAAGGGAGGTAATTTTTCCTCTCTGCAGAAGAGTTGATTGCAAATAAATACGATAAAGTAGCTGGATTGTCAGGGAGAGGAACTGAGGGGAAATAGAGCAGGAATTTCACCTGGAAGCATCATTTTGCAGATGGTGTTTGCAGGCAGGAAGGTGGCCTGTGTCCAGAATGAGCCCTTTGAGCTTATGGAAAGGATCTCCTCCCCTCCCACAGCAGAAACAGGCACACAGGAAAGGAAGTGACTGCACGGGAGCAGCAGCATCTGCACTGTCCTGCATTGCCTCAGAGCTACACAGCAACAGGGTTCCTGCAAGAGCATCACAGAAATAGTACCTGTTGCTGAAAAAACAGTGGAGTGGGGCTGTAGAGAGTGCTGAGATGGTTGGTGAGATGAGAAGGGATGTCCATCTGGTTCTTTGGACTTGTACCTGCAAAAGAGTAGGGTGGCACACATACCCTGCAAGGTAAGTGCACAAAATCATCCCATCACTGTTCCCTTTTGCAGATAGGAGCACTCGGGTGAAAGCTCTGAGATCTGGAAAAGATCACTAAAGGAGTATGGCACTTATGACAGGTGCAGAGGAGCCCTCTGTTAGATCATCTCATCTTATTGAATGCCAAATTCTCACCCAAATTCTCTCAGACCAGTGCTGTAACAGCAGCTGCCGGATGACAAGGTTGCTCTGATTACCCTGGAGCTTCACAGCAGCTATGGTATGGATCCTGTTCCTCTTCCTATTGCAGAAGCGCTTCCCTCTGTTTATCTTTTACCACTTCCCCTTAATTTTCTGCATCTCCCATCTTTCATTTCCTTTACCACATAAATTCATTTCAAATCCTCCTTGCCTTTTCTCTGTTTCCAGATTAAAGCAGGGGGGGAATAGGAAATTTGATCATGAAAGTGACTAAATCCATTACCTGTCCAGTGTGAAAATCCCTGACCCAATTACTTACTTGTATGTTCGAGTGCGTCCAGGCACAGGATTCTGAAGAGACAGCTTCACAAGCAAAGCACTAGAACAGACAGCCTTACTCCCAGTCCTTGAACACAGTAACAGTCCCATGGTTGCATGGGTGCCTTCTCTTGAGAAAGCCATGCACAGATGCATTGTGAATGCATTCAGCTTTGGCTTTATTCTAGCATCATAGAATCAATAAGATTGGAAAAGACCTCAGAGATCATCAAGTCCAAGCTGTCACCCAACAGCTCACGACTGACTAAGCCATGGCTTCAAGTGTCACGTCCAATCCCCTCTTGAACACCTCCAGGGATGGTGACTCCACCACCTACCTGGGCAGGACATTCTAATGGCTAACAACTCTTTCTGTGAAGAACTTCTTCCTCATGGAGCAGTCCAAAGAATCAACAAGACTTTCCAAAGCGTTCCTTTACACATTTTCCTCCATTTATGCCATCTTCTCTAGTCACATCTCACACCTTTCAGTAAACTCACTAAACACAAGGGGGGAAACTAAAACATTTAAAAGATGTGGGCACTTAGGTTGTGCAGCTGGGTTAATTGACTCTATAAGGACATCAACAGGAGAGGCACTGTTAGGATGTCATCCATTTCACCTGCTTTAGACATCTGCATAGTACAAACCAGCTGAATATATTTTCATGATGTAGAAAGGCAGCCAAGCCTAACTAAATCAAATGTGGACACCTATTTGATAGTTGTATCTCAGCCAGCCTTATTTTCCTATGTCCTAAAGGGTAAAGATGCAGGGGGGAAAAACAACACCTTTACAGCAAAATGTTTGTTCTTCCTACAAAAAAGCATCTGTGTACATTCTGCAGACTTTAAAAGCCTCTTCCCAGCCCTCCTCCCCCCAGAAAAAGATAATAATAAGATCCCACAACAAACCAAATAAAACTCTGTCTGTGCCCCCTCAAAACTTACCACATTTATGGCAATGCTACCTCTAAAACCAGAAGATTCACTATGAAATGCTGTCTATGTTGCTGAGCATGGAAGAGGGCTCCCAGCTGTTCAATTATTATGTCCTGCTCCAACATCTGCTCCCATTCTTTCCCAAGAGGAGGGCAACGGGCCAAGAGAATCATCTCGTGGCCCATATCCAGCCGCAGTTGGACTGCCTTAGATGATCTCAGCTGATGTTCGTATCAGATTTCCTACTGAAGTAGTCAGAAGGGTCTATCTAAGAATTTTGTTCTCCAAAAACAGACAGTTTTATTTAGGAGAACACAATCAAGCTATTTTTAGGCAAACAATGCTGTATTGTTACCCTCATGAGCAGTCTATTAAACAGGACTTCATTATTTAAGTGTGTGTAAAGCATACAAGCCATTATTTTGGCTAGCATGAGTCTGATAGGGGCAGAAGGCTTCCTGAGAGAAAAATGCAAATTACTGCTAAATTACCTAGAGAACCATCCATCTGACATCATACATAGGGGTAGGACACCAGCAAGCTGAAACAGTGCTTCCTGGGACAGGGTTAAAGGTATTTAGTTGGAGAGTCCTTGTCCTCCTCTTTTATTCTGATGCCTCAGGTATGATTTAGTCGGCCAAAGAGGTAGGTTTAAGGTGCTCAGCCACCTCTCCCTTCATACTGGGGTTGCTTGGTGCCATGGTTTAGTTGATTAGATGGTATTGGATGATGGGTTGGACAGGGTTCCAACCTGGTCTGGTCTATTCTATTCTATTCTATTCTATTCTATTCTATTCTATTCTATTCTATTCTATTCTATTCTATTCCATTCCATTCCATTCCATTCCATTCCATTCCATTCCATTCCATTCCATTCCACTCTACTAAGGTCAGTTCTTCACAGTGCAGTCACTGGGATGTAAGCATGATCCATCTCAGCCCAAGGAGGTACTGAAAAGAGCTTGGAGGAGCTGTGTCCTCAACGTGCCTGTTTCTCTCCACCCTGGGAGCACTAGCCTAGCTTGTCAATGCCTACAAAGCAGACCTCTAATGAGATGAATCCTTTCAGTATCAGGTTTGTCAAGTCCCAAATATTGAGGCTCACCATGTTGGATTGTTTTCCTTTGCCAAGACAAGAACTGCCCACAGATAGTGCCTCCCACCCACACTGAGATCCCACCTGCCGTTATCTCTTTCTTTGCAGATCATCTGATCTGATGATCAGCCGTGCCTGGGATTAAAATAAGACCCAGGGGAAAGTAAAGCTGTCCTGTGCTGCAGCTGACATGGAAGGCTGAGAAACCCCTCACACCAGATTGGAACCTCTGGTTCGCATATTCCTCAGTCACTTCCTACCAACCACTAGATTTCTATCAGCCACAAAGACATCTCCTGGTTCCTAAGGACAAGATCTTGTGGAGGTAGAGAGTGGGAGAAAACAGCTACTTGTGCTGACAACAGCAGTCATTTGTTCCCTTTCTAGCTGTGTAAATGATCTGTACAGTTTTTAAACATTTCTACCAGTAGAACTCTGTCCACATCCAGGCAGAACACAGTGTGCTAAATACTCCACCTGCTAGGACTAACTGGGACATGCTGAATGTGTAGACAAAAGTTTACACCACTATGGTAAAAGGCAGTAACTCTGATGCTGAATTTAAAGAGCAGTAGGAATCCTCTTGTGTCCCTGCTCTCACCTTTTAGTAAGTAGAAGGGTAGTTTAGCACACAGAGATATGTACCTCAGGATACTGGAAGGTGGCATAGCAGCCACCAGCGGTAAGCTGAGGTGCTGTAAATTCACTCCCAGCTGACTGGACAGGAGGTTGTAGATCTGATTATCTTCACAGGGAATTTAATTGAATCAAGACCTTTGACTCCTGTATGCAGCCTTTCTTCACCTCACCCAGCACTGTAATTAGGTTTATTGTAGAAAAACTGCACCTTCTCTCACCAGTTCCCCTCTCTTCTTTCACACATGTTCTGCTGCAGAAGATGCTGTAGTTTGGTTAGAAAAATGTGTTCAGGGAGGACACACATTAAGCTTGGTTTGCAGTCCGTGCAGGTAGGGTTAACCTGCCTCTGCCTCAGGCTTTTGCAGACACAGCAATCACCCACCAGAAGCTGGACATGACAGGAAGGCAGGCTATGCTATCCAGCTTGATGTCCTGCTATAAAGGAGGACATGCTTATCCAGGTAGTGGTAGACAAACCTTATCTTGATCATCCTTCACAGATGAGCTGCCCGGGGAGATGGTGGAGTCACTATCACTGGAAGCATTTAAGAAGAGACTGGATGAGGCACTTGGTGCCATGGTTTAGTTGATTAGATGGTGTTGGGTGATAGGTTGGACTTGATGATCTCAAAGGTCTTTTCCAACCTGGTTAATTCTATTCTATTCTAAGGTATGCCATCCCAGGGACAAAGGGTGGGAGTCACTTTGCAGCCTGACAGGTGAATGTAGTTAGTATCAAATCTGTGTTAGCCAAGCCACAACGAAAATGTTTAAATGGATGGAGTTTTTTGCTTTGTCTGACAATGCCACTCATGGAGCTTTCTCTTGTGGGACTGATGCCTGCTGGCTGATTTACCTGATACAATTCCTTATGTGGGATTGGGAAATTATCTTTTGTCTTGAGAATGAAATTTCTTTGGTTTATATTTCTTTCAGAACTTCTTCACCACCTTATTCTTACTCTTTTATTACATATATTTGTTTTTTCTTAATACAGTGTCTTGGGTCCTAGGTGCAGAGCATTTATTATGTGGAAGAGTACCTTCCAAGATGAGTCATTAGCAGAGAACAAAGATGAGACTACAACCATTACAAAGTATCTCATACTTGCACTCACATCAAAGGAAGAGCGGTGACTGCTGCTGGTAGTAGTTTGTCATCATTTAGTTAGCCAGACTCTGTAACAATGAACATACTTTGTCACTGGAACATAACTGGTAATTACATTCAGATATGTTCTTTTTTCCCCTCCTGCTTTCCCCCTGTGCACAAGTGTTTCTTTTCCATTTAAATTGCCTTCCTCAACTTTTGGCTAAAAGGCAGTTGTCTTAAATCAAATATAATCAAGCTAAATATCTTTTCCCCTTTGACTTCTAGTAGCTGCCTCTTCTGCTGTTTCCATGCTTCATGTCTAGTCTACACTGGTATGAAATCTTATCTCCTACAGGAAACTGTAGCCCCCTCCATCATCATCCACTTCCATTTTCTAAGCATGAGACTAATATGCAAAGAATCAAAGGCAGGTTCATGCAATATTTCTGCCTTCACCTCCTGTATCCTAAATGTATGAGAACAATAAATTAGATTACATAGTCACAAGAACAGTTTGTTCCCTTGGGGTCTCTTAAACCTGTTAGAGAAGAGATGAAAAAACCCAACCAACAAAACCCTAGTGACTGGAAGCAAAAGCCAGACAAATTTCAGAAACAAAAAATGCTTTCTTAAATAAGTAGGAAAAGTAACCATTGGAATAATGAATGTGTCCAGAGACAGGCAACGAGGCTGGGGGAGGCCTTGAGCTCAAGCCCTATGAGGAGGGGCTGAGGGAGCTGGGATTGTTTAGCCTGGAGAGGAGGAGGCGCAGGGGAGACCTCATTGCTCTCTACAACTACCTGAAGGGTGGTTGTAGCCAGGAAGGGGTTGGCCTCTTCTTTCTAGCAACCAGCACCAGAACAAGCGGACACAGTCTCAAGCTGCTCCAGGGGAAGTTTAGGCTGGAGGTGAGGAGAAAGTTCTTCACTGAGAGAGTCGTTCACCATTGGAATGTGCTGCCCAGGGAGGTGGTGGAGTCACCATCCCTGGAGGTGTTCAAGCGGGGATTGGATGTGGCACTTGGTGCCATGGTCTAGTCATGGGGTCTGTGGTGACAGGTTGGACTCGACGATCTGTGAGGTCTCTTCCAACCTTGGCGATACTGTGATAATGTACCAGAGGAAGGGAAAGGTTCTTAATCTTTAAGAGATTCTTCCAGTCAAAACGTGGCTTTATCTGCAATTTGGCTGAGCTAATCCTTGTTTTCCTTTCAAATCAAAAGAAGTTTTGTTCATGGAGTCATCAGAAACCAGTGCATGAATCACCTCAGGCTAAGGGAGACATGTAAAATAAATGAGAAAATCACATCCTAAAACTGTTATTTCTCTCTACTAACTTCAAAGGAACGTAGAGCCAGGAAAAATGTGCCTATGTTGTCAGCATCTAAAGAGGAGCCAGATGAATCCCTCTCTAGGTGTCAAGTCCATTTGTCACTTTAAGAAAAGCTTTGTCCAAACATAAATCATCAGCTTCAATAGCTGGAAAAAATTTAGTGGCTTATGATGGTCAGTAGAATGAAAAGGTGGGGAACTCAGTCCTGATAGAAGGAGAGACAAGGTTACAGTTCAGAAGGGAAAGAACTGGAAAATAAGAAAAATACCAAGACTAGCAATAGAAAACATCAATAATGTTGGATGGTGAAATAAACATAGTAGTATATGTTAAAGCTTGGATCAATCCCTAATTACTGAAGGCTAGGACTAAAATAACACAGTAAAAAAACAAACCCACAACAATATCTTAGGCGTTAGATTCATAGAATCAACAAGGTTGGAATAGACCTACAAGATCATAAAGTCCAACCTATTACCTAATAACTAATAGCTCACGACTAACTCAACCATGGCTTCAAGTGCCATGTCCAATCCTTTTTTGGGCACTCAATACACCTTGGGAAAAGTGAAGACTGGATTGGGCAAAGGATCTGATGGAATGAAGAGATCACAGTATCACAGAATCACCAAGGTTGGAAGAGACCTCAAAGATCAAGTCCAACCTGTCATCACAGAACTCATGACTAAACCATGGCACCAAGTGCCACGTCCAATCCCCTCCTGAGCACCTCCAGGGATGGTGACTCCACCACCAACCTGGGCAGCACATTCCAATGGCTAACAACTCTCTCAGTGAAGAGCTTTCTCCTCACCTTGAGCCTAAACTTCCCCTGGCACATCTTGAGACTGTGTCCTCTTGTTCTGGTGCTGGTTGCCTGAGAGATGAGACCAACCCCCCACATTCTCCAAAAATCCTGGAAGAGAAAACCAGGTCATCTTACTTCCTGATATAAGTAATAATATCAGATAAAACCCCAAACCCTCACAAACAACCCACCCACCCACTTTCTGTTCTTATTTGTAGCTGGATTTCTATTCTCTGTTGGGATTGAGCACTTTGCTTTTTGAAGGTCTTATGATTTCTTTAAGCAGGTTGTAAGTTTCTTGAGTTTATCAGTTCCTTGAGTTTGTCAGTTCCCTTTCAATAGTAAGAATTGTTACTAGACTTACAGAGAGAGATGTAAGTTACAGAAGACAAAATGGAAAGTGATCTGTTTAATTGCTGAAATCAAAGTCACGCACAACAAAAGACCTCATGCTTCACGCCCTAGCATGGCAAAAAGAAGACATGGTGGAGTGTCACTTCGGGGAAAAGCACCCACAATGATTCTTTCAACATTCTCTTTTATCTTTGAGCTGTCTGATTTGCATTTTTTATTAATCATTTATACTTGTTTTACATAATCTGAGGATAAACAGTGCTGAAAGTCAATGGGATTCATATCACTGCTTTTGTAATTTTTGTCACAGCAATGTTGGAATTTGGCTTAACTCTACCCATCCTCTAAATCTGAAATGAAGAGTTCCTCAGATGTTGCTTATTTTAAATACCAGCTTTGTTTCTACTCTCTTTTCAGTCAAAGCACAGTCTCATCCTAGCAGGTTGACACAACATAAGGTAGATATAACACATTCTCCTGCTAAAAAAAGCCCTGGTGGTTTATGAGCTTTTATCCCCCATTGCCATAACAAGATCAGCAAAAATCAAATCCTGCCTATGTACAGGGCAAAGAAATCATTTTCTTCTCTTTTTTACATCACTGAAAGTCTGCCTTATAGCCTAATTCCTTCCATACTCACTTTAGTCTAAAGCCTTGTATAAAGAGTACGGCATCCTCTCTTCAATCAGTTCTGATCTTTGCACTCTATTCAATTGTAGCTGTTTGCATCTCCCTTCCATTTTTCATTCCTCTGGCCACTCTCCACCCATGCCACTGCTTTCAAGTTGCTGGTTTCATCTACATGTGTCTTGTATTTCACTTCTTTCGGTGATCTTCTCATTCTTCTGTGGACCTTTCCAAAGAAGGGGCTCAGCCAGCTGTCCATCTGATCCACTTGACGTTATTTCTGCAGCCCTCCACAGTGCCATGCCTGAGTGTCTCACAAACTTACAGGGCAAATTTTCCACCACCTTTGCAAGAAGCGGTGTAGGAAAGGTTTAAGAAGCACTGGCATGGATGAAAATCTAGGATTCAGCTCATTTCCTCCTAGTGAAGGGATTCTTAAAATAGTTTTCTCTGCTGAAAGTGAAAATACAAGATGTGTGTGTTCCATGAACTGAAGATGCCGACAGCATAAATGTTTACATGTATAAACGTGGAGGGACTATCACTCCAGCCTCCTCTTCCATATGTACACATACTCAGCACAAATAAGGTCAATAATTTCTGTTAGAATACACATTGCTCATGCTGCTTTTAAGTGCATTTAACAGCCAGAGATAAAATACATCCCTTAGATGTCTCCCACGATATCCTTGGCTTTTCCCCAAGTACATACACACTTAATACTATTAGCTCTACATACAGGATGAATTTATGTATCACAAAAGTGCTGTAGTATCATTCAATTTTCCAAACCAATTTCACCATGTATTTTTTTTTCTTAAGTTAAAAATATATATCCAGTAAATACATTCAGAATCAAACCAAAATCATTCTTTTTTTCTGCAGTGATGGCTATGCTTGACGCATAAAATACCTGAGCTGAAGTTGTGACAGTGGCATCAGTGACTGTGTTTCCTTCTTTCTCCTCCCCTTCCTCAGTTTCCCCATTGAAAAACAAACAAACATGTAATCATGGCACTGATCCCTCCTGGGAAACACCACCAAAACAACTATGGAGCACAGAGTATTTTTCCTTCATCTTCTGTGGACAGATGTGGCACACACACACACACACACACACAGAGGAGTTGGACCTGCATAAGCCCTGGTCACATCTGTATTCTCAGGGACTGGAGGCTGGCAATTCAGCCCAGGGTAACCTACATTCCAGTGTTATTTGCCATTGTGACAGAGAAGCCAAACTGAAAGCTGGGTCTCTATGTATGTGTGATTATCACAGAGAATGTGGAACCATCTATTTTGCTGATAAATATTTCAATGAACCACGGAGGCAATAACCTTGTGGCATTATGCAGTTGTCTGCAATAAGCATGAAAACATTCTCCAGCTGCAGTGCCTCTGAACGCTAAATGTTCCTTTTATTCATTTCTAGTTCTTCCTTTTTATGAGCAATAAAGCACATCATTCTATCAATTCTGCTCTTGTAGGCTTAGGACCATAATGAAATGCTCTGAATGAACACCAATTGAAAATGTAGAGGGGGAAAAAAAAACACCCAAACAAACCACACCCCCTAAAAAACCCCAAACAACCCACAAACATCTCACCAGAATGTCACCAGTGGCAATAAAGACTTTATAAACTGTGGAGCTGCAATTCTTGTGGACACCTCTTTCAGGTGTTTTTCAAAGAGCTTCCCAAATCATGACAGGCAAGCAGCCTGGCTTAACACAATCATTTCACACTGCTCAGAATGGCCTCCAAGTAAAATTGCCAGTGATTGTTCTCATTTGAAGCACTTCATTGCACCTATGGAGGGATCGCGGGCAGAAATTTGCAATCTGAATTGGAATTACCTCAATGGGGAAAACCAAACAGCCTGGGGGTTCCTGATTAGCAAACAAAGTGTTGGTGAAATAGTAATTATCTCCCTGTGCTTGCAACGTGGCTCATCACAGAGCCCTGCAGTGCCCTCAGGCAGGCAGTATAGGGACTGTATTCTGCGTCACTGAAGAGAGGAGCACAGTCCCTGCTAACAGTGCATCACCCCTGGATAATTGAGTTTTATAGAAGGGCCAGACATCCACAGCGGTGCTTGGACTGTCCCTTGCCCTCTTTGCTTTGTATTTAGATTCTCTCCCAACATAAAAGCACTTTTCCTGCACAAGTAACTATAAATGTCAACATGAGGGGGGAAAAAAAAATCAATAAAATAGCAGAAAAGGGGAATAGAAGAATAGAATGGTTGGAAAGGACCTCTGGAGATCATCTAGTCTACCCCACCCTGCTAACACAGGCAGTATTTGGGATTGCAGAAAAATCAGATAAGGATTTCAAAGGCAGGTAGCTCGGAGTTGCTACAAGGAGCTGCACAAGCAGCCTTGCCTTGGAAACTAGGAGCAACGATGTCTGTGCAGCATCTTCACCACAGATGCACGCAGAAAACCATCATAAGCAGTCTGCCAATTTTCTTCTTCAGTGTAAATCTAAAGCACCAATTTTCAGTATCTTCTTACCTGTGAACATCTGTATTATTTCTTCCCTCCAGCACTATATAGCAAATTCAAGCCCGCAAACATCTCAGCTGGGTTAGTTACCACAAGCCATCAGGGAAAAGAGGTCAAACATCATTCTAGAGTAATCCAAACCGATTTCCAGGCCATGGGAAAACTGTAACAGGCAGCAAAGAAAGAGTGCAATGACAACAGCCCCACCTTCAGGCCAGGAAGGTTTTGGGTGCCAGTGAAGCAGAGATGGATTTAACCTTATTCAAAAATTAAGGCATATTTTCGATGGAACTTAGTACCTGTGTACTGATCACTGTGTGATAGGACATCAATAGAGGGTGGAAAAATCAATAATTTAATAAGAGGAAAATTTGGAAGAGGTGAAAACTAGGCCAGAAAAACGATGGTGTCAGCCCCTTTGAAGCTATTTGAGGTCCATGTGCATGGCGATCACACCCTCAGATGGAAAATGGGGTTAGATCTCCTTGACACAGAAAGGCATCTGCTTCATCCTGCCTGTGAAAAAGGCTCCTTTGGCTCTTCTGATGCCTTTGGGACCCTCACCTTTAGAGGTTTCCACAGGACCTTGCACAATGGAGCTTAACTCAGGTTTTGTCAGCACAGCGCTCCTCTCCCTTAATCTTATGTAGCTGACCACAATTGCTTTCAAGTGAAAAGCTGGAAGGACAGGAAAGCAGAGAGGAAGGCAGCCTGCCTTTGGTCTCCAGATAAGACAACATTTATCAAGAGACATGGTGTAGAATCACCTCATGGACATTGCAAGGCTCATGGAGGACAACATATCCAGCTGTCCTCCATGAGCCTTGTAATGTGAGAGTCTTTTTTATCTCAGGCAGCGAAAGCTGAAGAAAGAATCAAAAAATCAGAGATTGCAAGGTTGCAAGGGCCCTCTAAGCCCAACTTCCCTGACACAAGCAAGAACATCTTCAACTGCATAAGGCTGCTCAGACCTCCTCATCCAACCTCACCTGGAATGTTTCCACAAATGGAACATCTACAACCTCTGTGAGCAACGTGTTCCAGTGTTTCACCACTCTCATACTAAAAAATGTCTTCCTTAGAATCAGAGAATTATCCCTGCGGTCACTCTGGAGTAACAAGCAACTATGACACACAGCAAATTGATGCTGGACTGTCCCTGAGCACTCTGGATTTGTTACAAGCTGTTTTGCTTCTCTAGGTTTATAGCTGGGCTTCTTACCTCTACCTTCCTGTGTCCCTTAGCTGTGTGTCACATGCCTGTTAAGAGCAGCACAGGGAAGAGCAGAGCAATGATGGCACAGTAATGCTCTCTGGGATGCTCAAGCCCCAAACAGATTTGGGTTTAGGGTGTTGGGTTTTTTTCACATTACTCATGAGCATTAGCAACATTTACTTGCTGTGCACCATGGCTCAATGATGTAAGAGTGAGGTCTGCAAGGAATCAAAGACGTCATTCCCATCAAAGCAAAATCAGGAGGTTGTTCTAAATGTAATAAAGGGTAATGCTAAAATGATGCAACTGTCTATGCTAATTGGCAACAGACAGTCTTCAACATTTATTAAAGGAGATTAAAAATGTGGAGAGCTTTTTTGTTCATAAGCCAACACATACAAGGGCTTTCAGGAGCTGCCCAGCTCACTGATGCTAAATGTAAATACAATTCCATACCATGCAGAGGAACCTTTCCAGCCTTGTACAAAGGGATTGATCAGGGAGGGACCTCGGGCCCTAATAAAAAAACCCAGGCTCCTCACTTGTAAACAGAATTGTTTTCAGATGGCCAAATCTTCTTTGAATCACCACTAAAGTTATCACATGAGCCAGCAGTTCTGGGTCTATTTTTCCTTGCAGATAATGAGGCTAATTGACAGCTACACCCTCCTGATAAGAACTAGATGGAAGCTGAAATGGAGGCCCAGAGACAGACAGGACAAGACAGCTCTAATGACCAGTATCAACCATTATTTAACCTGTACTTTCATGGAGAAGTTATTTACAAATGTGGTTTCTTCTGCAGCAAATGAGGCTCTTGCATCCAAGGGGACCACTGCAACAATTTCCTGTGATTTGAGCAGCTCCACTCCTGACATTTGGATTGGATTGGTTGATGGGTTGGACGCAATGATCTTGAAGGTCTCTTCCAACCTGGTCTGGTCTGGTCTGGTCTGGCCTATTCCATTCCATTCCATTCCATTCCATTCCATTCCATTCCATTCCATTCCATTCCATTCCATTCCATTCCATTCCATTCCATTCCATTCCATTCCATCCACGAAGGATGCAACAAGTGTGTGTTTTGACAAAAAGTTATTTCAAAGAGATTTCAGAGGGAGAGAAGAATTTCTGTGATCCTCTTTGTCTGTTAGGGTAAAACAGAGTGGAAACAGTTACTGGGTGTATGAAGAGGGGAATATGTGTTAGTTTTGCTCTCTAGCATGAGCAGTGTTAATGGACCACTAAATTCTAGGTGTGTCCAGTAAGATCAATTTCCCCTTAAGGCTGTCCACAGCATCATTTGGTGTACAGCAAGTTCTTCCCCTTGTGCATATGCTTGCTAAGGGGCTTGAAAGTTCAAAGATTGCTTATATCAAGGATGTTTTCTGCATGACATCCTTTTCTATCCTGTTCTGCAGCCATGTGTTCAAAGAAAAACCAACCCCAACTATGCCCAGCATGGACTGAACAAAACTAATTCTGGATGAAGATTACTACATTCTCTGGTGGAAAACTTGTATTCTTGTGAAGAAGAGAAGCTTCTGTGGAATGCATCCAGGAAAAGTGCACACCCTTGTGCTCCTCTCCTAAAACAAATACGTGAATCAATGGCTGAAGATTACAGAACACGTTTGACACTATTTATCCGCAAAGCAGGCATTTGCAGCCTCATTTTATAGTCAGTGGGGAAAAACAGGCACTTTTCAGGTGAGACTCATATAGCATAGTTCAGATATTTATTTTAGGGGAGATAAATCAAGTCCTGATTTCCACTGACTGTTTTCACTGGCTCTCCAGTGACTGCCAAGAGAGAACAACTCCAGGAGAGGCGTTTCTGCTGTAAGAATTGCTGTTTAATTGTGTAAATCACAGAGTGGAAGACAAAAAGAAGAAAATAAGTCCATTTTGTTTATCATAAAGATGATTGATAATGGTCTAACATGGATGTACCACATTGCAAGGAAAGAAAGGCTTTTGATAAGCTCTTTAACCTAATGGCAAAGGCGTAGGAGGAATGGTTGGTAGCTAAGGTCAGATTATTTCATGTTAGAAACAAAGTATGTTTTTAATACTTTAAATAGTAAACACCTCTAAGCCAAGTCATAAATTCTCCTTTTCAGATGTCTTCAAAGCAAAATGAATGTCTTTCTAGAGGAGATGCTGTAGCCACACACAAGTCCTTGAGCATAGGCTCAGCATGGGTTGAATTTCATAAAATGACAGAATAATTGAGCTTGGAAAAGAACCTTAAGATCTGTAAATCTAACACTGGCCAGCTCTTATTACTCCTCTTCCTTCCTTCCTCTGTTTTCTGTGGACCTTATTGTTCATAAATTTTACTTGCAGGAAAACTTCTGATTGTGACTGTCAGCTCTTTGACTCTGAAATGAAACCTAGCTCCAAAATTCTTCTATGGTACTTTAACTTCTCTTCCTCACAAGAATACAAGTTTTCCACCAGAGAATGTAGTAAACTTCATCCAGAATTAATTTTGTTCAGTCCATGCTGGGCATCTGGGCATTCATTTTTTCATTTGGAACACATGGCTGCTGAACAGGATAGAAAAGGATGTCATGCAGAAAACATCCTTGATATAAGCAATCTTTGAACTTTCAAGCCCCTTAGCAAGCATATGTACAAGAGGAAGGACTTGCTGTACACCAAATGATGCTGTGGACAGCCTTAAGGGGAACTTGATCTTACTGGACACACCTAGAATTTAGTGGTCCATTAACATTGCTCATGATAGGTCAAGCTTTTCTTCTTATCTGGAAATAGTCTTGCTGCTTTCTACTTCTATGCAGCTGAATAGTCACAACTGTCAAATTAGTGAAAGCTGAGGCTGAACTGATGGCTGAACCCTCAGCAGCAACGGATGCCAAGTTTTGGCAGGCAGGGACTCCTGCATACATTTGTAACTGCCTTTCTACCCCTGGAAGCAAAATATCTGACAGGGAGATAGAATGGTAATAAGAAAGAGAAAAGCCCACAGACATAAAATGAAACAAATGAGCTGCAACAGTTTGTTGAAAGGAAATGGCTGCTTCTGCGGTTTTCATGCCTTCTTTGTTCTCTAAAGTGCCAATAACATGACAGCACAGTGCTTAGTTATGGTCAGTACCCCAGACTCCTCTCTGCCTTGTAAATAAAATGTCTACTGTCAAATTTTTGACATGCATAGAAAGTTTTTTATTGTCATCATCATGGCTCTCTTGTGTCTCAACCTTCTGGCAGGTTGTCATTTTTATTGGTGTCCCTTGAAGAACTTCCCATTACTTCTCTTTCCTTTTCAAACTGAGGTCATGTTCTGGAGGAAAAGATGATTTTCAGAAGCTTTGGATAATGGATAGAGACTTTAAACACATTCTCTTTGATGTCAATCTCCCTGTCCTCCTTAATTTTGATTTAGAAGTTTTCCCTAATTTGGGTTTTTACTGACTTTTCTATTCATTCCTTCTCACTGGTCTCACAATTAGTCAATTAAGAGGAAAGTTATTTGCTACAAGTTTAATCTTTGTCATTCAATTTTCAAAGCCTTATGACTAATGCAAGCTTGCAATGCTTTTACAGTACCCTAAGTTACATGGGGTATCTACATGGGACTGGCAGATAATGTATCTATTTATATCTATCTATCTATCTCTATCTAGATCATCTATATCTATAACTACTATATCTATAACTATCTCTATCTATCTCTATCTATCTGTCTGTCTATATATCTCACTTGCAGAGGATCAATACCTTCTATATCAGCAACTGGAGGACATTACACTACCCCTTAGGAAAAGAACATATAAAGCTGAGAATCAGTTGTTTAAAATATTACATTTATGGTCTCCTGCCTGTCCATCACCTTCCAGAGCATTGGTTTCCCATAGGTCCTGAAGCAAAAGAAACATCACCATTCAAGTATTTTACGTGTATGAGATGATGGTATTCAGGCAATTGCCTTCTGTCCTGTCCCTAGTGTCTTATGGCTAACTATCCAGCTCAAGCAAACCACCTTAGATTCCTTTCCCACTGAACACAGAGTGATAGACTTTTCAAAGGGATATTCATGCAGGCTGTTTTGACACAGCACAACACAAAACTGGATAAGCAAAAAGTGAATTTCACCATTCTTTGTGTTTTGATGCTTACCAGTGAGAGCTTTGTCTAAACTGCTGGCTGTCTTAGATCATTCAGGACAGACCAGTCAGTCATTCTGGGTCAAACAGTCATCCTGACCAATCAACCATCCTGACTTCTTATAGTATGTTAGGACCCTCTTTTTCCTATGTGCAAGCTTAGGCTTCCATCCAAAAGAAGCCAAGGTGCATAATGAGACAGCGTCATCCTAGCATGTAGTTGAGAGGCACTGACATGGCTCTCCACATCACATCTGCATCTTCTGGCACAGTCAGGGTGGTGGACAGGGTGTGGTTACATGAAGAGATGCACAGGAACAAAATTAAAACGGATAACTCCACCACACTGAGTGTAGTGATTCTCAAGCAAAGCATTGCATAGATCCTACTCTTTCTGCAGAGGAGTTGTTTTAATTAGCTCTCTTATTTAATTTTCTCGTGAGATCATCCTAAGGGCTTCAGCAAAGCACATCGTGTTTGTAGTTTAAGATGTGGTTTGCAAGGCTGTTTGCTGAAACACACTGGAGAGCTCTTTTTCCATGAGAAGCAGATCATTCAGTGTAATAAAGGTGAATTACCACCGTGATGTGATGACCTGGAAAAGCGAACAAACAACTTAATCCTCCCTTCCCTAGCTTTTGGGGAAATGAAAAGCAATTCCAGGGAGGAAAAGGAAGCTTGGTTAGAATGACAGTTCTATTATTTTAATTATTATTTTTTTCCCTCTCACCAAAAATATATTTCAAAATGCCTTCTGTTATCTAGATGAGAAAGCCTTTTTCACTGGAAAAATAAAATTAGCAGCACTTCCAACATATTAATCACATTTGTCATTGTTAAAATGTTAGCTTCTTTCCCATGTCATTTAGAGAATCCTTTGAGAATGGCATAAAATAACATCTTAATCAACAAGTAATTATTCCCCCCCCAACAACAAAACAGGAACCTTACTCAAACTGTGTTGGGATGATTTAAAGGCACAGCCAAGAATGGGAATGAGTTAGCCCACGTGGTTAAGATTCAACATACCAACCTTCAGGGAAAAGATCAATTTACCTACATAGAAGTAGCCACTGGCATTAGGGATGATCTCATATTGAGGGTGCCAGACATCCCTGCAAGCCTGGCAGGCCAGGGAAGTTCAGGCTCAAGGTGAAGAGAAAGTTCCTCACAGGGAGAGTTGTTGGCCATTGGAACGTGCTGCCCAGGGAGGTGGTGGAGTCACCGTCCCTTGGAGGCGTTCAAGAGAGGATTGGATGTGGCACTTGGTGCCATGGTTTAGTAGTCATGAGGTGTTGGGTAACAGGTTGGACTTGATGATCTTTGAGGTCTTTTCCAACCTTGTTGATTCTATGATTCTACGATGTATTTTTGTTTAGGAATCCACACCCTACCCTACATCTCCACTGACTACAAAGAGAGCAATCTATGGTGTTCCTCTCAGAGTTAAATGTCTACATAATGTTGGTGTCAACTTTTAGTGAGTTGGATCTCGTTCATCCTCTTATAGGTGTACATATAACACCAGTTGAAGGTTACAGACCAGATTCCTTTTCAGCTTTGGTCCTTTCAGTCTGTAGCATTGCCACAAAGAGCCCCAAACTGTGGAAGACCAATTCATCTATGAAGTCTTCACTGCCGGAAATGTTTGTCTGGCATAAAACAAAGGTGCTGTGCTCCTATGTTTCTGTCTCACTCCATCTCAGGCAAGAATTTTTCATTTCCTCACTGATACCCCAAGGCAGGAAAGGAGTCATTTCAGAGTTGTACTTCATGGTTTTACTTGGGTCTCCAACTGCCTTTGAGGGCTATATGCCAGATGGGAGAAGAGAGGACATGCAAGGAAACACAGTGACAGCAACCCACGCTGGTTTCAGGCAAATATTTGGACCATGGCAGGTGAGCTAAACAACCAGACAAAGCCATTTCTCACTACAAAGTGTTTCCTACCAAGCAGAGATTCAGCTGCTCAGTAGGGACTAAACAGACAGCTATGATTAGCTCGAGTTTTGCTGCGTTCTGTGATCACCTCGATGTGGTGACCTGAAAGAAACATGTGGTTTGGCACACACCGTTTGTCTTCCTCCTGGCTTGCTTTAAGATTGAGAGGGGGAAAAGGGAGAATGAGTGGAAGGGGTGGAGTGAACACATGCAAGTGTAAGTGTTTTCAGCTGAGCATCAACTGAAATGTTGTAGCTACTGTTCACCTCGACTATGGCCGTTCATAATAATTAGGTCAATGGATTCAGATGGGAACAACAACAAAACATATCTCTTTTCTCAGAAAGAAAGAAATTCAGCCACCAGGTTTGGGATTTTAGGAGTCTAATAGACTCCTGATCCTGGCAAATTGGACATGTGCAAGTCCTGGAGCCAGATGGGAGGTATCCAGCAGGGAAGTGGCTGACGAAAGGCTGCCACTCTCTGTCCTTGAACGTTTGCAGTGATTGAGAGAGGCCCCCAGTGCTAACAAAAAATATAAACAGAATTAATAAAAGCTATGGTCAGTTCTTACAAAAAGACAAGGAGGAGAGCACAGAGACCTACAGGCCAACTACCTTGCTTCAGTCCCTGGGAACGGAGCAAAGCCCTATACAAGACATTTTTAAGGTGCATGAAGGAGAAATTTAGTTTAATTCTGCATGGGCTATTGTAATGCAAAAGTTCATCCTTCGTTATTCCAGTGGGAAAAGGGACCTTGAATACAGATAAAGTATGTTTTAGCCATGTGATCTGCCTCCAGGACATATGTTGAGGAACCTGGGTTCCTCAGCATTGCTTTGGATGGGTGATTTGTTACCTTCTTCAGTCCTGACATGACTGATTTTGACTGCAGGTCAGTGGGGCAGCAGTAAGCACAGAGTCAGTTGTGTCACCATGACAAAAAACATAGCAGCTTCTCAAAATGCAGTCACTGGTGATCCTCGGGTTGTGCCTTCAAGCAATCATTTCACCAGAGGATTTGCAGCTTGTTTGACCATCATTTGCTTTTACTACATCACTGAATGTGCAATTTCATCTTGGGCAAATCTCCAGGAAAGCAGTGTCTCAGCAGATGCTTATTTAATTTGCCAATGCCATGACCACAACTACACAGGAATAAGTAATTGCTTTTCCTGGCAAAATAGATGACCACTAGGACCTTTATCTGATATATCACTTGTTTCTCCATGCAGGTCACCATGATGTCTGCTGAACAGGAAATTGTCCCAGTAAACTTTCTAATCCCAGAGTCAGTAATCTGATGAATTGCAGTTGGAAGAGTGTCTGGGTCAAAAGCAGGGTTTGTTCAAGTGACATCAGCTACCACAGATGTTGGAGGTGACCCTCCAGGTGCATGACCAAATCTTTGTGCTATATAGAGCTGACCGTGCAGACCTGCCATAACAGGGGCATTTTAGCCCCTGGAATCTGCATTTGGAATCTGCATACAGTCAGTACTTCCTTTGTAACTCAGATGTTGGTAAGAAAACCAAGAGTTGGTCAGTGATCCCTTTTGGCCACCTAAGTCTCACAGATGGACTTATGAGGTCTGGAAGGGAAAAGGTGACTCCAGCATAGCTTAAGCCAGAGAATTGCCAGTCCATATGTCAATGATCCACCTTTCAGTCTTGTGGCATTTCACTGAGTGAAACTGGATGGAGAGGCACAGTTGTCCTTTGAAGGAACAGCTTACTTTTAGCAGCTGCACCCAAAGATCTAAAAATGCTGACCACCTTTTAAAGGGACACCTACATCCAAAGGCATCACTGGAATAATTCATGTTTTTAATGACCATTTTGCTTCTTGATTTCTACAGAGATACCATGACTAATTTTAAAGCCTTTCCGTGCTAATCTGGAGGGGTGGATACTTGAATTTTTCTTTTCAGTTTCAATTCTAGGTAAGTCTTTTTCATATTAACAGAGGACCTGGGGCTTAAAGAAAGAAAAAGACAAAACACTGGGGTTTAATATAAACAGTCTTGTATCTTACAGGACAATTTTAAAGATCTAGGCAAAAATCACACATTGGAGATGCCATTCCCCCAGGGATCAGTGCTGGGCCCCATCCTCTTCAATGTCTTCATCGATGATCTGGATGAGGGGATTGAGACAGTCATCAGCAAATTTGCAGATGACACCAAGTTGGGAGCAGATGTTGGTCGATTAGAGGGCAGAAGGGCTCTGCAGAGGGATCTCAACCGACTGGACAGATGGGCAGAGTCCAATGGGATGAGATTGAACACATCCAAGTGCCGGGTTCTGCACATTGGCCACAGCAACCCCAGGCAGCGCTACAGGCTGGGGTCAGAGTGGCTGGAGAGCTCCCAAACAGAGAGAGACCTGGGGGTGCTGATCGACAGCCGCCTAAACACGAGCCAGCAGTGTGCCCAGGTGGCCAAGAAGGCCAATGGCATCCTGGCCTGCATCAGGAACAGTGTGGCCAGCAGGAGCAGGGAGGTCATTGTGCCCTGTGCTCAGCACTGCTGAGGCCACACCTTGAGTCCTGTGTCCAGTTCTGGGCCCCTCAGTTTAAGAAGGACATTGAGACCCTTGAACATGTCCAGAGAAGGGCAACAAGGCTGGGGAGAGGCCTTGAGCACAGCCCTGTGAGGAGAGGCTGAGGGAGCTGGGGTTGTTTATCCTGGAGAAGAGGAGGCTCAGGAGAGACCTAATTGCTCTCTACCTAATTGGTCTCTTCTCTCTGGCAAACACCACCAGAACAAGGGGACACAGTCTCAAGCTGTGCCAGGGGAAGTTTAGGCTCGAGGTGAGGAGAAAGTTCTTCACCGAGAGAGTGATTCGTCATTGGAATGTGCTGCCCAGGGAGGTGGTGGAGTCGCCGTCCCTGGAGGTGTTCAAGAGGGGACTGGATGTGGCACTTGGTGCCATGGTCTAGTCATGGGGTCTGTGGTGACAGGTTGGACTCAATGATCTTCGAGGTCTCTTCCAACCTTAGTGATACTGTGATACTGTGATTCTCTTTTGACTCACCACAGAAGCAGCTGAGACAGGTAGTATGGATGGTCTGGGTTTATTTTTAGTATGGATGCTTTTATAGAGCTAGATGTAATTAATTTTATCTTCCTTCCTGAGACTTACAGTAAATATCATGACAGTTGGGAACACTCAGGTTCTTTCATACATGGCAAGTGCTATTTTTTACTTCATTGTCCTTCTGGTGAAATGTCAGAATGGTAATTTTTTTTTTTATCCTTTCCTAGCTAATGAATGTTAGGCACTGTGGTGGGTTGAAGTTTCCCTCCAGCATTAACTTTTAACCCAGACCAATTCAGTTAGAAGCAAATGAAGGTGTATTTACAAGCAAAAACTACACTCACCAATGGAATGCAATGAATATGTGCAAAGTATACAGGATTTACAATATTATACAGATATTTGCAATTAGCAAACAACATGGAAACCCCCTGGTCAGAAAGACCAGGGAAGCTGCCCCCTACCCCCAAAACCTCCCAAACCCAGAGAGAGAGGATTTGAGAGCAAAGCAGTGGATTGAGCTTATCTCAAGGCCAGAAGTGCATTATCTTCTCCCCAGCAGAGCAGTAACAGCCAAGATCAGAAGAGAAGAGAATAGGAATGGGAGTGGAAGTGAAATGTGAATCTCAGAATCACAGAATCACCAAGGTTGGAAGAGACCTCAAAGATCATCAAGTCCAACCTGTCACCACAGACCTCATGAATAAACCATGGCAACCAGTGCCACGTTCAATCCCCTCTTGAACACCTCCAGGGATGGTGACTCCACCACCTCCCTGGGCATCACATTCCAAAGGCTAACAACTCTCTCTGGGAAGAACTTTCTCCTCACCTCCAGCCTCAACCTCCCCTGGCAGAGCTTGAGACTGTGTCCTCTTGTTCTGGTGCTGGTTGTCTGGGAGAAGAGACCAACCCCCAGCTGGCTACAACCTCCCTTCAGGGAGTTGTAGAAGCAATAAGGTCTCCCCTGAGCCTCCTCTTCTCCAGGCTAAACAACCCCAGCTCTTTCAGCCTCTCCTCATAGGGCTGTGCTCAAGGCCTCTCACCAGCCTTGTTGCCCTTCTCTGGACACATTCAAGAGTCTCAATGTCCTTCTTAAACTGAGGGGCCCAGAATTGGACACAGGACTCCAGGTGTAGCCTAACCAGTGCTGAGTACAGGGGCACAATGACTTCACTGCTCCTGCTGGCCACACTATTCTTAAAGAACTCTTATGATACAGCTTCTCTTATCCCAGACATTTATCCAGTGAATTTGTTTAGAATAATCTCTTGTTTTCCTTTTTACACCCAACAGTGATTTATTTATATTTTTCTACTTTTCTGCTTGAAACCTGCAGCTGAATTTTGAAGACGTAGCTTAAAATCACCACAGACACCAACTTCAACACTTAACCCTTCCTGACAGGATCAGAACAAACTATTTTTAAGTAATTCCATATCCATCATGGATTATTTTCAGGGGTTTGGGTTTTTTGGGTTTTTTTTTTTTGCTCATTTGAGTAAGAAGTGCAGGTTCAAATTTCAAGTTAAAATTTAGGGGTTCCAGAGCCTTCTTTTTTTTGGTGTCTACTGAAGTGCTGATTTTCAGTAGCAAGAACATGGAGGAAAAGGATCTCTGTGATCAAACTGACATTAAAGTCATAGCTTTTGAATAAAAGAGGGCAGGGCATGCTCAAAATCTCTCAGTAGCAGACCAGACAGTATGTCTGCTGCTGCTGCTGCAGTCATACGCTTGCTTCTGCTGCTCATTTTTCAACTAAAATAGCCACCTTTTGTTTGAGAATCCCCATTAGTTGCTGTGGAGATAATTATGAGTCCAGAGGATGGGAGAAGGGGAAGGCAATTCTAGGTAAGGATATGAAAAGAGGAAAACAAGAATTTCAAGAGCAGGAGTGAGCTCATTGGGCAGATTTCTTAATAATTAAAACATTGCATGACAACCCTTTCTGGAAAGAAATTATTCCTGAGGTCCAACCTAAACCTCTGGGGCACAACTTGAGGTCTTTACCACTGATATTATTGCTTGTTCCTTGGGAATACAGATTACCCTCACGTCACTGCAACCTTCTTTCAGGTAGTTGTAGAGAATCATCATGTTTTCCCTGAGCCCCCTTTTCTTCAGGCTAAACAACCCCAGTTCCCTCAGCCACTCCTCATAAGGAGAAGAACTTCTGTTAGGAAGAAGTTCTTCACAGAAAGAGAAATTGGCCATTGGAATGTGCTGCCCAGGGAGGTGGTGGAGTCACCATCCCTGGAGGTGTTTAGGAGGGGGCTGGGTGAGGCACTTGGTGCCATGGTTTAGTTGGATTTTTCCAACCTGGTTAATTCTATTCTAAGACTTATTCTCTAGACCCTTCACCAGCTTCTGTACTTGTCTGATCACCCTAACACCCCAATGTCTTTCTTGTAGTGAGGTGCCCCAAGCTGAACCCAGTCTTTGAGAAGCAACCTGATATATCTTTGATTGCATCTTCATACCAGAAACATAGGCCCTGCCCAATCAAAGCATGCTGGAATTCCCACATTGGGGTATAACTTACATATAGAAATAGATCTTGAGATATAGTTTGGGTGAAGAAAGTAGAAAATGCTCCTGCACAGCTACTTGAGGATTTGAGAATGATCAGAAATATACAGTCCTACAATTGACTTATTTTGAATACTGCTCCTATACGTAGAAGTTGGCCCAAGAAAACATTTTATTTGTTTGTTTCAGGGCATTTAGAGTGTTGGATGCTAAACTCCAGAGCAGTCCTCAGCTCTGGGAAAGGGAAAAGTAAAAAGGAAAGGAAAAGTGGGACTGCTCCATTCCAGAACAGAACTGTCTGAGGGGTTTGGAACACAAGCACTATGAAGAGAGGCTGAGGGAGCTGGGGTTGCTTAGCCTGGAGAAGAGGAGGCTCAGGGGAGACCTTCTTGCTCTCTACAACTACCTGAAGGGAGGTTGTAGCCAGGTGGGGGTTGGTCTCTTCTCCCAGGCAACCAGCACCAGAACAAGAGGACACAGTCTCAAGCTGTGCCAGGGAAGGTTCAACTGGATGTTAGGAAGAAATGCTACACAGAGAGAGTGATTGCCCATTGGAGTGGGCTGCCCAGGAAGGTGGAGGAGTCAACATTATTGGAGGTGTTCAGGAGGAGACTTGATGGGGTGCTTGGTTTAGTTGATTAGGTGGTGTTGGATGATAGGTTGGACGTGATGATCTTGAAGGTCTCTTCCAACCTGGTCTTGTCTATGCTATGCTATGCTATGCTATGCTATGCTATGCTATGCTATGCTATGCTATGCTATGCTATTATTCTATTCTATTCTATTCTATTCTATTCTATTCTATTCTATTCTATTCTATTCTATTCATCTCCTTCCCTTCTCCCTCTGACTTTTTCCTTTTGAGACAGGCTCTGTGCTAGATTCTCCCTGGATTTATATTCACATTTTACCATCTTTCCCTCTGGAAATTTCTTTCTTGTAAAAACAAAATTGAAAAGACCACTGGAGCAGATTATGTGCAGATTAGCAAACGGTTCTGCACACTTCTGGCTCTTTTATCAGCCTAGCTGCCCTTTGCAGGTTAAGTGGGAGCTGATAAGGAAAAAGACAATTTACAGATAAGTGTTTGAAGAAAAAAAGGTCAAGACCACTTTGGACAGTTGAAGCTGTGTTGTGTTTGTCAGCTTCATATTTTCTTGCACTTTTGTACAAAATATTTGACACTGAGCATTAGAGCACATGCCAGGCTGATAAGGCAGGGTACAACTCTGGGCCATTATGATCTTCCAGTTGTAGAGAGTGTGCTCTGCTTTTTACCAGCCCTTGCAATTTTAGTGGCTCTCTATTAGCAGAATCCTTCCAAAGTCATTAGTTCTTCCCCAAATTCCAAATTGCAATTTGTAGCTCTGCAGAGTCACTCCCTGGTGGCCCCAGTCAAGCCTAAACCCTTGTATCAGGAAGCAAAACCTGACACATTAACCTTTGCTTCATTGGCTCTGCAAAGAACAGGGTTTAATAAGCTGTGAAAGAACATATTTAATTAAAAAAGGGGGGAAAAAAAAGGAAAAAAAGAAAAAGAAAGTAAAAGCCAAAGCAACAAGACACTACAAACTGCTAGAGTAGGAAGAAATAACTGCAGGCTGCATCTTCAAATCAATAGAATAGAATAGAATACAATACAATAGAATAAACCAGGTTGGAAGAGACCTTCAAGATCATCATGTCCAACCCATCAACCAATCCAACCCACCTAAGCAACTACACCATGGCACCAAGCACCCCATCAAGTCTCCTCCTGAGCACCTCCAATGAAGGTGACTCCACCACCTCCCCAGACAGCCCATTCCAATGGGGAATCACTCTCTCTGTATAGAATTTCTTCCTAACATCCAGCCTGTACCTCCCCTGGTGCAGCCTGAGACTGTGTCCTCTTGTTCTGGTACTGGCTGCCTGGGAGAAGAGACCAACCTCCGCCTGTCTACAACCTCCTTTCAGGGAGTTGTAGAGAGCAATGAGGTCTCCCCTGAGCCTGCTCTTCTCCAGGCTCAGCAACCCCAGCTCCCTCAGCCTCTCCTCATAGGACTTGTGTTCCAAACCCCTCACCAACTTCGTTGCCCTTCTCTGGACACGACAGGAAGTTTATGTGATTCCAATAAAATCAATGGGAGCGAATCACTCTGGTTGTGGGTTTGGACCCAGGAGGATAAGTACATGATAACACTAGTGAATCAAAGACAGATGAAAACACTGGCAAAGTAAGCAAAGAATTCCCATCTGGCTCCAGAATAAAGAAGAAATGGGAAAACCAGGTCATACCTCTGCTGTATTTTCACAGCTTCCCGAATAACCCTGGTTGACTGCTTTGCTTTGGCATTATGTGCTGCTGTATTTACTTATGTGCTGCTGTATTTACACACACACACACACACATTTCTGCATTTCTCTTCTTGCCATTAACCCAAATTAAATTATAACCTTGATGACTCTGGGTAATGCACAATGAAAATACTCTCCTTGAGCTATGATTTGAAATCCCCAAGTGTACTTGGAAAAATGAAATGCTCAGCTATCATTCCTCTGTCATTTGATATATCCAAAATGAGGATATATTTTTTTTTCCCTGTGTTCTCCTCTGAAGAAGGAAATGATTTTCTTTTTCCTTAGCTGCACCATAATGAGGGTTCATAAGCATCCATTTACTAGTTTAGCTTAATCATACTTATGCAATTACTGTCAGAGTATGACATTTTCCTTTCACCTTTACAATCCTTAGAGATTAAGCTATCAAACCTTCAAGATTATTACAGTTGTTTACATGTAGGTAGCAAAAAGAGTCTGAAACAGCCAGAAATCTTTATCTGTGACTGCAGCACAAACCAAATATTGTACCCGGGGGATTTTTTATTTTGTAACATGGAAGACTCTGCTGCTGGAGAGGGTCCAAAGGACAACAAAGCTGGTGAAGGGTCTGGAGAGCAAATCTTGTGAGGAAAGGCTAGGAGAACTGAGGTTGTTTAGTGTGGAGAAGAGGAGGCTGAGAGGAGACCTCATTGCTCTCCACAACCACCTGAAAGGAGGTTGTAATGAGGTGGGTGTTGATCTCTTCACCCAGGTAAGCAGCGCTGAGGAAATGGCCTCAGGTTGCACCAGGGGAGGTTTAGATTCAATATTAGGAACAATTTCATTACAGAAAGAGCAGTCAGGCATTGGAACAGCCTGCCCAAAGAGGTGGTGGAGTCACCATCCCTGGAGTCATTCAAAAACCTGTAGACAAGGCACTCTGGGACACGATTCAGAGGGCATGGTGGTGTTGTGTTGACAGTTGGACTTGATGATTTTAGAGGTCTTTTCCAAATTGAATGATTCTGTGATTCTAAGAACTATCTGTGCCTGAGAAGGGCAACAAGGTTGGTGAAGGGTTTTGGAACACAAGCTCTATGAAGAGAGGCTGAGGGAGCTGGGGTTGCTTAGCCTGGAGAAGAGGAGACTCAGGGGTGACCTTATTGCTATCTACAACTACCTGAAGGGAGGTTGTAGCCAGGCAGAGGTTGGTCTCTTCTCCCAGGCAGCCAACACCAGAACAAGAGGACACAGTCTCAAGCTGTGCCAGGGGAAGTTTAGGCTTGAGGTGAGGAGGAAGTTCTATACAGAGAGAGTGATTCCCCATTGGAATGGGCTGCCTGGGGAGGTGGTGGAGTCACCATCATTGGAGGTGTTCAGGAGGAGACTTGATGGGGTTGCTTGGTGACATGATCTAGTTGTTTGATGGGTTGGACACGATGATCTTGAAGGTCTCTTCCAACCTGGTTTATTGTATTGTATTGTAAATGGAATAACTGGGAGAACAGAAAGGTTTCTGATTCCTTAGGCAGCCCCTCAAAGCTAAGATACCTTTCCATGTTCCTTTTGCTGATTAAGAGAAGGGAAGGATAAAAGGAATAACTCAGCTCTTCGTTAGATGCTTTCAATAGTTCTCCAATATAGTAGTCCCTATAGGCACAACAGTATCTCCAGAGAGAACTTGTCTCACTGAGGATGTGCTGAAGATCAAAGGAGTATTCTGAATCTATCTTTCACTCTCCCTGAGCTAGAAGTCAAAGCAATGAAAGTGAACTCAATAGTTCTGTCTCAGAGGGTAGCCTCCTGCCACGCAAGTCTAAATTTTTGTAAAGCTGACCTTCACTAGACAGGAATGGATGAAAATGTGGATGATGGTTTTTTTCCTTAGAAAACAAGAAATGATTTATTAGGCTGGCAAAGCAACCTCTGTGGAACAGAAATAGCTGCTCGTGCTGGCTGTTAATCAGACATTAATCTGGAGTAACCTCCCAACCTTTAAACACAATTTGGTTTTGAACAGAATTATGCTTCATCAGTACCTAACCCTCTTGAAGTTACCAACCTCCTTTAGTATAAGAACAGACTGGAAGTTTCTTATGACTGAATCAAGAGCCTCACAAGCTTTTGTAAGAGCCCACTTAGAAATCCAACTAGATAATTAGTGTCTTACAGGCTTGCATTAAGAAACCCTTCATGTATCAATGGTGGATAGGACATCAAGATCTGATATTTCACACATGGAGATACATGAGAAAAATAATGGACAAAGATGAATCCTTCCTAAGCTCAAAGACAGATAACAGTGCTCTGTTAGTATTCACCATGAACCACCATGTCAAATTCATGGGATTCTTCAGGGTGTTTTTGCACACACTGCTTATTCACTTTGATTGTAAGGATAACAGTGGTCAGGTCACACTTTCCCCCTTGCTGTGCTCTCCCTTGTAAAGACAGAAAATATTCACCATCAGCATTAAAACAGCGTGGAGATCAGTTATTTTCCTAGGAGAAAGAGTTTATTTAAGGGTCTTTAACTAAAGGTAGGAATCAGCCACTGCCTGCCTTATAGACATCAAGGACTGTCATTCTCTGAGTCTCTGGAAGTCACGACAGCAAGCAATTTGCAGCAGTGAAGACATGAATTTTTGGGCTTCATTTTCAGGCTCTTATTTCTTAAAAAGAAAAATCTTAGATGAAATCATTCTGTTTAAGTGCACTGATTTCTTGCTTAATTACTTATTTTTTGCCTCCTGACTCTGTACAATACTAAGTTAAAGAATTTGTCCTGAGGACCGAGACCTGATTTGCAAAGAGATTAAAAAGCATGGGCAAAGTGATCAAGAGCAATGTGTTCTGTGGATCCAGCCCACTCCCAAAGGACTCTAACACTGCATCAGGCAAAATATTTGTACAACTTAACAAAGCACTGAGCAGAAATAGGAAACAATGTGAACTTCCTTTGATCTTCCTAAGGGAGAAGATGAAACAAATAAATGAAAACATAAGGGAAATCTCACTTTACTTTTACCACTACCTTTTAAAGTCACAGGCTGTAGCTCCATCTTTCACACCAGGCCTTGTCCTGTGTATTTCCTGATCATTCATTTGTAATAGATTCTCTCAAGATAGATTTTTTATTTTCTTCTTTAAAACACAGCTAATGGGAAACAGATGGCATCTAAGTCACTCTGCCTCCAAACAAACAAGACAAATATCGAACCAGAATAGTGACTCAGTGATTTGCCGAGGTCAAGTTATTTCAGGTTGTTACTGTGGCATTAATTGCCACTTTAACTACACTGACTGTTAGTGTACTTTGTAAATGAGACCCTGTGGGGTGATTCAAAAAATTGGTGGGTTTGCTTTTGATTCTGCCTTTACCTTCCCATGTTATGCGTATTGAGGCATCTGAGCTCTGTCTCTTGTATTTCAGCACTGCTTAGGCCACACCTTGAGTCCTGTGTCCAGTTCTGGGCCCCTCAGTTTAGGAAAGATGTTGAGTTGCTGGAACGTGTCCAGAGAAGGGCAACAAAGCTGGGGAGGGGTTTGGAGCACAGCCCTGTGAGGAGAGGCTGAGGGAGCTGGGGTTGCTTAGCCTGGAGAAGAGGAGGCTCAGGGGAGACTTTATTGCTGTCTACAAGTACCTGAAGGGAGGTTGTAGCCAGGTGGGGGTTGGTCTCTTCTCCCAGGCAGCCAGCACCAGAACAAGAGGACACAGTCTCAAGCTGTGCCGGGGGAGGGTTAGGCTGGATGTTAGGAAGAAATTCTTCACAGAGAGAGTGATTGGCCATTGGAATGGGCTGCCCAGAGAGGTGGTGGAGTCACCATCCCTGGAGGTGTTTAAGAAGAGACTGGAAGGGGCACTTGGTGCCATGGTTTAGTTGATTAGGTTGTGTTGGATGACAGGTTGGACACGATGATCTCAAAGGTCTTTTCCAACCTGGTCCTTTCTATTGTATTGTATTGTATTCTATTCTATTCTACAGAATGGTTGGCACTTTTCACCGTCTAACTTGTATTCTGAGTATCTGTCTTCTGCTGTGCTTCAGTCCTGACATCATTCACATAATAGAATAACAAGGGATGGGGTCACATGGCTAAATGCAAACTTGTATAATGCAGGTGTCTACCTTTGATCTAGTGATTCCTGGGCCCCTCTATAATTGAAGGAAAACAAACAGTAGTTTGGGGACACAAAGTACATGGGACCTATTAATTATTCCCCTAAAGTGTATCTATTGGTTGGAAGGAGAGCCGAGGTTGGCTGGTGCAGACCTGACTATCTACGTTAGGTATTAAAAGCTTCTGACACAAATCCCAGCTAAGCTAATAAAATTGTTTTCCCTTCACAACTGCAAGAAACTGATTTGACATCTAACTACTTTGAAGAGCCTGTGTAAGCAAAATCATGGGGTTTACTGAACTGTTTATAAATATTTATGCACACTTACACAAATAGATCATAGGATCACAGAATAGCAGGTTGGAAGGGAGAGCAAGGGTCATCTATATCCAACCAGCAGGTCCAGAGGAGGGCAACAAAGCTGGCAAAGGGTCTGCAGGATAGATCTTATAAGGAGCAGCTGAGGGAACTGGGGTTGTTCAGCACAGAGAAAAGGAAGTTGAGGGAAGACCTTCTCTACAACTACCTGAAAGTAGATTAGAGCCAGGTTGGGGTCAACCTCTTCTCCCTAGTGTCAAATGAAAAGACAAAAGGAAATGGTTTCAAGTTGCACCAGGGTTGTTGGGAATTAGAAGAAGCATCTTCAGTGAAATGGTTCTCAAAAGTGGAATAGGTTTTCCAGGGAGGTGGTTGATTCTTCATCCTTGGATGTAATTAAAAGCTGCAGAGACATGGTTAGCACCAGACCTGGTAGAGTTAGGTAATAGTTGGACTCAATGATCTTAAAGGTCTTTTCCAACTAAAATGATTCTATGATTCTGTGATCCATAAAGTGGAATTAACAGCTGAATTCATTTGAGCAGGTACATTCTAATTCCAGGCAACAAGAGCACTCTTACCTTCCAAGCACCAGAGCTGAAGTGTGTTATCCACACACTGTATTTGCAGGTACACTGTGCTCAGCCAGGCTGTAAATTATCCTTTCAAATTGTTAAGGAAAATTGTAGAGGTCTGTGCTATAAAAATATGCAAGCAGCCACCGATGTAATGGGCATTTTAAGCAGAGATAACCTCCTGTGCCTAGTTCCTGAAAATGAAGAGCTAGGCTGCTGGCAATTACCTCTAATTACAGGTGGTACAAAAGGGTTTTCATAATGCACTTTTGTACAATGTGCAACCTTGAAATGTGGTCCCAGGGCTGAAGCATTTGTTCTCCTTTTCCATTAAGTGCATTTTAAAGAATAATAATTAGAAGATCATTCAGGAAGAAAGATAACACTGTGACATGGTCACTTAGTAAATGCAGAAGACTTATTAAAGGCCCCTCAAGAGCCCTGACCCTGTCCTAGTGATTTAATATTAACCATCATATAACCATTTCATTATCAGAGGTAAAAAAATAATGAGAGAGGGAGAGAGGAAAAGTATCATCAAACCCATCTTCTAGGTAAGGAAACTGCCACCAAAAGTTCCTTGCATACATTCAGGATCAAAGTTAAGAAACTTATCAGTCTGCAAACTTTCAGCCCAAGGGTGAGCTGCAGGACACAAATAACTTTGAATCTGTCCAAAAGCCTCGCTCCAACAGCCTCAGTTAGTGGGTTTCATATTATTGTTACAGTTCAGGATTTTGCCCTGTCCATGGTGTTGTGATTAACTGTGAAGCAAAGAGACCAAGGCATCTTGATAAGATGGTAGAGAGATAATCTTGCTTCAGTGCCTGGAACATAAATATGAGACTGGTCTTATCAAGCAGATCCTACTGTAAGATCTTGCCAGATGTTCTGAGTTTGTCAGTTCATTAATCTTTCCAGTCAGAACTTTCTTGCTTGCACTTCTTCCTGAAGCTGAGCTCTGTTCCTGAGAAAACCTTGGGATTAAAATTCTGCCTTTTCTTAAACACTGTTGGTAGGGAAGATGAGCTGAAAATGGAAAATAAGCCTTTATTTAGATACTGGGTAGAAAATGAGTTCTTCAGTGCCTGTCTCCTCACATTCTCCTTACGTACCATGATACCCTGAATGTTTACTGACTCATAACATTTACCTGACCCACTGCCTTTACTGTGTTTAGGAGTAAAATTGTTTTGAATACTCTGCTAAAAGTAATTACTAGGAACAACAATTGTCAAGACTTTGACAGCACTCCCTGCATCTCTTTGTTCATAGAAATTAGTTCAAATGTCCATTTGACTGGCAGGGGGAAGCGACTTCTCTATAAATTCTCTCAGTTTTACTACTTTCCAAATAATAAATGGCCTGAAAATTGTTCCAAAGCAAATAAGCTTCAGCATATTGATGTTCAACAATTACATAATTTGAAGGGTCTGGTTCTGTGCAGGGCTGGTTGTGCTTCCTTCAAAATCAAAAGGAATTGGTGTCACCTTCAACGATCAAAAGATTCTCTTGATCCATCACCATGTTAATTAGTCTTAGAGATAGCAAAGAGCTGCAACAGAATACTTCACACTTGCAGGAGACCTTGAGATCTGCAGATGAAGGTTGTCACCCCCATTTTACAGATGGGAAGGAAAAGTCACTTGTTCAAAATAAACCAAGAAGAAACCCAGAAGATCTTTCAACTCTTGGTTCAGTGCTCCAGACATAGCTATGCACCATTCTTTCATCAGGAGAAGATGTACTCTCTGCTGCCATTTGTAGCTTGACATGTTAATCATTTTACAACACACATGGCATTAGCCATTAAGACCATTAGACATTAAGGGTATTTCAAATCAGTTTATTTATGAGGACAAAGCTCTATCATGCAATACTGAGCTGAAGGAGAAGAGCAATGCTGGGAAAAGTGGCCCGCTGAACGTGATCACTTCAGATAATACATTATTCAGGTTACCCCAGAGAACTCCTACGGCTGTACAGCACAGCACTGTGTTTGCTCTGCTACTCATCATCACATTTTCAAACCAATGAGCACTGGGATATGTTGGGTCTGATCTTCAGCTTTTGTTAACTGCAGCTCTGACACCGTAGGTGGGCTGAATCTAGAGAGTTCGTGAAGTTTTGTGGGTAAAAACAATGAATAAGTCACAATTAAAGAGAACCTTTTTATACAGGTAACTTATTTTTGACAACTCTGAGATTACCCTTAGGGTCCAAAACAGAAAACCTTTTTTAAGTGGAAAATTTTGTGGAGCAGGAGCGGGGGTGTGCTTCATGTCTTGTCTCAGCATCAGGTGTGTTGCCTTGGAAACGCAGCAAAGAATGCTTGACAAAGGCATTCTCTGCTGCACAAAAATATAAGCGGTCTCCGTTGTGGTCCTACTTGATGTAGTGACCATGCTAACAAATTGCAGGAGACTCATCCCAGGCTGGGAAGTTCAGAAGTGTTCAAATGTGTGCTTTTCAAACACATCAGGAAGCAGTTTTGCTGAAGACTGGAAGAGGCACAGCCTATCACTGAGACCATGATTCTCAAAGAGAAACAACAGATTTCCCCAAACAGACAGTCAGAAGGTGGATTTGTGCAAGTGACTGTGGTGTCAGAAGATAAGACTAGCAAAGATAACACACTAGCATGTGTCTGTTTCTATGCTTACTCTAAAGAGAAATTCTAAGTAGAAGTCTTTAAAGCTGGCCTTCATGGCAGCATCTTCTAGTAGCATCTGGTACTTTTCAGCCCTACAAATGAAAGTTGAAAGAGTCTTTGGTCAGGAAGCTGCTATGATCATCCATTTGTAAGGAGAGTTGGAGGTTCCACAAGTTATACTTGGAGAATATTAAGGAAGAAACTCTTCTCACTGGGCTGGAGAGGGTGAGTTTTGCAAGCTCTCTTGCTTCAAAATAGCAAGTGTCACCAGCTG